>CM038469.1:31871610-32148782 GCA_021464415.1 Lonicera japonica | reverse complement strand
AATGAGCGTGAGAACGAGGCATCTCATCACATCCTCAACTTATTTTCCAATTCTTACACAAATCAAGTGTTTTTCTTATAATTTTTCATATTGTTATCAAATGGTGCCCAAATTTTCAGGATTGAATTTGACTTGTAGTATGGCAATGGTCAGGTTTGGCAAAACCGAACCTAAAATATATGCGACCCAAACCCACCCCGGATTGACCCCCCACCCACACACAACCCCACCACATCGCGTTGTAATTAAATGGTTTGTAAGGGTATATAAAAGTAAAAAGGATTATTCTCGGGTTTGATTGGGTCAAAGGGGTTTCTTTTATGCGTCTGACCTCAGGCTGGATATACTTTAAAAAACCTGAACTTAAAACCCTGTTCAAAAAAGGACCCAGTAGGTTTGGGTCAGGTTGAAAACCCGCCGGGTTGGGCTATCTTACCATCCCTACGTTTTGAGTCTAACTAAATTTAGGCAAATCCAATTTGAATTTTCTCCAATCCACTTGACGGGAGCAAACCTAACCTGCCTAACGGGCTAAAACTATTTTTTTTTTCCTTGATTGAAATGATCTTTATCCGTCAGCATAAATCCCCGCAGTATCTTTGTTCATGCGCACAAGTAACCCTGCAACTGAACCAATTGACCTTGGCCCATAACCACATTCTCACGTTGTCTCACGGCTAAAATCATCGTGATAGCAAATTGTAGAAGGTACCAAAAATCAATGAACACTCCGCCTCCTCCATGAAACAATTTTTGGGTATTGAATCCAATTTGCTTCTGCTGTAGATTTATAGATGGGAACTGAAAAAAGAACACTCCACTCACAATTAAATCCTCTCCAACTGTTAGTTTTTCACCTTTGAGATACCCCTTTGTTCATTTTCACCCGTGGTGTAGCTTTTCACTCCTTGTTTCGAAAATAATCCTTTCTTGTTGGAATTGCAAGAAATGTTCAATTAATGAACTCTTACGTTCTGTTTGGTTGGAATTTTTAAATGTTTAATTTAAAATTTACTTTTTAAGTATAGTTTTTTAAAACTGTTTTTCAATTGGATTTGCAGTACACTATTTTTAAAATTTTACAAAAAATATAGTCTTTGTTTTTTATTCATTTCTTAAAGTTTTTCTAAAATAGAAAAGAAAAAACAAACAAAAAAGATTATTTTTACTTGAGTGAAGTTTTTAAAATGGGTGAACCAAACACGGTTTTGTTTAAAAAAATATTAAAATATTTTTAAAAAACCCAACCAAACAACACCTTAGTGTCCTTATAATAAGGCTAGATTTTTTGAACTGTGCCGCCTTGTAACTGTCGGCCTCCTACCGCCCGATTTCTTCCTGATGTGTTTTAGAACATTTTTTGAACCTCAAATCTACTATTAGTAGCCTGCTCTAAAATATTGAAAGGATTATCACCTTGTTCTCATAATTCATATATGAGAAAGAATGGAAGTACAACTGGAATTATGAAGATTGTTGAAAGAAATTTTGAGAGAGAAACAAACTTGTATTTCTTGTATATTCTAAACTGATATAATACACCAAAAAATACCTAGAACAAGCCTATGGATATAGAATGTAACTTGATTGACAGCCTCAATATGGATTGCATTAATCACAGAGATTGCCAACAAGTAGCTAAATCTGGAGTTAACAGAATTAATAAGTACATGGAAATAATCGACGCCTGAGGATATCGTTTGTTATAAATTTCACAATTTGATTAAAGCAAATAGCCAAAGAAGGATATTGTTTGTAATAAATTTCACAATTTGATCAAGCAACTAGCCAAAGAATGATCTATCTTTCTAATAAGAAGACACTTTTTCTTGCAGGAGTTATACCATGAGCTGCATGCCCTGGACAGATTTGAACAAGATTATCGGCGTAAACTTCAAGAAGAGGATAACTCAAATACTCCTCAAAGAGGTAATCTGTGCTTTTATTTCCCAATCAACTTTCTTTGAAATATCTAGCTCTCTCCTTTTTTTTTTCAACTTAGCAATTAAACAGCTGCTGTATTTGTAACAATTTAATATTTGGTCATTATATTGTATTAAAAGAGGATAATCTTATAGCTAATGTGTGGACATCATAGGTCCTGCCTTATGTTTTTTTGTTTGATCAGAAACTAAGATTATATAGATATAAAAAGAAGAAAACAAGCAAAAGGGAGACTGAGAGTGGACAAGATATCCACAGCCAGCCCCAAAAGACAGAAAAGACATAAAAATCACAGAAGACATCCACCACCTAATCACACAACAAAAAGACAAACTACCCAAACCTATACTAAAAGCAACCAACAGCAATAACTATAGAACCAGGCTAAAAATACTACTCTCCACCACTCTGCTACACAAAAGCAGCTTTCCAATCTCTAGCTATATCAGAGACCGAAAGACCTCCAAACCCATTTAAAGAAAATGCCCACAAAGATGCCAATGCCTTGATTTTGTGCCAAATCTCTACCACATTTTCCTTCTTGCCTTCAAAGATTCTGGAATTCCTCTCTCTCTCCACACACACCATAAAACTGCCAGACAACTACTTCTCCGCACTTTTTAGATTTCTTCTTACCACCCTTAAAATACCATCTCTCTATAAGAAGATTGTGCCACTTTTTAGAGTGCACAAAAGAGCAATGCAATAGCAAATGATCTAAGCTTTCCCCTCTCCTCTTGCACATAACACACCACGAGGGAGATAATTGTAGATACGGCCTTCTGATCTGCAACAAATCTGCTGTACTGACCTCTTATGCGCAGCAAGCCAGGCCAGAACTTTCACTTTTGCCGCACATAACACACCACGAGGGAAATAACATAAGTCAGGCCTTATGTTATTTAGAGCTGCTTTTATTTATTTTCTTGGGAATTACCGGAGGACGTTTATTTGTGGTTATCTTACTCAAGTTTTACTTTTTGTTAAAATCTGTGAGCTGGAATTGAGAAGTTAGAAATATCAAGTGGATATGAATGCTAAGGGTGATGTGCATTTAATTTAAACTTATTTCCTATTTATGTGCAAAAAAGCTGGATAATTATCGCCATATTTCACTCTCTCCGTCCCAAATTAGGAGTCCAGTTTGACTGTCTGATGTTTTTATGGATACTTCAATTTCAATGTAATCAATGGTTAATTATTAAACTTTTTTTACTACCATAAGATATGGAACATCTATACTATCCTAATAAGGAAAGTGGACTCCTAATTTGCAACATCTAGAACTCTTAATTTGGGATTGAGAGAGTATTATTTATTCAGAGCCTGTTTGTACGGGCTCACCATAAAGCAGAATCCGAGTTTTGTATAGGGATTTCCGAAGCCATGGATTTAAAAGCTGACAAAATACAAGATAACTGGGTGGTTGGTTGAGTTTTAGACTCTAAACCATTGCTGATAGGAATCTTTTTCATCTGTCTGTATCATTTGTATCATTTTTCCCCAAAGTTTCGTGAAGTTAATATTTAATGCTTGTGGTATTATAAAAGTCACCTTGGTTTTTATATCCACTTCCCTTACATGTACAAGGTATTTTGATAATATCCCACGATTATGTTTATGAAAGAAAAGTTTTATTTGGAGTCTAATTAGAAAAAGAAGTTTTAAATTTTTTCTGTGACCGAGCCATTGTTAGTTATGGCAACTAGGACTAATGAAAGTCCCGAAGGTAATTTACCTCTAAACGGGATTCAGGCGTCACAAGTTGGCAATTTTTTTTCCTTACACGGGTCTGCAAATTTTGATTGCGGTCTGTGATATATCTTTCTTTAAATAAATATATATATATATATACGGGGTGTCTCTGTAAAGGACATCCTCCTCTTAACTAAAGAACAAACTCCCCTTTTGAGGTGTGCATGTTTGAGTTTTTTATGAAATTTGGTGAAAAATTCAGTTGGAAGTGGGTGAGATACCCATAAAAGTATTCAATGGCCGGAAATGCACACATATAACAATTTTTCATCATACATGCTTCCCGATTGATCGTTTTAATAGTTTGCATGTACTTGCTTGTAAAATTATTTAACAGTTTGTGTATAATACTTATTACCATACAGGAGACGGTCTTGCAATCTTAAGGGCAGAATTGAAGAGTCAAAGGAAGCATGTAAAAAGTTTGAAGAAGAAGTCACTCTGGTCCAGAATTTTGGAAGAGGTAGCAAGTCAGTACTGCTTTATTACGAGGCGAGAGTAGATATAGATTCTATCTTTAGCTAGTAGTAATTTGTAACTATTGAATGGTTTCACTACTTTATTATGTTCCTATAAAGTATAAGCTTTTTCGTTTGCACGCAACTGACTTGTTTCAACCATCTTTGTTAACATAGAAATAATGTCTTATTTTAAGGAACAAGCTAATTATGAATAGTTTCTTATTGAAAGCGAAGTTCAAAAAGGCTCTGCCATGACTTAGGGCAGTCATAGAGCGCCTATCCGGGGAGTAGTTGTCCAGGCTACCCAGCCCATTTTTTATTTATTTATATTTTAAAATATAATAATTGCAAGATTCTGACTTTGCTTCTAAAAAGGACAGTAAGAGTGTTAAAGGTGTTAACCGCCCCCAGCAAGCCTAAGCGGCAGAGCGTTGCCTAGCGCCTAGGCGGGATTTTTAGAACACTGATTTAAAGGACCGATATTAGGAATAATTTCTTAACATAGACAATATTTTGTTAAAATATTTTAAACTCATTAGGAATAATTTCTTGTTGAAAGGACCAAACTAATTATTTTATGTCTGTTTAAAGGTTATGGAGAAGCTTGTAGACATTGTCCATTCCTTACATTTGGAGATCCATGAAGCCTTTGGCAGTTCTGGTAATTATTTATTTATTTTATTTTGAATGTCTGTTTTTATTCTATGGCAATTCATTGCTGGGTCCAAGAGGCAGGAAAAGCAAATCACCTGCCGGGTTTGCTGATGCTATTTTTTATATGGAGTATAAAGTAAAAAAGCAAAGGGAAGGAAATGTCATTGTTTTCCATGTCGCACTTTACATGTAAAACAAGTCCAAGGAATTGAATTCTTTTCCATGTGAAGCAATCAAACACACCCTTAAAAAAACGAAGAGAAAAAAGAGGAAGCAAAGAAAGCTGCTGTCTATTATCTATTATTATCTATAATATATATATATATATATATATATATTAAACACATCCAGGGAGTTTTGGTATGTAACCAAAATTACTAAGTTATCCCCCTCGCTAGAATTACTATAAAAATAATGCTAAAGGTGAACTCATGACCTTTAACATAAAGAACACAATTAATTACCACCAAACCGTATATTAAACACATCCAGAGAGTTTTGGTAGTACACAAAATTACCAAGTTATCTCTCGCTGGAAATTACTGTAAAAATAATGCTGATGGTGGATTTGAACTCATGACCTTTAACATGAAGAACACAATTAATTGCCGCCAAACCAAATGTCATTATATGTTTGTAATGAATTACTAAGTATCCTGCTGCACACATGTAGAGTGTGCCGTATGCTAGTAAAGTTCAAATGTATTGTATTATAATAGCTTGATGAGCTCTCTGAGCCTAATGGAGGTGTGAATACTTTTTTTTTTTTACCAGAATCTTAAAATCTCTCTCTCTATATAATATGTATACATACATATATATGTGTGTGTGAAAGAAAATGTTACATAATTTTAGTGAAATTTTAACATCAGTAGAACTGTGGCACACGTGGTGTGTGTACAATAAGAGTAAATTATTTAATAGGAATTTATAAAAGGTGAAACTTCCTAGTGGTAAGACCTATCCACTCGTTTTTCTTCAAAATAAATTAGCTGAAGGTATTTTAGACATGTCAGGTTCACACTGCAAACTCTTGCTCGTGCTTAAATGTATAGTATAGACTTCTTCTATTGTGCTTACAAATATATGTTTAAACGTTTGCAAAGTTACTATGAGTATTGATCTGATGAAATTTTGGTATACATTCTTGATAATGCCTCCAGATGGAGATAAACCAGTGAAAAACAACCGTCAGAAGTTGGGATCCTGGTCTTGCATTGCACTATGCAAATATTATTACTCAAATTGATACACTTGTGAGTTTTGTCATTCCATTCACTGTTTCATTCTCTTATCTTTGTCTTACTGATGTTATTTCCTCCTCTCATTTCTTGATAAGTAAAAGCATCTATTATGCTATTACGGAATCACTTTTATTGGATTACAATCGTCTTTAAGTGCAGTATTGGGCTTTTCTGACCTTGCCCTTCATTTTCTATGCGAAATTAGACTTACCCTTGATTCTCATAATTGTTAGACTTCGCCCTTGTATGCTCCCCATGTGTGTGCCCAGCTGGTTTTTGTTGTTGTTGGGGGGGGGGGGGAATTATTGTAGGGAATCTGAAAGAATTCCCTAAAACGGGGGTTTAAGTAAAAGCATTACTTTTAAAAAATAAAATAGACATTGGCGCCCATTTATATGTAATTATTTGAGATTCACTTGTATGCGCCCGGTGGGTTAAGGCTAATTTCACATAATGAACAGAGGACAGAGGCAAAAAAGCCCCACATAATTTTACGTTAGTATATTATGTATGCACTTAGTAAACAATAGCAACTGCAACAAGAGTCTATATGTCTAGGAAACAAACTTTGATCTAAACCATCACCCTATATATTTTCATGCGTACAAAGTACTTCGCAGTACTCTATTAGATAAAGATTACCTAGGTGAATCCTCATTTACAAGAGGCAGGTTTTTATTCCACAGTAAAAAATCATAACTTTATTTGAGAAATTATATTTTCTGTTGTTGACTTGGAAGATGAATAATATTTTCTGCAAAATTATGTGGGTTAGTACGTTTTTCCCAAATTAACTCTGTGATTTAATAATTAGGTAACCCGATCAAGCTCAGTGCCTCCGAATACAAGGGACACTTTATACCAAGGACTACCACCCGGTATCAAGTCTGCCTTGCTCCAAATTACAGTCATTTCATCTCAAGGAAGAGGTTCTCTCTCTCTCTCTATATATATATATATGTATTTGTTTGGTCATTCCTCGAGTATATTTGACGGTGATTATTCATCCAAATGTGTGTAATTTGCAGCTTACTGTCCAACAAATCAAACTTGAAATGGAGAAAACTTTGCAGTGGCTTGTTCCTATTGCCACTAACACAACCAAGTAAAACCGCATCCTTACAAACAGGCTTTTTTTTTTTTTTAAATGTGATTTCTTAGAGTAAACCTATTACACATGCTCTTTCATAGAAACAGGTAGCACTCACAAAACAAATATATAGCTTAGAGCAATGCAACACTTACAGGCTTCATCAATCGGTTATTCATACATGATGCATGGAGTTGTACATTCTATATCTTTTTCCTATAGGCTTATTTACCCAACTTTTAGTCCGTCAAAGTGGTTATAGAAGGCAATTTTTATGGCAATAATTTTAAAATTTACGTTTTGTTATGAATCATCTCTCCCAAAAGCTTAAGCTGTTAGGTAGTGGCCAATAATGTATATCATGCTCTTCAACACACCCCCCTCACTTGCAACCCCCCTCGCATGTGGAGAGACAAACCAAACCAAAGGTGCACTTTGTGCACCAACAACAACGTGCATGCTATACAAACACAAGGGGGGAAAACAAATGCAAGTGGAGGATTTGAATTCGAAACCTTGCAGAACCTGAGCTCTGATACCATTTTAGGAGCCATCTCTCCCAAAAGCTTAAGCTGTTAGGTAGTCAGCCAACAATGTATATCATGCTTTTCAACACGTTTTATACTTCTTTTTGTTTACATTTGCTTATTAGTTTCTAATCCTTGCTTTTTGTAATAAATGTTATATTTCAAACCAGAGCTCATCACGGCTTTGGTTGGGTCGGAGAATGGGCAAATACAGGGTGAGTAGCAATCTTGTCAGTGCTTGCTTCATGAATGTGGTCCGTTTTTAGAGAAATGCTAAACCACAAAATAATACAGAAAAAGTTGATCACCAAACATGTCATGCCAAGTGTGTTTGTGGATAAGCCTTTTGTGAATTGTTTTGTGTGGTAATTTCTCCATTTTTATCTATTAAAAAGCCTTAAATCTCTTAGGTCTGAGGTCAACCGAAAACCCACGGGGCAAACGGACTTGATCCGGATAGAGACACTCCACCATGCAGAGAAGGAGAAAACTGAAGCGTACATTCTCAATCTAGTGGTTTGGCTTCACCATCTTGTAAGCCAATCAAGGGCGTCAATCAACAGTGGGGTCCGGTCCCCCGTAATATCCCCAATTCGCTCTCCCAATCAAAAAACAATTCAATTGTCACCGCAAAAAACCAACTCCCCGTTACCGTCATTGACTGTTGAAGACCAAGAGATGCTTAGGGCCGTCAGTAAGAGGAAACTGACACCTGGGATAAGCAAGAGTCAAGAATTCGATACTGTAAAAAGCCAGTTAAGCAAGCACCATAGGCTTAGTAAGAGTAGTAGCCATTCCCCTACGAGGGAAACTAAAAGGGATCCGTTCCCTATTAAGCGACCTTCGTCCGTTCCTGTGATCAACTTTGATATTGACCGGCTTAAGGCCTTGGATGTGATCGATCGCGTGGACGATATCCGACGTGTATAATTGTGGCGGGTGAAAAGGTTTGGATCAAGTCTTGGGCTGCAAATTTCTTGATGCAGGTTCTTGTTTGCCAATGGGGAGATACTTTGTGAGATAGGTAGATAAAATGATGAGTGGTATAAAGAGCCGATATTGTTTTAAATGTGAATTAAGAAATGAAAACGAGTGCAAAATGTATTGCGAGGGTTGGGATCGGGTAACTGGTTTTTGAATCGTTGTTAGTTTGTATATGCATAATTTGCGATTGATTTTTCTTCATAATTGAAAGTTATGGTTCAGTTTTGTTGTGTTATTGTGTTCTTTCTTTCGGCTGGCAATGGGTATTGTATTAAAGGAAGGAACGATTCTTTTAGTATTGTTTAGTGCATATATAAATGGCCAGTTTTCTGTGGACTGGTCTTTTTAACGACGGAAAACTGTTGCTAAAAGTTTAGTCCGTATACGGGTAGTTTGCACCACAGGATTATATATATATATATATTTATTTGTATCGTGCTTATATCTTGTATGTTTAAGTTCATGTCAACATGTAAATGAACGTAACGCATCAAGTGTGTATGTTACTATATTAGAGTTTGTGTGCTGAGTAGGAAGAGAATTCGTCGACACATGCCAAAGGAAGTTCATAATTCTATGCCTAATGTTACAATTCCAACTTGTATACTACCACACGAGATCAATGCGTTTTGATCATTTATGAATCCGCCAAGATAGTTTAGCCAGGAGGGCCAAGATGAAAGCCGTTAAAAACCCATCCCTCCCTTTGAGGTTTACACCAAAATTTGCTAATCATCGTCAATCGATGACAAAGAGAATATGGAGTCTTGAAACATCCCGGGTTTGTATCATGTGCCACTAACTAGTTTCTAAACATTTTAGGTAATACATGTTCGCGTTCCTGATATTATTCTCTTGATGGAATTTCAAAATAAACTAACTAGACTTCGATTTGATGCGTCCGATAATCTCGAGTTCATGCCATTCCTTAGGATGACGGCACAGAACGACGGTAACGCGAATGCGAGCGTGATGCTATATTAAAGAACAAACATTTTTTTCCCAACCGAAAAAAATAAATAGTGAGCAATTACTCATACAACTAATTTTGTTAAATGGTGCAATGAGAATTTCTAAAGATTCCACGGAAGAAAATAGAAATGGATCTTACGTTACTAATAATATGTGAAAAAATTATGTCATATAGTTTTAGTGGGGTGTATTCAATTCAGATTTTAAAAGATTATTACCAATCCATGGATTCTACTAAATCTACGGATTGGTTTAAGTCTGTACATATTTTTTAGCATTTTTGTAGATTTAAGTACATGAATTCTCTTAAAAACAATAAAAAAAATTAAAATTAACCAAAAGACAAATAATAGAATAAATATAATTACAACTTTAAAGTAAAACATTATCCAAAAGGGAAAATGGGGAAAAAAATTCCTTGTATGATCACATTTTCACGAAAGGTATATGATAAGATACTTTAATACAATAAAGATAACATTTATTATGGAAAAGACACAATTATAATTAATTGAATTGACATTTGACATATGTACCCATATCAATATATATTATAACATATATCTATTGTAGATTCAAAATATTTCCTAACAAGAATTGTTATGATATTCCTTATATCTATTGTTTCCTAATTTTTATTTCTTTTTTTTTTAATCTTTATTGGATTAATTGAGAAACATCAAAATTCCCTACAGAATTAAAATTATTTTTGAAAGTTTATTTACAAAATTTTAATTAAAATTTTGAAAGTTTCACTACAAACTTGAAGTGAAAATTACAAATTTCGCTGTAGATCTGCAAGAAAATTTTATGTGAAATTTGCAAATTTAACAACAAAAATATAAATTGTTACAAATTTCACTATAGGCTTACAAGAAAATTTTATATGAAAATTGAAAGTGTAATAGCAAAAATATAAATTGCAGCGAACTTGAAGTGAAATTTACAAATTTCGCTGTAAATTTGCGAGAAAATTTTATCTGAAAACTTGCAAATTCAACAGAAAAAATATGAATTGTAGTGAAAGTTACTAGTTAACTGCAAAAATATGAATTTATGAAAATTATTGCAAACGATTGTTTCCTAATTTGTATTCCTTTTTATCTTTATTGTAAATATCCAACTTTATAAATAAATATTCTAAAAATGACTAATGTGTAATATTTAAAATATGTTTTATTTTTTGTTTAATTGTAAAGAAAGTGAGTGTTACTTTATTGGATATTAAATTTTAAAAATTGAAAATAATGATAAAATCAATTTTTGTTCATAACAATATTAAATTGACAAAAAAAGAGTTTTGGTTAAAAAAAATTGTATCGTACTTTTACCGTCTAAATTCATACGTACAAATGAAAATAATCGTATATCTATTTCGAGAAAAGAGCCATTAATCTTTAACATACACATCAACATAACGCGCTCGCACAAAAATTTGATGTTGAAAAATTGTTGTGTAACTTAAGTGAGTAGCTCACCATTATTCGGAAGAAAATAGTCCTTGTATTTTGACCTCATCCTTCCATCTTGACCTAGTCTTAATTGACTCAATATATATTATAAATCAACGGTCAATAAAAGAGCTTATCTAATTATGTGTTTTGATAAATGAATTATGTCGAAAAAAACATAACGCTTAATTATTTGAGACGTTTTACAATATATATATATATATATATAAATATATTATAGTTTACAACAATATCTGTTTTATGATAAAAAAACCATGGGCCAGTCACCTCACAACAGCTCATTCTGTTTCCCCATGCTATTTGGTGGGACCAATCTTGCATTTGATAGAAAATTGAAAATTATGGCTAATTAATGTTTTAGGAGAATGTTAAAATAAAATAAAAATGAGTGACTTAATTTGGTGAGATATTTTTTTTTTGTAACTGTTAATTTCTTGAAAAGATAACTAGCTAAGCTAATGTTTTTTAATACGTATGACCCAAAAATCTCACTTACAAAACTGTCATTTTTATTTTTTATTTTTTGGACGACACTCACCCTTAGCCGTTCAAAATTTTCAAAGTTGATACACTAGAATTTTTTAGCCTTTGCTTCTTTCTTGAGTTGACCTCAAACATGCATTTCATCTCCCCTTCGCAGCCTTTAAAGACATTTAATTTGTTTCCATTCAAGGACAATCCCAGCCCAGTGATCATAGACTTCGCATTCAAAGTCTTCCTTCATTTGGTGTCGAAAACGTATACATCGATCTTCCATCCTTCTTCAGTGCATTGGTGGTGGGGTTGTAAACTGCAGCATTGATGGCGAGGCCGGGTTTTATTTAGCAGAACAACTTGCATCTCTCTTGGCTTTTTCCTCAATTCCATTGCATGTTACGTATTGGCAATTAAGATCTTTCTTCTCATACGTTTCATCATCGCGAGAAGCGTCCAACAACATCAATACTGTAGATTGCAACTTGGTTGATTGTATTATATGAACAACAATATATGGGCATTTTGGTGCTTTGTGAACATCACAATCAGCATATTTGACATGTCAATTAATGCATTTAAGACGAAGAAAAAGTAGCACGGCCAGAATACTTAATTTGTTATTCCATGTATGTATATTGTATATTTATGATGCAATATGTATAGTGTTTATATACATACCTCTTCATCATGGTTATTGTAATGGTGGTGTAACTTGTTTGTTTTGAAATTGAGACAAAAGGGGTCATCTCTATTAGTATAGAAAGAGAAGTGGTGAATAGCAAATTTGTTATTCATTTTTAACTCTGTGATCAAAATAAAATTAAGAATGTTGCTACCAAATTTAAAATCCATAATCTTAAGTAGTAAAATGATAAAAAAAACTTTTACCATTAAACCATAACTAATTTTGTTTTCATAAATTTCATTTAAATATATAACGTGCGTGCTAAAAAAATAAAAGACTATGCACATACATGTATCGCTTATACTTCAGTGTCTAATATATATGAGTAGGAGGGACGTCGAGCTCACGAAAGGTTAGTTGATTGACTTGTAGAAGATTATTTTGGATTTTACGTCCACTCAAAAAACTCTAGATCAGTCATGGAGACTACTAGGCAAGGTTCCTATTATCAAGAAAAAAGAAAACAGTTCATTGTATTTTGTACTAATTGTTGACCTCATGTTCATTGTATTTTGTTATTAATTATTGGCCTCATGTATGTTCCACCCTGGCTTCCCATTCCTAGACATTTGACTTTATATACATATGTGCATATATTTGCATATTTGATATCGAACCTTTTTATAAAATACAAAGACCGGTTTTTAGTAATAAATTAGCGTATCTAAAGTATAGAGAAATGTTTTTTTAATGGTTTGTAAATGGACTGGTCCTCATCAGATCTCTTCGGTGTATATATATATATTGTTTATTTCATATTTAAAAGCCTCACTTTCAGTTACATATCTTTTAACGAACACACTAGTCTCACTGCATTGACGATAGTAAACTCATTTTAGTAATCAATGTCAATAATGTAACTTATTTATTCTTTTGTTTTGATAAATGAATTATATCCAAAAAAAATAAAACTGTTAATTATTTCAGACGTTCCAAAAATAAAATTTGTAATTTGAGACAAACGAGCATACTCTTGTCAAAAAAAAAAAAAAAGACAAACGAGCGCACATATAACAAAATCTTTTACTAGTACCAAAATTAGTGAAGATTTAGGCTCAATAGAGTGGTAGCAGACGTTGTTGTCTTGGAATATGCCGAAGCAATTGCATACGATGCGAATGTGTGAAGTTATCAAGTTCAAGGATATATTGAACATTTTAAACGGTTGCAATTGTTCAAGCCCTTTAGGTGGTGGCAAAAGCTTTGGAAATTGAATTGAAGGTGACGACTTGTTGGATTATGTTAATTTGATCGATCACAATTTCTTAGTGTTTTAATTCTATTACATAAAGTGTCGCACTAACATTCTACTTGTATCAGTACTAGAACACTCGATCTTTGTCACAATAATCTTAAACATTATCAAAAATATTTTAGATGTCTACTTGTATACATTCTACATGTATCAGTTCTCGAACTCACACATGCAGCTACGCAACGAAAACATAAGTTTGGTTATAACGCCAATTTTTTGTTTTTGGGTGGACAATGAAACCTAAAATTGAGATGCCGAAGTACAAATGGACGGTTAAATGAAGTGTGCGCCATTAAAGTCCTTTTCCAAGAAAAAAGTTACCCACAAACTATGGAAAATAAATTTGAATTGAAAACAATGATCCCCTAACACATAACAATGACATTTTTCACTTCATCTATCTTTTCAGTAAATTCTATTCAAAGAAGACATTAAAGTGGAGATGTTTTGTGCATTCATTAATTTCTAGATATGTAAGTTTCGATCTCCTTTTATGAGAGTTTTTGTTCATTTAAAAATATAAAAATATTTTTTTCGAGCAGTATGAATTGTAGTGAAGCATAACGGATTTATTCTTTTGATGCAGAAATCACTCGAGACTAGGAGGATTTGTACTTACTCCTCAGTGTATTTGTTTCCTTATTTTTATTTTTATTTTTCTACTTACGTTTTGACGTTAATAAAAGCTCCATTTGGAAGGACTGACTTTTATTTGTCGTTGCAGTAATTTTTGGACTGTGCTTAATTTGTGGAAGTATCTTTGATATTCCCCGCTTTTTTGGCGGTTTTATTTTGTGTAATAATACTCTTGGTGGGGTTTATGTCTTTATAACTTTTTTTCAATTAGTTCCCTCAAAAAACCATTCGATTCTTGTTGAAATATTTTTTGGTCTTACTAATATTATTTTAGTCATATTTCTTAAAAAATATTCCATTCAAAGAAGACATTAATATTGTTCAGACGTTTTGTTCTTTGATTTTAATGGAGAGACAAACATCTTATCATCATTCCATTGAATCCTAACAGAAATTTTATTAATTGATCACAATTCAACATATATACATATATATATGATTAAAATATTGAGAAATGGCGCAATTACTTAATATTTAAGTTATTAAGTGCCCTTTTCTTTTAATTTGTCTAGCTTTTATTTCTATCAGAATATATACCTATATATATATATAACCTATACAATTGTTAGCTAGATACTCAATCGGGCACAATTGATTTATAAAATTATTTGTTGTTCGTCACTAAAAATATAATTTATTGGATTCTATAATAACATACATAAACAAAAGATAACACTGGGCTATATAAGTCGGGATAACCCTTCTATATAAATTATCCTTTAAATTCCTTTTTTCAAATGATGTGAATTTGAAATTGTATCTCTGTTGCATTCGAACGTGCTCTTTTTTCTTTTACAATGCCATGTGAATACGTGTAACACGAATAATGGATATCATGTGAGTCTCGTACCATAATACTACATGAAAATGACATAATATGATTACATTGTCTCCTATATTTCAGTTTTTATGCAAAAGTATTTTGGTGTTATTCCAAGATTTCCACTCCCACTCAAAAAGCAACTTTATGATTAGATATGCTGTGTTTAGTGGCAAAATTAAAAGTTATGAGTTTGGGAATGCATTATGGAGTCTTTATATATCGTGCTTGGCTAAAGTCTGCGACAATTTTTTCAAATTATTTATTTTAAGTAGAATTGTTTAATTTAAAATTAATGGTATATAATATTACATTTAAAGTGATTTTTGTCACTTTAAAAATACCGAATTCATATATAACGCAAAAAGGAAAAAATGGGTAGGGGGTGTTCTTAAAACGTACATAATGACGTTTTCCTTTGTGTTGTAGGTGTCTTTGTTTGATTTATATATGTGACTATTCCATTTGTTCTCGATCAATTAAGAATCTCATTTTGACTTTATTTCTTTTTAAGAAAATATTAATTTCAACTCAATCAATTAAGGGTCGAAAACAAAACTTCTCTACTGCTATCGAGAGATTTGATACATTAATTTATAATGTTAAAGAGCAGAAAATGAACTATTAAATTGATACATCCCAAATAAAATAAAATATAGTGCACTCTTAATTTGCGTTGGAGATAGTAATTGGTAATTTTTGCTTATATTTTTCTCGGCATAAAAACATCTAAAACAAAAAATGTTTTATGCCTACTTGTTGCGCGCTTAAGTGGTAATTAAAGACTCTTTATAGTCGATCGAGGGAGGCAAAAAGTAAATGGCGAACCAGATGAACTAGAGCCTACCGGCCACCTCAAGTTAATGTCTTCGGGCTGAGCAAATTTTCTGCACGCAACGACATATTTGGACAAGTTCGGCAGGAAGTTCTGGAGATGGATAACCACAGTTAGGCACCCCACTTGTAGGGATTATCCTTTAGTCAACTTGCTTTATATATAGAGATTGTACCTTATTTGAATTGTAACTCTAATCCTATTAACTATAAATGGGGGGTTACACAAACAAAAAATGGATCCGAATTCTTCACATGCATAGTCAAACTCTTGTGTTCGATTATTCATCAAGTTTAAGGAAAATACAACCCCAAAAGGGTGGACATTCTTGTAATTCATCTTGTTGTTGATCAACCGTGAGCATCATCAACATTCTAATGTAAGTAACGATTCAAGGATTTGTTGACCTTACAATAGTTAATTATGATTCCCCCGCAGCCCCTAAATTTATTAACCGAGCTTAATTAAGGTGTTATTAACCTTGTACAGCAAAGTGACAAATGCTGGTTTACGTTTGAGAAGAGTGATGAGAGATTAGGGGTTCAAACCCCATCCTTTCCCTGTCTCCCCCCATGTTTCAACTATTGGTCTATATGTGTAAGTGTTTATATTAAAAAGAAAGATGATAATCTATTTCGCATATGAAATTAAGTGTTCAACATTATTTTTCTTTCTTAAGTATTGAAGGATGATTTCGTAATTTCAAAGTTGGAACCAAAATTCCTTCTCTCAGTTAATATATTTGTACAAATAAAATAGTTTCTTTTCCTTTTTAAAACAGAAGTATCCAAAAGCTAGTCTGTCTTCAAAGCTACCTCTTAACGCCATTTTTTCTCCTCTGATGCAAATATGCTTCATACACTTATACTTTGGGATTATGTGAAAAAAAAAAAAAAAACACTAAGTAAATATTTATGGAATTTCTATTTCAATGTACTAATAATCGTCTCTTCATAATATTGTAATTAGCTATCGCATAAAGCTCCACCGCAGGCTTGTACCAAAAGATCGAGAAACACTCCTCCACAACCTTCTTTAATTTGTCATGACACATACTTCATGTGTTACAATATATTATGCATTAGTTGGCATAGCTAATTATGAGTTGTATTGTTTCCTTTTCTCATCGTGCACGTAACCTTATAAATAAGGTCATCCTCTATATTAATTAGTTAATATATCGAATAGAATTCTCTTTCTTAATTCTCAAGTTGGTCTCAGAGGGAACAAATCCTCCCTACAAAAAAAACCCTAGCCACCACTAGCTGTCATCAGATCTCAAACAAAACAAATCTTCAGATCCACTAATTATCTATCAAACCATCCGATCTAACCAAATTAAGAATAACATCCTTAATCATTGTTGATCTTCATCAAACACAAACCATTGCCGTCTAACACCTACTGCACCAAAACCCTAAACCTAAAACACCCATATCAGCCATTGCCAAACACACTGATTCACTGCCTCGAAACCCAAAATACCTAGCACTTTAAATCTTTACCCGTTAAAAAAAAAACTGCACGACAATACCCACCTTTGTTGCAAGAAACCCTAAAAAAATACCCATGTAACCTGTCGCCAACTCCTTCAGAGTCCAAATCCCAATATAAATAACATCACCCTCATCGCCTGAAAAGACGATCCTAACCGTGAAAATTTTAACTAAAAATAACCCCACATGCACCCACACGCGCTTAGCCCGTCAAATTTGTTTCGCCCAAAAAAATCCACACGCAGCTACCAATTGCACTAGCTCATGAGCCCATGTGCACATAGTCCACAAGCGCCCATGCATGCGTCTAATGTTCTTTGTTCATGCGCCCACGCATGCGTCTACTGCCTTCGCTATGCGTCAATGACTACCTTTGCCATGTGTCAGCTGGCATTAGCTTTTTATTATCTCTCACGAGTTCACTTAAGCCAGTCTGCAAATCATTTTTTTGACTAGTTTTGCCTGTTTTTGACCAGTTCTTAACTGCCTTAAACTGGTTCCTAAGGTTTTTGACCTTACTGATCCCAAATCCAAGCTCAATTTTTCCAGAATCAACCTCTATTTGAGAATTTTAGTTATAAGCCCTCGCAATGGCTCTTGATCCAACAATCGTTACTAATCATCAACAAAGGACTCTTCTCCAATCATCATTCAGAATGAAGGCTCTTCGTTCAATGTAGGAGTCACATGAGATAAGACAAACTCTGATATATAGTCTCAACTCATGGAGATGCGTATCGTCGAGAGGCAAAAATTATCGTTTATTTGCGGTACATCTCCAATGCCCAAAGAGGGAACTACAGGATACGAAGCTTAGTATCCAGATAACCAGAGGGTGAAAATATGGCTTTTGATGTCCGTGAAACCATAAATTATAAAGTGATATTTTTGCGTTCTTATTGCACGAGAAATTTAGAAGTCCCTATCTAAAGCCTTTTATGATAGAATTGATGAATTGCAAGTTTTCACCATGAATCAAAGGGTGTTTAGAGCCAATCAAAGTGGAAAACCCATCTCTGAGTACTTTGGAGTGCTAATGGAGATATTTAGTGAATTGGATTACTGTGATAAGGTGGTTATGGAAAGCTCCAATAATGTGAAATCCTACAAAAAATTAATTCTACAATTGAGATTTCATATTTTCCTTGCTAAGTTAGATAACAAATTTGAGCAAATTCGTGGTAAAAATTTATAAAAGGATCCTGTCCCGAAATTATAAGAAGAGTATGCACTGGTTTGTCGGGAAGTCATTTGAGGAAAAATAATGAGCAATAAGTCTGACAATACTGATGCTACAACTATGGTAGCCCGTAACTGCGTCACACAGAATCGATATAACTTGAACAATTGAATGATCGTAAACTGGCAGAACAAAGGCAATCGAATCGGATCCTAGAACCAACCGGTGACTCAAAGTTAAAGATCCCAGGAGCAATTCACAATATCCTCCTTGTTCCGTGTGTGGATAAATGGAGCACTTAAAGAAAGATGTTATGAAGTCATTAGCTATCTAGACTGGTGGTATCATTCTTAGAATCGTTGTTCAAATCAAAAGAATGAAGGTGATGAACAAAGGGCTTTGGGACTGCTTATAACTACTCGCAAACCTAGTAAGTATTTACATTCAATATTTGTTTTGAATAATACTTGAATAATTGATTATGGTGCCACATGCCATATGACATTTGATTCCTGACAAGTTACTCCTCTCACTTCATCATTCAAAATTTTTGTTTCTACAGCCAATAGTAATCTAGTTCCCGTTGTTTGGAAACAATCGGTTTCCTTATCAGAAAACTTAAATTTAAACTTTGTGCTAGTAGTTCTTTCACTAGATTATAATTTATTGTATGTTGCTCAGATTAGTAATGCTTTAAATTGTATTGTTATCTTCTGGCTTTCTTATTGTTCTTTAAGAATATTCGTATGAGGAGGACAATTGGTTATGGCATTAGGTAGGGTAAATTATACTACTTGGACTTGCAATTGAAAAGAGCGAACCAATTACATCAGGCCTTGCAAACTGATGTTACTCATGGATAGAAAGTTAAAGACGAGACTTGGTTATGGCTTCGTCGTTTAGGTCATGTGTCATTTATTTACTTAAAAAAGTTTTTCCCTAAGATTTTAAAAAATGTTGAAGTTTCTGCTTTTCGTCATGACATTTGTGAATTGGCAAAGAGCCATTATGATTCCTTTACAACATCAATAAATAAATGCTCAGTTCCTTTTATGCTAATTTATTTTGATATTTGGGGATCTTCTCCTAATCCTTCTTTGAGTGGTGCCCATTTGTTTATTTCTTTCATTGATGATTGCACTAGAATGACGTTGATATATCCTATGAAGTCTAAGAGTGAAGTAAGTTTTTTTTTGTTTTAGAGATTCCATAAACAAATCTATACATAGTATAATGCTACTATTCAGATACTTCGAAGTGATAATGGAGGTGAATATATGGGTACAAACATACTGGAGTATTTCAAAAATCATAGAATTGTCCATCAAACAACCTACCCGTATACACCTCAATAAAATGGCACTGTAGAACGGAAAATCTAGATCAATCAACAATAGTTTCAACCACAATAATTCTTGGACTTCAACTTTTGAACAAAAAATGACAGTTTGTTTCTAATTTCTCCATGTGACATGATTCCCGCAAATAAATGTAAAATACCTTAATGTAAACTGTCTATTGCCTATATTTTTAGCGTAATCCACATCATTATATCTTTCAATCTTTAAAAACTCATTGTTCTTTGTTAAAAAAAATAAAAAATAAAATCCTTTTTCTTGGAACTGCCTTCAAATAACTATAATCTTCATAACTGCCCACATATGCTTTTTTTCAGGATTATGCATGAATTAATTAACTGTACTCAATGTATAAGAAATTCCATGCATTGTATATGCTAAGTATAACAGCATTCCCACCAATCCTAATAACGTCCTTTGTCAACCAGTACTTAATCAACTTCAAACCTTTTTTCATAGGTGTATTTGATAGCTGGCAAGTACATTTCAGTCATGCATAGTAAATCTAATGCATATTTACTTAAAGATGGAAAAATGATGTGCCTTTTGAAGAATTGAACACTTGAAGCCCAATAAATACTTCAATTTGCCAAGATATTTAATATCGATCTACCATGATAGATACTTCTTTAATGCTTCGTGTGGGTAATTCTTGATGACCACCATGTTATCAACATAAAAAATTAGTGCTGTAATATTCCCATGACACCTCGATTCCCAATAAATACTTCAATTTGCTAAGATTTTTAATATTGATCTACTAAGATCGGTACTTTTTTAATGCTTATTTTTCAAGTGGGTTAATCTCGATGACCACCATATCATCAACATAAACAATTAGTGCTGTAATCTTTCCGTGACAATTTCTTCAAAAATAATGAATGATCAGAATTGTTTTGATTATAACCAAATTTTTTCATTGATTTAACAAATCTTTCGAACCAAGGTCTTAGAGTTTGTTTCAAACCACACAAGGAATTCTTTATTTACATACTTTGTTTATGTGCTCCATAGGAACATTGTACCATAGTGGGAGCTCCATGTACACCTTTTCTTTTGAATTAATTACCATTCAAGAATGCATTCTTCATATCGAACTGTTACAGTGACCAATCCAGATTTTACCACAAAAGATATCATGTCTCGCTTTGAATCTTTCGATAATTTCATTTGTTTTATATTTCACAGTGTACACCGATTACAACCAACACGTTTTTTTCCTACTGGTAATTCAACTATTTACCATGTACCATTCTTTCTCCATTTTAGATCAAGGCTTCTTGCACACTGTTAAAAATAGATATAGAAGATAATTGATTCAAAAATGACTTATTCGATTGGATAACTTATCATAAGACATATAGTTACTCATGGGGTATTTAGCCTTACTAAGATTAGTTTCATATGTCAATTTAGGCACACTTCTATTGGTTTGGTCAGGGAATTACTTTCTAAGGGGGTCAGAAGAAGATACCTGATATTCAGATGTGTTTGACAAAGGTAAATGGTTATTTATATCAGGTGCTGTCATGGTTTTGGTTGGCCCGATCGATGGATTTAGTGGTGAACTTGGTGATGAGCTCGAAATCGGCAGTGAACTCGAAAGGTTCAGTGGTTGTGAGGTTGACAGTAGGGATACCTCGTCCATAATTATCTTGTCCTCATTACTACAATCAAAATCAAGATTTTGAACTTCACTACAATGCTCCCCCTAAAGCTTAGGTCGATGAATGTACATATCTTCTTGAAGAAACACACCATCCATGGTCACATATGTTTTTAGAGTTGGAGAATGATAACATCTATACCATTTATGGGAAGATACTTTTGCCACATATATGCACTTTAGAGCGTGGTATTCTATCTTGTTCCGTAGTTCTTTAGGCAAGTGAACAAATAAAACACATCTAAACATGTGGGGGAAATTTTAACATTATATGAGCCAATACAACTTTGGTTAAGACGTCCAATGGTGTTCGAAAATCAAGATCATTGATGGAACACGGTGGATCAAATAGGTTGCAAAGGAGAGAGCTTCGCCCTAATAAGACACAAGGGCTTTGGCCTCAAGTAATAATGTGCATACCACTTTTAATATATATATGTTTATTTTTTCCTTTTTGCAATATCATTTTTTTGAGCTGTATATGGACACGTTTTTAATGAACAGTTGCATAATGTTTAAAATACTCTTGCAATTTTCTACTCATATGTTCACCTTCGTTATCGCTCTAAAGCACCTCAATGGTTGTTTTATATTGTGTACTAACCTATTTATGGAACTTTAAAATGAAGACCTTACTTCACTTTGAGACTTTATAGGACATATCCACGTCATTGTAATGCAATTATCAATAAAAATAACTAATTAATGAACACTACTCAAAGAATGACTAGGAGAAGGGTTCCTGACATCAAAATGAATTATCATAAAAGGAATTGAGCATATATTCATTAAAAGTGTAAAGGAAGTACGACGACTTTTTTCCAGTTTCTAAATTTTGCAACGAAAAATATAAAGCTCAATATTCTTAAAAGACTTAGGAAATTACTTTTTTAAGTAACTAAAAGACGTATAACCTAAATGACGATACCATAAGCAAATCTCGTATTAAATTTTCTGTCCTAGAGTAGCACTAGTTTGCTAAGCCTGATGTAATTGATTTTTGCTTTTTAACACCAAACCCAAGTAGTACAATTTGCCATGCCTAACGCTATAACAAATTGTCCTCCTCATTTGAATATCCTTAAACACACAATAATAAGGCCAGAAAATAACAGTACAATTTAATGTAGTAGTAATTTGAGCAACATACAATAAATTGTAATCTAGTGAGGGTAGTACTAGCACATAGTCTAAATTCAATGTATTGGATAGAAGGATTGTAACAATAGGAACTAGATCACCATTGGTTGTGGAATTTTTTTTGGGATGATTGGGTAAGAGGTGTAATTTGTCTGAAATTGAATGTTATATGATCTATGACATCGGAATCAATTATCCACATATTATTCAAAACATATACATAATTTAATGCCTTACTAGGTTTATCAGCAGTTGTAAGTATACCCGAAGCCATTTTTGCTATCATCATCATTCTTTCAATTTGAACAACGATTTCGAGAATGTCCCACTAGTCTGGGTAGCCAATGACTTCATAGTGGCGGTTTAGAGTGGAGGATTTGTGATGGCTATGGTTTTCGTAAGGAAGATTTGTGGTGTCTAGGGTTTTCGTAGGTATAAACTTCGGTCTTTCATACGAAATAGAGAAGAATTAATTGTATTCGATAAATTCAAACTAACAGAAAGGAGAACCCTATTTATAGGATTTTGTACATGATGAGAATATGAAACAATAAAGAAATAATATAACTTATAATTAGCTAATATATTCTAACAATATTATGAGACTTTTCAGTCAGGTCTAGTTTATTATTAGTTAGACATTCAAGTACATGCGATACTTGTACGCATTTGTTTTTGATGCATGTAAATATGCAATTTAAAATGAAAAACATTTAATGGATGAAAAAGTAGTGCAACGATTGGGTGTCTCCCATTTCAACTTAGAGATCACTACATGTTTAATTCCAATAAGAATTTTGTTTATTATACTAAAAATAAATAAATAAAGGGGTAAAATAGGAAAATAACAAAATTAACGTCATAACCTAATTTGATGAAGTGGCAAATCCAAGATTCGGATAGAGAGGAGAGTCAAAATTAGTACTATAATATATTTGATAACAACTCAAATTAACATTTTTTCATAACAAACACAAAGCATACATTAAGCAAAGATAAACATACCCAAGTAAACAGAGCACACAGGACAACCTTAAAAAGGATCCAACTTTTTAAAGTCATCGAGTATGGTTATATTATATACTATAATATATATATTTGAAATAGTTAAAATAAGACCAAAAAAATTAAATTAATAATATGATGAATATATTAACGAAAACACAATATATAAGTCTTTCATACGTACAATCTAAGGAAACATTGAGTACAATTAGAAAGTACGATCATATTTTACAAAGTTTCATTTTTTGGAGTATTGGACGTTAAGAGGAGAAAGAAATATAAACTCTTTTTTCAATCTCATTACTCAGACAAAAGAGAAAAATTGGAGTATTGCTGGCTCGCACAACATAATTATTTTTTTTTTATTTTTTTTATTTTTTTCACTTTTTAGTTTTGTAATTTTTATTTATTATAAAATGACCCCAAAACTTTTTTAAAACCTTACAATGACTCTGTTACTTTATTTATACTATACTATACTATACTATATATATATATATATATATATATATATATATATTATAATAAATAAAAATTACAAAAGTTTTAAAAAATTATATAGTATGGTTAAAAAGTTTTGGGGTGCCTTTTCATTATTTGGTTAGCTACACCATTGCTCTTATGTGACATTTTTTTAGTGCCTTTTCATTATTTGGTTAAAAGGTGTTATGATAAAATTAGGAACGAGAAAATAGATCAACTTAGGGGTTTTCAATCCAACCCAGGGGTGAGTATTTTTGTAGCCAGGCTAGACCAGCCTTGAATATTATATATATATTTTAAATACCCTTATAATACCATTCAATTACAAAAGATCGAGGTGGCTTTAGGTCTAAGTAAGTGGGGCTATGTTCAGATTTTTGGATGTAAAACTTGTCTTAGGTTAGGTAGATCTTCGGGTATATTTCTAGAAAGATAGGTGAAACCCATTCGAAATTCGACCCATTGTCATCTCTAGATAACATACAGCTTCGATCCTCAATTGAGCTAGTACTATTTCTAGTAAAATGATCAAATTCGGTTATGGCGCCATTTTTTTTATTTTCCTATTTTACCCCTTAATTTATTTATTTTTAGTATAATAAAAAAAATTCTTATGGGAATTTATAAATATATATATAGTATAGCATAAATAAAGTAATATAGTCATTGTAAGGTTTTAAAAAAGTTTTGGGGTCATTTTATAATAAATAAAAATTACAAAAGTAAAAAGTAAAAAAATGATTATGTTGTGCGAGCCAGCAATACTCCAATTTTTCTCTTTTGTCTGAGTAATGAGATTGAAAAAAGAGTTTATATTTCTTTCTCCTCTTCACGTCCATTACTCCAAAAAATGAAACTTTGAAAAATATGATCGTAATTTCTAATTGTACTCATTGTTTCGTTAGATTGTACGTATGAAAGACTTATATATTGTGTTTTCATTAATATATTCATCATATTATTAATTTAATTTTTTTGGTCTTATTTTAACTATTTCAGAATATATATATATATATATATATATATATATATATTATAGTACTAATTTTGACTCTCCCCTCTATCCGAATCTTGGATTTGCCACTTTTCAAGATCGGGTAAACTTGTAACTAGATCATGCTTACGGTGAATTTTTATACATAAATTTGCATATTCTTAAATTTGTGCTCTAATGATTTTTTCCAAACCCGTGTAACACTCAAATGACAAATGAGTCACAAACAAGTTAGTATGCCATTATAATTATAAAAAATGGGATTGTTCAAGAGTCTATCTATTAAAAAAATTCATAAGATTTTTTTTAATAATATTATACATAAAATGGATCTAGATCGGTCCGTAGGTCTTGATTTATACATTTCAATGATATAAATTTTATAAAAAGAATTTAAGATAAAAGTAATAAACAATTGAATTTGTATGGTTGCTTAAAAAAATTAGTATGGGACCATCGATTGATTTATTTATTTTTATTATGAAAAAAACCTTGTTTTATGATATGAGTTTAATTTCCCTTTTTGATACAAATAATAAATGTACAAAAATGAAAATTAACAAACTTTGTGTTCTTAATAATATTTTTTATATACTTGTTTATGATAATTAATTATGTTAAAATTAATATATCTTTGAAATAGTGTAAATATCGAAAATAAATTTTAAAAATTATAGAATTGAAGGAAAAATAGTAGTACCTACTAAATTTAATTTTATGGAAGATTGAAGCAACAAATTAGATGGCGTCATACCCATGAATGATTAAAGAAGAGGATGACATTATCATAATATATAGTCTATAGATATGTATGACCACATGCAAATACCAAACAAAGAGACTAGTGAGTTCAAAGATTCCTCCACTAATGACCTAATCTTTATTATTTCATTCATTATTGGTGACGCAACTAATCCTTTGCCATCCTCAAAACCGGCTTTTCCCTTTGACGAGAGAGAGAGAGAGAGAGGACTCCAAACATTTCATCATTTCACAAAAATAAATGGCGTGTGCTAACAGAAATCCATTGACTAGCTCCATAGCCAGCTAGTGACAAGAATATTTACATAGGCACACTAGACATAAATTAATGGGATTGTGTCGACTTGTGATTGGTTACCTAACGAATGGGTCGCATATTTGTGTCGATAGCAAGTGAGATAATTTAGTTAGAAAGGCGTCCATCCATTTGAATATGAGACATCCTAAATCGAATCTCACTAAGAGTGTTTGAGTGGATTATTTTTTTTATTTTTATTTTTTGTAGGTAAAGTTATTAATTTAGACTTCTCTTTTTTTCTTAGATTTTTTTAAAATAATAATAATTCTGTGGATATAATGATTATTTTGCATGCGTTGTATAATTTTGTTTGGCCAACAGACTTTATTTGTGATGTTGACTCGTGATTGGATACCTAACGAGTGGGAGAGGCGTATCCGTGTCGACAGCAAGTGAGTTAATTTAGTTGAGAAAGTGCCATTCTTTTGGACAGGGCCGGCCCTGAGTTTTGAGGGGTTCTAGGCGATTTTAGTTTTGGGGCCTTTTTGTATATTTATGTAACATAATTATATCAATAAACTCCAACAAATTAATATATACATATACAAATTATGAGATTTGAAAAGTAGCGAAAAGAGTAATTAAATTTTCTATTCATATAGAATTTAGCTAATACAAAAACTAAAACATAGCGTTTTATTCAACAATAATAAAAAAAACCCTCAAATAAACTCAATATATAGGGTTTAGGGTTATTTTATTGTAATTTTTTCTTTAATTTTAGTTGAATTGAGAACTTGAGCTTGTGTACTTGTTAAAAAAAAAAGGAAACTCAATCCCGCCCATACCAAGACTTCAAACTCAAGACCACGAGTTGCAAGAAATGTAGCATCACCCGCCGGAACAATTATCCCGATGTTTGTTTTTATTCAGCTAAACGTTATTTTAATTTTACCTACTATAACTTATATATAAAGGGAAAAAAATTCGGGGTCCCTGTTACGTTGGGGGCCTTAGGCAACTGCATGGATTGCTTATACCCAGGGCTGACTCTGCTTTTGGATCTGGGAGAGATCTTAGATCTAATCTCACAAAGAGAGCGTTGAGTGGGATTTTAGTTTGTAGTTAAAAGTACAAACTTAGACCTCTCTTCTTTTTCTTTTTTTCAATAATAATAATTATGTTGATATAATGGTTATTTTGCACGTCTGTCGGCTTTACTAAGCAAAACCCTGGCCGCACTACAAGAAAATGGAATCATACGACCATTGGCCCCCGGGCTCCCCCTGACCCACTTCCTAATGGTTGGAGGGCCAACGAACATTACGAATACCACCAAGGCCTAGGACACAGCACTGATCGATGCATGGCCCTAAGGCACACCATCCAAGATCTAATCAAGTCGGGAAGAATCCTTGACCCAGAGCCACCAAATGTTGTGAAGAATTCGCTCCCTAACCATAGAGGGGTAATCAATGTCGTATTAGTTGAAAAGGAAGAATGTGATTCCATCTCCTTGATCAAGCCAGTAAGGGAGAACGGGGAAAAGGCTGTAGTAGTTTACTATGTTGAAGGCCGTGTAGGCCGGGGCTGGATAAAGGAAGAGGAAAAAAACTTGGAAACCATCTTCTGAGATATGATGAAAGAAGCTCCGCAAGTTTTGAAGGAACCAGTGTATGATTCTCGTGTTAGCAAGTGGATGCGAGAAATGAAAATTCTGCCTGGACAAGGGTTGGGTAAGAATAATCAGGGCATTGCTGAGCCCATTGTTGTTAAAACCCAACTACGCTGGCAAGGTTTAGGTTACCAGGAAAGAAAAGTGAAGATTGGGCAAGATGCACCCAGTAGGAAGTGGTCCATCTCAAGAAAAATCACTCGAGCACACGTTGATGCGATCAGTTTTGACTGGTCAAAGGTAGCTGCAAAATCTGATATGGCTAAAAAGGAAAATTTGGCTAAGTGGGTACAATAGTTCACACGATCAGGGAAGGTTTATCAAACCCAAGAAAAGGGGAAAGGAAGAAGGTAGGAAGGAAGCTGTTCAGCCCGAAAAGAGCCAAGTTATTGAACAGCTGAAGAAAACGCAAGTTCAAATCTCCATTTGGGGCCTGTTGGTATCTTCCAAGCCCCACAGAGCATCATTTCTCAAGCTCATGGATGAGGCCATAGTCCTAATAGAATCAACCCCGAAACAACTAATAGTAATGATCGGGACCCTAAGCCTATAGAACAGTTTTTCCTTTTCAGATGAAGACCTATCACCACTAGGGAGGAACCATGATCAAGCCCTCCACATATCTATTGAAACTAGAGGAATGGAAGTCTTGAAGGTGCTCATTGATAATGGGGCGACTATAAACGTCTGTCCACTTAAAACTTTCAAGGCTTTAGGACTCAATGAAAGTAGCATAGAAGAATCCCCGGTAACGGTAAAGGCATATGATAACACCAAGAGAACAGTGTTAGGGTCTGTTGATTTGAATTTACTAATTGGGCCGATTGAGTTCCCTGTTGAATTCTAAGTTATCGACATACCATCGAAGTTTAACTTGTTACTCGGACGTGCATGGATACATTCGGTAGGGGCTTTTCCGTCATCTCTACATCAAAAGATCAAGATCCCGGTAGGGAATGAGGTTATCATGATACATGGTGATTGTGATAAAACCATAATGCCTAAAGATACGCCTGTCTTAGGTATAGGAAGTCAAAATGTGCAGCTGGGGGGCTTCCAATGTGAACCTAGGGTACAAGCTTTGACTACGCAAGAGATCAGGTATCTACTGCCTGAAACAGTGCCATTTTTGAATGAGCGAGTGGTAGCCATGATGAATACTATGGGTTACATGCCAGGCCGAGGACTGACAGATAAACATATTGGAATAGCTGAGCCAATTGAGCCCCATATGTAGGAAAGAAAATATGCCGAATTGGGTTTTACAGATCAAACAGGTAACATGGAAAATGTATTTATAGAAGGTTTGGGCTGCGGAGTGTTCAACATTTCTCTTAATGGGTTTTTCGTGAAAGAAAGAGAAGATTTTTCATTTTGTGGGTTCCAGGAGCCATGGGTCAATTCGCAAGGTGAAAGAGTTCCAGGGTTTGAGATATTTTATGTTGAAGACTTGTACTACAAGGAGGGCCATATGCATTGCACTGAAAGTCAGGGTTACCACGTGAAATTTCAAGGCATGAATGAGGAAAAAGAAGTGGAAAATATATCAAGCACGATGAGAATCCTATTTTCTGAAGAACACATTCAGCCTCAAAAAGAGACATGGATCATGGTGCTTACTGAGGAAAGCCAGGTAGTGGACCCAATCACATTGATCCGCGCAGTTAAAGATAGGGGAAATTTGAGAGAGAAAGGGAGTGAACTTGTAAAGGATAAATTTGTGGGTAGAATGAGCGATTATGAGCTCTTAGGAGATTTTCTTAATAATGTCCTTGATAATGTTTTCATTAATAAGATAGAATCAACTTCTCAGTATCCGAATGTGTCTGAATCTCATATTACCTTGGCAGAAATTGAATCCATGAATGATATTTCTAAAAAACACGAGTAGCGAATCCAAATCGAAGAGGGTGAAACTGTTATAGTTAACCTAGGGACCAATGATGATATGAAGGAAGTGAAAATTGGGGCTGAATTGAGTAAAGTCGATGGTAATGACCTGCATGAATTATTGAAGGAATATGTTGACATATTTGCCTGGTCTTACGCCGATATGCCTGGGTTGAGTACATATATAGTGATGCATGAAATCCACACTAAGTCGGAGTGCAGACCAGTTAAACAAAAACTCAGGAAATTGATACCAGGGTGGTCATTAAAGGTTAAAGAAGAGGTTGAAAAGCAACTAAAGGTAGGGTTCATCCGAGTGGTAAATTACCTGTGCCAAAGCCAAATGGCAAAGTGAGGTTATGTGTCGATTACAGGGATCTCAACAAAGCATGCCCAAAAGATGATTTCCCATTGCCCAACATTGATCTGATTGTGGATAATACCACCAACCATGCTCTAAAGTCATTTGTCGATGGGTTTGCTGGTTATAATTAGATAAAGATGCACCCCGATCACCAGGATAAGACTGCTTTCATAACGCCATGGGAAACTTATTGTTATACAGTTATGCCATTTGGGTTAAAGAATGCTGGGGCAACGTACCAACTGGCTGCAACCACACTGTTCCACGACATGATCCATAAGGAAGTAAAGGTTTATGTAGATAACATAATTATCAAGTCTAAAGAAAGAGAGGGACATCTTCTCGCCCATAAAGCCTTTTTTGACAGACTCAGGCAGTTCCAGATGAAGCTAAACCCACAAAAATGTGTATTCGGGGTAACCAAAGGTAAGCTGCTATGGTATGTTGTTAGTAAGAAGGGAATCGAGGCAGATCCCGCTAAAATAAAGGCGATCAAGGAAATGCCCACGCCACGCACCGAGAAAGAAATCAGAGGATTCTTGGGTAAACTACAATATATCAGCCGGTTCATATCCCAGCTCACACAAAAGTGCTAACCTATATTTAAATTATTGCAGAAATCGTCAGATGGTCAATGGAATGAACATTGTTAGGTAGCATTCGATAAGATCAAAGAGTATTTGTCGAATCCACCGATTCTCACCCCGCTACGGCCAGGAATTCCGTTATTACTATACCTCACAGTAAATGAAACTGCCGCAGGGGCCATGTTGGCCCAACACATAGCCCAGAGTCGAAGAGAGCAGGCGATTTATTACATCAGCAAGAAGTTATCACCTTATGAAAGGAATTACTCGCCTCTAGAGAGATCATGTGCAACCTTAATCTGGGGCACTTAGAAATTGCGCCACTATATGCTTGGTTTTCAGTCACTCTTATAGCCCGACTAGATCCGCTGAAATACTTGTTCGAAAAATCAGTGTTGACTAATCACATGGCCAAATGGGTGTTCTTACTATCGGAGTTTGATATCATTTACGTCACTGAAAAGGCTATTAAAGGGCAGATTATCGCATATTTCTTGGCAAGTAACCCTATGTTAGAAGGGGAAGAAGAGGAAGAATCCAAATTTCCAGATGAAACGGTTATGGTCACAGATATAAAGGGCGATTGGAAATTGTATTTTGATGGGGCTACAAATAAGAACGGTTACGGAATAGGGATCCTCCTAATCTCACCAGACCAGATTCACTAATCATTGTCTTTTCGGCTCCAATTTGACTGCACTAATAATACTGCTGAGTATGAAGCTTGCATCATGGGTTTGGAAATCACGCTTAAAAAAGGGGTAACAAAGATACAGGTATTTGGGGATTCAGCTCTTATCATTCATCAGATTCTACGAAAGTCCAAGATCAAAGAAGAAAAACTCATCCCCTACTTAGATCGATTGCAAGACGTGGCCAACCGGTTTGAAAGAGTTAGGTTTCACCATGTACCCCGCTACCAGAACAACTTTGCTGATGCGCTAGCAACTCTGGAATCAATGGTAGAAATTTCTGAAGATATGCAAACAGTACAGATAGCCATTAAGCAGATGGAGATTCCGGCATATTGTCAAGTCATCGAAAGCCAAAATAGTTGGACCTATCGATCTGGTATTATGACATTTGGAGAATCTTAAAAGAAGAAAAATACCCTGAGGGTGTTGACAAGAAAACTCGCGTAGCACTCCGAAGATTAGCCGCTCAGTTTATTATTTGCTCGGGAAAATTGTATTTAAGGAGTCATGATGGGATACACCTTCGATGCCTAAAACATGAAGAATTCCAACCAGCTATGGATGAGATTCATGGGGGTGAATGCAGACCCCACATGAGTGGGCACACCTTGGCCTGCAAGATTGTCCGACAAGGGTATTACTGGACCACCATGCAATAAGATTGCAACGATCATGTAACAAGGTGTTACCTATGTCAGGTTCATGCGAAATCTTAGAAGCTTCCTCTAAAGAATTATACACTATGACAGCCCCCTGGCCCTTTTCAGTTTGCGGTATAGATGTCATCGAAAAAATATCACCGGCAGCAAGTAATGGACATAAATATATACTAGTAGCAATCGACTGTTTCACAAAATGGATAGAAGCTGAATCATATGCGAAGCTCGATGCAAGAAAAGTGGCAAAATTTATTCGAAGAAATATTATTTACAGATACGGAGTACCGCATAAAATAGTGTCAGATAATGGAACCCACTTTGAGGGGACTTTTATTCGAAGAAACATCATTTGCAGATACGGAGTACCGCATGAAATAATGTCAGATAATGGAACCCATTTTAACGGGAAAGCCAATGATGTAATGGAAGAATACGGGGTACAGAGACACAAATCATTCTCCTATAAACCTCAGACCAATGGAGCGGTAGTGGAAGCAAATAAAAACCTGAATAATATGATTAGTAAAATGGTAAAAAGTGGTTGAGACTGGGCCGACAAATTTCCGTATGCGCTATGGGGATACCGCACTACCGAAAGGGTCTCTATAAACGCAACACCGTTCTCACTAACATATGGAATGGAGATTCCATCGCTGAGGGGGATACTGGAGAGTTCGGTGTCCGAATTAGACTGGTCCAAATACGTTATGAGGAACTGGCACTACTCGATGAGAAACGACTAAAAGCCGCCTATCATCAACAAGGATATCAGAAAAGAGTTACTAGAGCATTCAATCAAATGGTGAAAGCAAGAGGAATACAAATAAATGATTTAGTGTTAAAAGAAATCAGGGAACCAGCCAATGATCCAAGGGGTAAGTTCGCACAAAAATGGACTGGGCCATACATTGTCAAAGAAATCCTTTACGGGGAGCAGTCATACTCATAGATACAGATGGACAATAATTCAATTCTCCGGTTAATTTGGATCGTTTGAAGAAATATTATCAATAAAGGACCTCAGCTAGTATCCCCAAGAACTACATAGACTTGAGCCCCACAACCAAGATTTGAAATATTAGAACAAGGAGAACGTAGGCAACCTGATAAGTGACTTCAGGCCTGGTCTAATCTTCATAAATATAAAATAAACCCTATTTTTTTTTGTAAAACAAAATGAATGGGAGGAATGGAAAAATGAGTCTGATAGACAAAAGGACACTCTTTCTCCACAAGACGAAGGTCTGCTTTTGTCTACAAGACAAAATGATAAATGATACTTTTTCAATCAAGTTGACATATTCTCGAAAAAGAGTCAGCATTGCATGCATTTTGCACATAGGGCATTTTCGAATAGCGTAACATACTTCATAAATCAAGCAACACAAGATTCAAAACCTTTTTAAAATTAAGTTTTTAAAACAATGGTGCAATGATTAAAAAGTATACGAATACTTCAAACTTAAAAAATCATGGCATGAGCGTTTACATAATGCATCAAGCTCCATGACCTGCTAGACAGGCTTCACCACTGCATCCCGATGTATACCTCGGATGATTAGTCACACCGCCTGCACAACGCCAATCAATGCACTATCAATCACACAAAGCCCTCCCATAGTGGCAAATCACATCACAAATCCTCCCCGAGATTCTAATCACTTCACAAGCCCTTTCCACAGCTTCAAATCCCAAGCCCTTTTTACAGGCAAATCCCAAACCCTTTTCATAGTACATACTAAAGCCTTTCCTACAGGCAAACTCAAGCCATCTCCAAAATTAGAAAAGCCCTCATTTAAAAGGATATCAGAGAAAGATAGAGAGAAAGACTAGAATGAGAAGATTTTGTAAAAAACTGGGAATAAGCCCTATAAAAAAGACTTTTAGCCTAGCTTCTTTTTAGCCAAGAAGTCTTCAAGATACACTCCTAACGGTTTTCGGACCGAAAATCACAAACACAGCACGACGATGTCAAATGCGAACTTTCAAAGAAAATATTCTCAAAATCGCAAGGACGATGATGCTCAGAAAACTTGACAAAGTGAGAGGAAACAAAATGGGTACAAGAAAAAATTGAAAGAGTAGAAAAGAAGATAAATCCCACAGTGCCATAAGAAAATAGTATTGAGAAAGCAAAAGATAACAGCGAGAGCCACACCAAGAGTGACAGCTAGGCCAAAAGGCCCAGGGCTTCTTCTTAGGTGAGGAAGGCTGCTGACCATGCAAAAAATATGAAAAATAATAAAAATAAGCTGTATTAAAAAGCTTTCAAACAATCAAGGAGTAATAAGGGTATCGAAAAATAGAAAACGATGGAGGCACACAAAAAATTCTCCTCTCACGAAGTTAGAAAATAATAAGCATAATCATACCCTGGTGACACAAGTAAAGTGACATGGAAGCAAAGCAAAAAGAAAAGCCCAAAAATCATGCACGTGTGAGAATCCGCAAATGCGACCCCCAAGTCTCGTTCCCGTTCTTGGGCGTCTGAAACGTAGGAAATGTATTTCGTCGTTCCATTTGCTTCTTTGGTGTTGATAATTCATATCTGGTGTCCCTCTATCCTATTTCTAGATGCAAGAGGGTTCGTTCAGAGTCGTCAGTACGTTTTACGAGAAAATGGACAAAATAGTTGTGTAAGAGGAAATGCTATAGATAAGCCTTTCTTTACACGTTTGTTTACGAAACCAAGATTCTATAGGGTTCGGAAACTATATTAAAGTTTGGGAAGGTGTTAAGCACCCATTCCTCCCTTTCGGTCTCTAGTGGTCTTTCATATGTTTATTTTATGTTGAAAAACTTAGATGCTTTTACTGACAATCTACTACTTTTCAATTGAAAACCTTGATTTTGGGGAGAATAATAAAAAAAAGGGGGATGAAAAACTTTGTATTCCGAGATCCGATATTTTGTTTTGAAAGATGTAAATATAAGTGACAAAAGTTGTTTTATTTAAGAGAAAGAGTTTCCTGTGCTATCTCCTCAAATGACGGTTTTCTCACATTTTTTATTACTTTTGAAAAAGTTCAGATCTTGTATCGGGACTAAGTTAATATGGAATTAGAACTTTTGAGGGGAGTTCTATCAGACATATCGCAATCTATGGAAGAGACAAGATATACCTGATTTTAATTCCTAGATAAGTTCTATCAGCCCGGGTTTTGAAAATAGAATTTTGTCCGGATGATAGTGTACTTATTTTTCTAGTTTTGTAATGATTTTTATCAGGGTCTTTTGTTTTGAAAACAGTAGACTATTTATAACTTGGCAATAAGTTTATTCAAATAAAAATGTGGACAGAACAACAGAAGTAAAACAAATACACAGATATCTAATGTTAAATACTATAAGAGACTTTCTTTACCTTTCCGATGAGAATAGTAATAAGAAAGAAAAATAATATGGCAGAGAGATCTCCGGCGGTAATGATCTTTTTCTTTTTCAGATATTTTCGAGAATTCGATTCCAGAAGTGGGACACGTCGAGTGTCGGGAATAGATTCGATAATTGTTCAAAAATAAGACGATAGTAGAAGATACTTGACAAAAGACTAGAAAATCAGATATATGCCAATAATTCTTCAATCCTAAATTGTTGTCTTAGAACCCTTGGGGGTGATGGCCTATTTATAGTGCTGGTGAAGGATTGTCATGCGACATTTCCCCAGAAAGGGCAAGTGTCGCGCAACATCTTGAGTAATGTCGCACGATAAACGGCTGAAGTGATGTCTCTGACAAACTGATGTGTCAGAGGGTGGATGGTCTGGTGTCAGAGGGGTTTGTCGCGCGACATAAAAGGGTTTGTCGCGCGACATTCCATTATGTCGTGCCATAATCCTACTTAAAAATAGCTTTGTTTGGCCAACAAGCCCTTTCGGAGCAGTTTTGGGTGCTCGAATAAGTCCCAGGCTCCAAGAACTGTACTTCTCGAAGGTCGTTAGGGTTCTTGCGGGGGTCAAGAATCAGGGTGTCTACAGACCCTCTCGACTCAAGCTCATTGCTTGCAAGAAATTGAGGCGACTGGAAGAGACCGTGGTCCATGGTCCCCGCAAGAACTCTAAGGAAGTGTATGTATGAAAAAAGTGTTCGTGAATGCCTCTATAGAGGGCTTTGTGTTTGGTTTTGCCTCCGGAAAGGGCTTTTGTTACCTCATTGCCTCTTTCAAGGACTTTCATTTGCTCCACTTGCCTCTTTCGAGGACTTTCATTTGCTCCACTTGCCTCAGATGGGAGGACTACCATTGTTTCACTTGCTTCACTTTGCCTCTCTGGGAGAGCTTTTGATCTTCTCGCCTCATATGGGAGGTATACCATTGCTCCATTTTTCTTCTCTGGGAAGGCTTTTGATCTTCTCTCCTCATGTGGGAGGACTACCATTGCTTCACTTTGCCTCTCTGGGAGGGCTTTTGACCTTCTCGCCTCATGTGGGAGGACTACCATTGCTCCACTTTGCCTCTCTGGGAGGGCTTTTGATCTTCTCGCCTCATGTGGGAGGATTACCATTGCTCCACTTTGCCTCTTTGGGAGAGCTTTTGACCTTCTCGCCTCATGTGGGGGGACTACCATTGCTCCACTTTGCCTCTTCAAGAGGGCTTTTGACCTTCTCGCCTCATGTGGGAGGACTACCATTGCTCCACTTTACTTTTCTGAGAGGGCTTTTGATCTTCTCGCCTCATTGGGAGGACTACCATTGCTCCACTTTGCCTCTATGGGAGGGCTTTTGATCTTCTCGCCTCATGTGGGAGGACTACAATTGCTCCACTTTGCCTCTCTGAGAGGGCTTTTGATCTGTAAAAAGAAAGAAAATTGCCTCGGAGAGGGTTTGTGATTGTGCTTATGCTTTTGCCTCAAGGAGGGCTTTGTGTTTATGGTTTGCGCTTCGGCTAAATTGGTTGTCTCTCTTCGACTGCTAGAGTGAGAGAGAAAAAAGAAAATTTCCCTGAGTGAAAAGAGTTCACCAAGAATTTTCTAGATGTCCCTAATTTCTCGTATTTTTCTGAAATTTTTATTCTTATGTTTTTCCCGAGTGAGAATACTTCTTTTTAGAAAGTGGTTTTCGGATCTCTTCTGTTCTTCGCAGAGTACTGATTCGAGGATTTACTTCCAACTCGTCTCTTCCGTATCGTGTTGAAAAGAAAATTTGCATGAAAGGCCAATCCCTGATCTTTGGTCATTTTAGTTCTTATCTTTTAGTGGGCCCACATCGTTTTCTGTTTTTCGATGCCCTTATTTCTCCCTCTTTTGGGAAAGACTTTTCCCGCCCTTCTCTGTTTTTGACCAAGAGTCTTTCTATCCCTTTTGTTGTGATAAGGAGCTTTACTCACCCAAAATGAAGCCCTGAGCCGGTTTTGGCCTAGCTGTCACTTTTGGTGTAGCTCTCCCTGTCACTCCGCATTTCTGCTTCTCTCGCTCGCTCTGGGCGCTCATGCGGGTTCCTTCTCTTTTCTACTCTTTCAATTTTTCCTATTCCCGTCTTATTTCGATATTTTCTTTCTCTCATTGCTGGTTTCGATTTTTTGGGAGATCAGAGATTCCTTTTACCGATGTATTTTGTTCTCGCGATTTTCGGAGAGATGACTTGGAAGTCTTTTCCCTGAATTTATCATGAGTGTGTGGTATATTAGGAAAACTTCGAAAATTATTTCTTGAAGCATTCCTACAGGAGAAAAAATGAGACGAAGGTCAAAAAATCGGGGGAAAGGACAAGATGTCGCGCGACATTTCGGTGGAGGGGAGTTTGTCGCGCGACAAATTGGGCACTTGTCGCGCGATAAACTAGACCACTATATAATCCCTCTGCTGAGCTCATTCCACCTCATTCTCTCCTTTCTCTTTCTCTCTCTAGGTCTCTTTTTCTCTTCTCTCTAGCGCGGAAGCCCTGCCACTTTACCGACTTTTTCGACCTTTTTGTTTATTTTACTCATACACTGATGGATCCTGCACAGCCCGATCGATTGGAGAGTGACTAGGAGGAGGTCACTTTTACCGATGCCTAAGGAGTTCTCCGCTGCAACCCTCACCATGATGATTGGGTGGACCTTGACTGGTACGGGGAGGATGGGGTGGACCGCGGTCGTGCTGTAGTCTACCGAGACGTTACCTGGGCTGCTCCAGTTCCGAACGTTCCTTGGCTCCTGATGGAGCCTGTCTCGCATGAGATCCGTCAACGATTTCTGGTATGTTTTCTTGAAATTCCTTCCTTTTGTGTATTTATACTTATTTGTTCTATTATTTCTGTCGTTTCCTGCATGGATTTAAACAATTTTTATGTTAGTATGCATGTCCGCCTAGAAATAACGTCCGATTTAGTGAGCACATACTTTTACTTGTGATACCCATTAGCTTCAGAAAATTACAAAATTTTACCCTCATATCTCTATAACTCTCATAATTACACCAAAGTACCTTCAGGTTTGGAAAAATTACATAATTTACACCCATAGCCCTATAACTCTCATAATTATACCAAAGTACCCTTAGGTTTGGAAAAATTACATAATTTACCCCCATAGCCCTATAACTCTCATAATTATACCAAAGTACCCTCAGATATTGAAAAATTACATAATTTACCCCCATAGCCCTATAACTCTCATAATTACACCAAAGTACCCTCAGATTTTGAAAAATTACATAATTTACCCCTATAGCCCTATAACTCTCATAATTACACCAAAGTACCCTCAGGTTTTGAAAAATTACATAATTTACCCCCAAAGCCCTATAACTCACATAATTACACCAAAGTACCCTCAGGTTTTGGAAAAATTACATAATTCTACCCCCATACCCTATAACTCTCATAATTACACCAAAGTACCCTCAAGTTTGGAAAATTACATATTTTACCCCTATAGCCCTATAACTCTCATAATTACACCAAAGTACCCTCAGGTTTGGAAAAATTATATAATTTTACCCCTATGACCCTATAACTCTCATAATTACACTAAAGTACCCTCACGTTTGGAAAATTACATATTTTACCCCCATAGCCCTATAACTCTCATAATTACACCAAAGTACCCTCAGGTTTGGAAAAATTACATAATTTTAGCCCCATAGCCCTATAACTCTCATAATTACACCAAAGTATCCTCGGGTTTGGAAAATTACATATTTTACCCCTGTAGCCCTATAACTCTCATAATTACACCAAAGTACCCTTAAATTTAGAAAATTACATATTTTACCCCTATAGCCCTATAACTCTCATAATTACACCAAAGTACCCTCAGGTTTGGAAAAATCACATAATTTTACCCCCTTAGCCCTATAACTCTCATAATTACACCAAAGTACTCTCAGGTATTAAAAAAATTACATAATTTACCCCCATAGCCCTATAACTCTCATAATTACACCAAAGTACCCTCAAGTTTTGGAAAAATTACATAATTTACCCTTATAGCCCTATAACTCTCATATTTATGTCACCGTTTGCCTGCAGTGGGTTGGTCGAGGTTGGGGTTCTCCCAACGCTATTTCTTTAGAATGGCGACAGGCACCGGCCCCTGTCCAGGAGTTACTCCTTGTGACTCCTTTTGTTCTTTTTTTCGACGCCCTGTCAGAGCGGGTATCTAGGGCGGCAGTATTGGTGTCAGCGTTGGCCTCTCATTGGTGGGACACCACTCATACTTTTCATTAGAGCTGAGGAGAGATGACGATGACCCCCTAGATTTGTTTGCTCTGACTAGGATTCCTTCAAGGGGGTCCCTATCCAGATTGACGTCCCCTTGCGTCTGACGACAGAGGGTATTGTTGGCACACTTGGATGGTTTTCAGAGCGACGGATTTCTCGTGATGCGATTCCCTGGGCAGTTTTGGTTACACGTCTGGCCACAGACAGAGCCCAGCTAGTCGCTTCAGGAGTGCTGATGACCCGGCATGAGGCGCGTCAGTATGCCTGTGTCCTTCTCTTATTGACGCTCAATGATCTGTTCGAGGCCCGTGTGGGGGACACGTCTCATCTTTGGTGGTTGCCCTATCTCCGAGACTTCAGCATCATGTTTGACTAGGACTGGAGGGGCTTCATTCTGGCTGTCTTATATGATGCTATGGACCAGGTTTCTCGCCACTTAGCCCTGAACCTCAAGGGCTTTTCTCTGCTGTGGGAGGTATACTCTTTTGTCCCTTATCTTTTCTTTAGTCTTTTGCATTTTGTCTGCTGATTGTTGCTAATATTCTTTATGTCTCATTTCCCTTTTCAGAGTTGGTTTGTGGCCTACACCCGTCTGGGTTGTGCCCAGGTGGATCTCTTCATAGAGAACGAGGACCAGTTCCCCCTTCTCCGCCGGTTCATTGTGGGGAACTACAGAGCTCCTTATGTATATCAGACTCGAGAGACAGGAGCTGCCGCGGTCCACGATCTGTTAGAGGAGCATGTAAGTTTTTATCAAATAATAATGATAATAATAATAATCATAAAATATAGAAGTAACTAAATGGAATTATTTTCTTTTCAGATTGAGTGGGCCCCCTAGGGTGATCTAGGTCTTCACTTCTGGTATGGTCGTGCTTTGACCACCTCGAGGACCAAGCGACTAATTAGGGATAAGTACAGCCTCCAGTTTTATTTGGGCGAGAGAGTTATCCACCAGCATACACCAGCCCAGTGGCCTCGAGTTCCACTATTCCCACCGATTTTGATGAGGCAGACGGGTGAGATCGACCCGCTGATGATGCAGGCTCTGGTGGACGGACTTGGTTTCCAGACGTTCACTGAGGAGGGTGACTACGCTATTTTTGCTGCTCGCTACTTGATGAGGGAGTGGAAGGGGAATCGAGGGCGGGTTTTTTACGAACGGTACCAGGCGTTGGGAGGCGATCCTAACTACATACGGGGACAGACCTATCTAGCTAGAACGATCCCCGGTCATCTGCCACCTATTCCTGACCAGAGGGACAATATCCTGGATTTTGATGACGAGGACCCCGAGGGGGAGAGGGATGTTCTTGCTGCTGCCGAGGGCGGCGATAAACCAGGGGGTGAGGGGGTGAGACGACGGCAGCTCCAGAGCAACTGCCTTAGACGACACCCATGGAGGAGCAGCATGCCGAGGGTTTTGCGTTTCCTACTAGTCCTTTAGTATCTCTGGGGGTTATATTCGACGAGGCTGAGGCTGCTGAGAGAGGGGGAGCAGGTTTTTCTGAGTGGTCCTGGGAGCTTGAGGACTTCGGGGCCGATTATGAGCAGTTTGGGCGGACCCCTCTTGCTGCAGTGGCCAATCCTTTTAGTGGGGTCCCGCCTCTGAGAGCGACAACCATTGCGGATCCTCTGGGTGTTCGTACTTATGCCACATACCCCTCTTCCATCGATTGCCATGGGCTCCCCGGCCCGATCTCCTGGTCTTGGTGGCTCTTCTTCTCGGCCTCCTTTGTTCCCGATTCGTGAGAAGGGTTGTTCTACTTTCGTAGCTGTACCGACGGGTCCATCTGCTCCCTTAGTCGACATACCGCTGTTTCCTTGAGATATCATTTATGTCAGCGCTGGTTTTCGTCGCTATACTGTGCCCGAGTATCCCTTGCTCGAGGATACTTTTGACTACTTGGGAGGTTGCGTGGGTGATGAAGTACGTTTTTATTTCAGTTTCTTGCCATTCTTTCATATATATTTATCTTAAAATGTGTTAATCCTCTCTCTTATGTCTTTTTTAACAGCGGGTGAGCGGTCGTGCAGTGGACCTGAGAGCTCTTCATGCCCAGTATCTCTACAACTGAAACCTCTTCCAGTTCGTCGGTCGGGACCCCATGGCGTATATGCGTGATTACCAGAGGGCGATAGACGTGTCTCTACGAGTGGATGACCCCTTGTCTTCCTCTCGTGCTCGGACGGAGTCTCAGAGGAGGAGTAGTCGGACCTCCCGACGCTCTCGATTGTCAGTGATTCGTCCCACTACTTCGGTCAGTCGACGGGGCCTTCTCAGGCAGCAGTCCCTCCTCGTTCGGATGTTCCAGTGGTTGATCCTACCCCTGAGGAGGGCTTGGGTGATAGTGGGAGCGTGTCAAAGCGCGCTCGGGTAGATTAGTTTTATTTTTTCTACATTGTACTGTTAGTTTCAAACAGATATGTAGCCTTGTTTTTAGACAAAAGACGAAGATTTGTTAGTGATTTTTTAGTTTTGAAAACTATTTTTTATTGGATTTATGAAAATCTTTATTTGTGATGATGATATATTTATTTATTCCTTATCTGTGTTTGTGGCAAAAAATTTAATAATATATATACATGAATCAGTAAATTTAGGAGTCATACCGTGTGATGCGGCGGTACTTAGGCCTCCTGTAAAAGAACTGAGTGAGCACAATGCATATAATAGTGGTTCTTTTGGCAAAAATGACTCTTACGTGTAAAGAAAGTCAAAAACAATAGAGAAAAGGGGGTTTCTCGCGCGATAATTCCTCCTGGATATAGGTTTGTCGCGCAACAAACAGGCACAAGATCCACTTTTTTTACTATAAATACACCCATCTTCCTTCCTTCATCCTTACACCTTTCACAAATGACTTCTTATCGCACAGATTTTGATTTTTCTTATGTCAAAGACCGAGATGCTCTGATATCTTCTGAGAATGGTTTGAATTTCTGCGCATTCAGTCCTTTGGCGGCCTGGTGTCATCGTCATGTAGATTTTTCCTTTTTGTTAGGCACTTTGTATTTCTAGAGCTCTGCGGATCATCTTTTTCGTTTCTGGCTAGATGAGCTTTGTCCGACTTACAAGAAGTTTTTTTGGCTGTTGTGTTCTGATACTCGTCTCTCGATGGCTGTTCCCATAGAGGAACTCGATCCTCGAGATTTGCTGATTGCTTTGCTAGCCATTCTTCAAGCGGCCTGTAATGGTTTTATTATCGACGGGCTTCTTGATCTCCACAAAATGGTGAGGTTTATTCATAGTTATGAGGACAGTCTCTTATAGTGTGGGGCGTACTGCGGCGGCCTTGATCTGTCTTATTTCTGATATGTTACTGGTGACGGGCTCTTCCCGTGTTGATCTGACTATTCTGAATTTGATTTGTCAGGTTAGAAATAGGGAGTCTATAGCACCTATCGTTCTTGCAGAGACTCTGAATGGCCTAGATGATCTCCAAAAGGGGGCTTCACCCTTTTTCAGGGGGAATCTGCATTTATTATATATGTGGTTGTTAGAGCGTTTTCGATCGGTGGGTTTCAACTGGGTTCGGTTCGACAATCCGATGCACTTCTTCCATCGTCCCCTCTTTGGTGCTTTGACCATGTCTTCCTCTGATTGGACGGTGTGGTTTTCAGAGAATTTTTGTGCTATTCGGTGGAACATTCCTTAGTGGAAGCTGAGGGCGATAGTGCTTAGTACAGGAGGTCAGAACTACGTTCGGCTCCGAGGACTTTGGTTTACCTCTTTTATCTCCCAGGACGTCTTCTTCGGTAGTTCAACGTGCCTCAGAACATTCCCCTTATTCTGAATAACTTCTCTTTCGAGTCTAAATTTGTTACCCTGCATATTTCTTTATTAGTGGAAAGAATGTGGCGTGCTCGACTGACCCGTCAATTAAACCATACCCGTTTTGGTATTACTCGACCCCTCCGGGCTGACATCGTCCATTCTCGTTGGGGGTCTCTGGAAGGGGAGCTGATTGATGACCTCTTTCAAATGGAGTGGTTCCGATTCATGGATTCGGAGCCTACGGAGGATAATATCGTCTTTGCAAACCAGATCCTGAACGAGGCTCGAGTTGATTTGGCTATTGAGGATCCTGTTTGGCCAACCCCTAGGGCTTAGGCTTTCCTGTATGTTGAATTTTAGTAATCTCCCGTGTAATCTTCGGTGTTTTGAACCACCCTAATAATATGCGAGGGACTGTTTGTGGGAAATAACTTTCTTTATAATGTTTAAACTGGGCTTGGAGTCACTTCTCAGGTTGCCTACGTTCCCTGTTTGATTTTCAAAAAAAACAAAAGTTGAGTTGGGGCTCAGGTTTACGTAGTTCTTATCTATACATGTTAGATCTATTGGTAATACTTCTTCAAACGATCCATGTTGACTGGTGAATGTAGTAATTGTCCGTCTAAGTCAGTGAGTACGGCGGCACCCTCTATATCAATTTCTTTGACGATATACGGCCCTGTCCACTTCTGCCCGAACTTTTCCCTTAGGTCTCTGGCTGGTTCTCGAATTTCTTTTAACACGGTGTCTTTCTCGTTAATGCCCCGAGTCTTTACTTTCTGGTTAAATGCTCGAGCGATTCTCTTCTGATACCCTTGGTGGTGATATGTTGCTTTCAATCTCTTCTCATCTAGTAGGGCTAGCTCGTTATAACGTGCCTGGACCCATTCCAGCTCATTAACTTAGTTCTCAAGCGTTACTCTGAGGGATGAGACTTCTAACTCAACAAGGAGGACTGCTTCAATCCCGTATGTAAGGGAAAATGGGGATGCTCTGGTAGAAATTCTCTCGGTGGTGCGGTATCCCCACAATGCGTATGGTAATTTCTCTGGCCAGTCTCGGCATGTGTCAGTCATCTTGCGGAGGATATTCTTCAGGTTCTTGTTGGCGGACTCTACTGCCCCATTGGTTTGTGGTCTATATGGCGACGATCTGTGCCTAGTGATGCCGTATTCTTCCATGACTGTGTTAGCCTCTCCTTCGAAGTGGGTGCCATTGTCTGAGTGATCTCATGTGGGACCTCATACCAACAGATGATATTTTGTCTAATAAATCGGGCAACTTTCCTGGCATCAAGGGTTTGGAAAGACTCAGCCTCTACCCATTTGGTAAAGTAGTCGATGGCTACTAGTATGAATTCATGGCCGTTGCTGGCTTTGGGTGAAATCTTCCCAATGATGTCGATTCTCCAGGTTGCAAAAGGCTAGGGGGCAATCATGTTGTACAACTCTTTCGGAGGAAGCTTCTAAGACTTGGCATAGATTTGGCATTTGTCACAACGATGTACGTGGTTAATGCAATCGTTTTGCAAGGTAGACCAGTAATAACCTTGTCTGATGATTTTACGGGCCAGTGTATGACTGCTCATATGAGGTCCACAATCCCCCCATGTATTTGATTCATCATTTTGACAGACTCTTCTTCAGTGAGACACTGGAGATGGGTTTCGTCGTAGTTTCTTTTATATAGCCTCCCGGCGTAAAGTATGAATCTTGATGCTAATCTTTTGAGCATAATCCGTGTTCTTTTCTTTACTTGCTCGGGGTATTGATGGTTCTTCAATAAGTTCCAGATGTCGTAAAACCAAGTGGATGAATCCCCGTTCTTTTCATTCTCTACCTCAAGGGCCATGCAGTGAGCTAGTCCTGATCTTCTTTGAACTGTAAGAGTGATTTCTTCCATCCCTTCTGGGATATCGATCATGGACGCCAGAGTTGCTAGTGTGTCAGCAAAACTGTTTTATGACTTAAGGACATAGTAGAACTCCGAGTGTTCAAATCTTCCCACGACATCTTCCAGTCGGGTAAGGTATGGTACTAATTTTTCATCTCTGATCTTTCATTCTTTTAGAACTTGGTGGACCACTAATGCCGAATCTCTGTACACTTGTATTCTCTTTATATCCCTTTGGAGCGCAATCTCTAATCCGACTATACAAGCCTTATACTCGACCATGTTTTTGGTGCAAAAAAAGTCTAGACGATAGGATACCAGGGAGTGAGTTTGATCCGGAGAGACTAACAGAATGCCTACCCCGTTCCCATTCCGGTTGGCAGCCCCGTCGAAGTACAATTTTCAGTCTTCATCGATTTCGACATTCATGATAGCTTCATCTGGGAACTTGGCTTCTTCCCCTAATATTGGATTGTGGGCTAGATAGTCAACTATGATCTTGCCTTTTACCTCCTTCTGGGTCATGTAGGTGATGTCGAACTCGGAGAGTAAGAATAACCATTTTTCCATACGGTTTAAGAGAGCCGGTTTCTCGAAGAGGTACTTCAGCGGATCAATTTGTGATGCCAAGATGACCGGGAAAACTAGCATGTAATGCCGTAATTTTTGCGTTACCCAGACCAGAGCGATGCATGATTTCTCTAATGGTGTGTAGTTTATCTCAAATGGGGACAATTTCTTGCTGACGTAGTAGATGGCCTATTCCTTTCGCGTATCAGTCAGATGTTGGGCTAACATGGCTCCTGTAGCTGTATTGATGACTGTTAGGTATAGGATTAATGGCAGCCCGATCTGTGGTGGGGCCAATACTGGGGGGTTGGAGAGGTAGTCTCTGATTTTGTCAAAAGCCTCCTGACACTGATCGTTCTATTCTCCTGGTGAAGACTTCCTTAGGAGTTTGAAGATGGGTTCGCACGTCTGACTGAGTTGGGAGATGAACCTGCTGATGTACTGTAAATTTCCCAAAAATCCCCGAACTTCTTTCTCGGTACGAGGTTCGGGCATATCTCGGATAACTTTAACCTTGGCAGGGTCTACCTCGATTCCTTTCTTACTGACGACATAGCCCAGGAGTTTTTTTTTGGTTACCCTGAACACACACTTTTGCGGATTGAGTCTCATCTGATATTGGCGGAGTCGGTTAAAAAAGCCCCGTAAGGCTTGGACATATCATTCTCTCTCTTTCGACTTGATAATCATATCGTCCACATATACTTCTACTTCTTTGTGGATCATGTCGTGAAAGATAGCTGTAGCCGCACTCTGATACGTTGCCCCGGCATTCTTCAGTCCGAATGGCATGACGGTGTAACAATATGTCCCCCATGGTGTGATGAATACAGTTTTCTCTTGGTGATCTAGGTGCATCTTAATCTTATTATACCCGGCGAAACCGTCCACGAATGACTTCAAGGCATGGTTAGCAGTGTTATCTACTATCAAATCAATGTTGGGTAATAGGAAGTCGTCTTTTGGGCAAGCTTTATTGAGATCTCGGTAGTCTACACACATACGAACCTTCCCATTTACTTTTGGAACGGGCACAATGTTGGATAACCATGAAGGGTACTCGATCACTCGTAAGATCCCCACACCTAGTTGTTTCATCACTTCTTCTTTTACTTTCAGGGACCATTTTAGCGTGAGTTTTCTCAATTTCTGTTTGACAGGTCTGAACTCCGGCTTGGTGTGTATCCCGTGCATGACTATCTGGTTTTTCAATCCTGGCATATCGGCATAGGACTAGGCAAAGACATCCACGTACTTATTCAGAGTTTGTGTGAATTCCTCTCTTTCCGTCTCGTTTAGATTTGCCCCAATACGAACCTCTTTCCCTTCCTCTTCCGTCCCGAGATTAATCACAAGAGTGTTTCCCCCTTCGCTCTGTATACGTTGTTCCTCCCATTCAGGGTGTTCGTTTAGTCTTTCCATTTCCATATAGGCAATTATAGAATCAAAACTAACAGGATACCGCAAAATAGAATCTTCTTCATTGATAACAATGCTTACAGGTACAAGTTTAAAAAGTAAATCTAGGAGTGACTCATCGCTAGCCCTACCCTTGCTCTTATCTCTTACCCTTACAATTTCACTATTTTCCCCCTTTTCTCGGTACTCTAGATCGGTGTGAATTAAGTGCACCGGATCATCCACTAGTTCATCGTTCTCTAGGTCTATGACGTTAAAGAGATCTTCGATCATTTCTTCCTCTTCATCATCCTTATCTTCACTTTCTTCTCTCGGCCTGATTGTCAATTTGGTGGAGAAGGTGTGTATAACATCCTTTTTGAGGCAAATGTCCTCTTCATAGAAGATCTCCCATCCTGGAAGACTATCTCCATCGCTGTTTCTCCAAGGCTCCTGAAAGCCGCAAAAGGGGAAGTCCTCTTCTTCCTTGATGAAAAACCCATTTAGTGAGCTGAAACTCGGATATTGATGCCCTCGAACCTTTTCTTCTCGGTTATCTTTGTCGGTGTGTTGGTACCCCAAACCTTCTCTTTCATATCTGGCCACTGGCTCTAAGGCCTAAAGTAATCCTTGCTGCCCTATTCCCAAACTAGCTATAGGCAAGTATTTCATCATTCTCAACATATTTGTGATCTTAGCGCTGAGGTCGGGAATATTATCAGGGAAAAGATACTCAATTATCTGGGTGGTGAGGGCTTGCACTTGAGGTTCGTAAGAAAAGCTTCCCAGCTGTATGCTTTGGCTCCCGATGCACAAGACGGGTAATTCTAGATCTGCCAAGGTCCTTTCAGGATCTTCTTGGATAGTGATTATTTTCCTTTCGAAAGGTATTTTGATTTTCTGGTGTAATGAGGAGGGGAGTGCTCCTATGTCGTGTAGCCATGCTCTTCCTAACAGGAGGTTAAAACTAGAGGGAATGTCTATGATTTAAAAGTCGGCTAAAAAGTTTTCGGGTCCGACCATGAGGTCAAGCTTCAGAGAGCCCAGAACGGTCCTTCTCGTGTTGTCATAGGCTCTAACGGTTATAGCAAACGGAGAAAGCTCTGTATCTGAAATACCTAGACATCTGGCGGTCTTCAGTGGGCAAACATTTATGGTTGACCCGTTGTCGATGAGAACATGTGGTAAGATTTTTTCTCGGGTCCGGACAGTAATATGGAGTGCCAGACTGTGTTTCTTCCCTAGTAGGGACAAGTCTTCATCTGAGAATGACATACTTCTTTGAACTGTAAGCGACCCAATCATGCTTGGTAGTTGTTCTAGCGTGAAATTTGGCGATATGATGGCCTCATCTAGGAGTTTGATGAAGGTCGTGCTGTGAGGTCTAGAGGCAACCAGGAGGCCCCAAATGGTGATGTGTGCCTGGATTTTCTTCAATTGTTCCAGTACCTGGTCATTTCTTATCTCCTTAGGAGGAGGTGTTTTCTCAATATTCATCGGTGGTGGCTGATATACCCTCCCCGAACGGGTAATTTGTTGTATCCATAGAGATGAGGGGTCCGATTCTTCAGAGGCTTCGAACAGATCTGGCTCTGCTAACCAACTGAAAGTCTTGGGGGAGTTCTCTGTTATACAAATTGTCTCCTTAGAGGGGCCTCGGGGCCTCCATGGTTGTTTCTTCTTGTCATGGATCCATCCTATCCTGGATTTTCCAGGGTTAGTCTTTATTGTAAGTGGGTGGGAGATCCCTTGATTTGTTTTTCTTAAACCCTGTCCAGGTAGGAAGTTCATCTTATCCATCTATTGATCAATTATTGGATTGAGGCCTGGGGCAACTTGGGTTCTCTTATGATGCACAATGGGTGATTTGTAGGCTAGGTCGTCTCGGATGAGTCCTACGGGATCAAAGCATTCTTCATTAATGGACAAAGCGTTAATTCCCGCATGTGGGGCATGGTTGGGAAGGGGGTTGTTAGTAACATTGGGCCCGCCGGGTGCGGGAATAGTTCAAGCTTCGATTAGGTCCTGGATGCGGTGTCGAAGAACTAAACAGCGTTCCGTGTCATGGCCTGCAGCTTGATGGTATGCACAATTCTCATTCATTCTCCAGGTGCTGGGAATAGGGTTTGGTGGGGGGCGTGGGTTGAGCGGAGTGATTAGTCCAGCTTTTCGGATTAATTCCAGACTTTTGACCAGGGTAGTGGGAAGGGTTCAAAAATTCCTTCTCTTTTTAACTTCGGTGCTCGAAGAGTCTTCTTGGGTAGGCCAACTCATCGGAGGTGTTTGCTGTGGCTGTTGGAATGGGTTTTGTTGATATGGGTATGAGCTCAGTTGGTTTACGGCTGGAGTGGCTGTCTTTCTCCCGGTGTACGAGGCTTTCTTAATGTCGATATCTGCCTTCTTGGCCAATTCTTCTTCTACTTGCGACCCCATGCTTAACAGAGCCCTGAAGTGCGGGAAGGCGTGTTTTCCCATGCAACTCAACACAGCTAGAGTGAAATTCTTCTGTATGATCTCTAACTACTCCTCTTCATCGGGCCGTTTGGACATTTGGGAGGCCATTTCTCTCCAGCGTGTGACAAAGTCGCTGAAACTTTCCTTCTCGCCTTGCTTGGCCATTTCCAGGTGTTTATGGGTAATTACTAAATCCTCTTTGGACCTGTACTTAGTCATGAACTATTTGATGATATCTCCCCAAGTTTTCGTGTGGTGTCTCTCTAAATTGAAAAACCATCTTAGGGCGGCCCCTGTGAGAGTCATGTGAAAGGCCTGAGCCAACTCGGGTTCTCCGCAATTAGATACTTGCATGGATCTGATGTAGGATTGGAGGTGGGTTTTCAGGGGCGTGGTTCTAGTAAACTTGGTGATAGAAGGGAGCTTGAATCCCTAGGGTAATCTTGCTTCTAAGTAGAGGGAGAAGGCATTCATATCCGTAATCTCGTCTGCTCCTTTTATTAGAGAAACTTCCTTCTGCAGGACCCTCATCTGTTCCTTCAGTTTCTTTATTTTTTCACTTTCTCTTGACACCTCGTCGGGCTGTTCTCGAGCTATGACCGATTCTGCATATACTGCCCGGAGTCGATTGATATCTGGGTACTCATTAGGAGGGGCTACCAGGGCTGGTGGTGGAATAGGTCTTGCGGGAACTTGTGGCCATGGTTGGTACTAAGGATCAAAACCCTGTTGAGCTTGGGGTTGCGGCCAAACGATGGGTGGCTCTTGTTGTTGATAAGTGGGGCCTAAATTTGGGGCCCATTGATTCTGATTGTTGGGGTCGGTTTGGACGGGACCGGTTTGCGGTGGGTTGGTTCCTTGGATTGGGGGAAGTACTTGTGATGACTGCCCTTGATTCGGATCTCGATTCGGTGGTAGTCGTTCAAGCTCCGGTGGTGCAGCTCGTTCGGCTGACAACTCTTCTATTCGAATTCGGGTACCCTGTTGCTCGGTCCTGAGGTTTGCTAAATTCTTGCTGACGGTCATTAGTAAACGGTGCATCTCGGCTAAGGTTGGCTGAACTGCTGACGCCTCGGCTAGGCTTTGATCCATTTCTTAATTCTCACGTCCGTCGGCCATTGCGAATATGCTTGGTCTCACTAATCTTCCGGTATGATCTCGACCAGCCCAACCTTCCAGACTGTCATTATTTACGACTATAGACGAAACCAGGTGGCGAGGATGAAGGAATATTACGATGCGACTCGATTTTTACCCAAAAGAACCATTAAAATAAAAAAAATCACCGAGAAAAGACTCGAGTTTTTAAAAGGTGGTGTAAAGGAAGCCGCAAGGTGGTACATCCCCTACGGCTGTTTGACAAGTGTTTTAGCTGACTCGATCTTATATGCAACGCGGGTGTACGAACGGTTAAGGCTTCAAGCCCCCTCCTTTTTGGCAAGACCTTGCGATATACCCCAAGGGCGATTACGTGCAAGAATCTTTTGATATACTTCCCAGGTACGTGAGTGTTCTCGTCACTCGATATACCTCGGGGGCGTACTTGGCCAAGGAGAGTGGAAGTAAATGCTTTCGATTTATGTTGGTCCAAGCAAGCCAACTCCTTACTCGCTTATAATACTTCTGAGGGTTTGGGGTAAATTCACACTTGTAGAACCAATGCATGATTTGTGAAAGTGTGTGTAAGGTTCGAAAGATTGAGTTTACAAATATCATTTATCTTTATTACGTACTTTTGAAAAACTTTTCATTTTTAGAAAAAGGTTTATTCTCAATCAATTAAAATAAAAAGGGAGTAGGGAAAGCAGTAAAAGCAAATATTCAACAACTAAACAAAAAGTCCACATATAAGAGTCTAGTTTTCTAGTGTCCCCAGCAGAGTCGCCACTGTGAGAATTCACAAAGTTGACCCCCGGATCTCGTTCCCGTTCTTGGGCGTATGAAACGTCGAAAATGGATTCCGTCATTCCATTTGCTTCTTTGGTGTTGATAATTCATATTTGGTGTTCCTCTATCATATTTTTAGATGCAAGAGGGTTCGTTCAGAGTCACCATTACATTTTACGAGAAAACGGACAAAATAGTTGTGTAAGAGGAAAGGCTATAGATTAACCTTTTTTTTACATGTTTGTCTACAAAACCAAGATTCTATAGGGTTTGGGAGCCATATTACGGTTTGGGAAGGTGTTAAGCACCCGTTCCGCCCTTTCGGTCTCTAGTGGTCTTTTATATGTTTATTTTATGTTAAAAAACTTGGATGCTTTTACTGACAATCTACTACTTTCCAACTGAAAACCCTGATTTTAGGGAGAATAATAATAAAAAGGGGATGAAAACCTTTGTATTCTGAGATCCAATATTTTGTTATGAAAGATGTAAATATAAGTGAAAAAAGTTGTTTGATTTAAGAGAGAGAGTTTCTCGTGCTATCTCCTCAAATGACGGTTTTCTCACGTTTTTTATTACTTTTGAAAAAGTTCAGATCTTGTATCGGGACTAAGTTAATATGGAATTAGAACTTTTGAGGGGAGTTCTATCAGACATATCGCAATCTATGGAAGAGACATGATATACCTGATTTTAATTCCTAGATAACTTCTATCAGCCCGGGTTTTAAAAACATGATTTTGTCTGGATGATAGTGTACTTATTTTTCTGGTTTTGTAAATGATTTTTATCAGGGTCTTTTGTTTTGAAAACAGTAGACTATTTATAACTTAGCAATAAGTTTATTCAAATAAAAATGTGGACATAACAACAGAAGTAAAACAAATACACAGATATCTAATGTTAAATACTATAAGAGAATTTCTTTACCTTTCCGATGAGAATAGTAATAAGAAAGAAAAATAATATGGCAGAGAGATCTCCGGCGGTAATGATCTTTTTCTTTTTCAGATATTTTCGAGAATTCGATTCCAGAAGTGGGACACGTCGAGTGTCGGGAATAGATTCGATAATTCTTCAGAAATAAGACGATAGTAGAAGATACTTGGCAAAAGACTAGAAAATCAGATAAATGCCAATAATTCTTCAATCCCAAATTGCTGTCTTAGAACCCTTGGGGGTGTTGGCCTATTTATAGTGCTGGTGAAGGATTGTCGCGCGACATTTTCCCAGAAAGGGCAAGTGTCGCGCGACATCTTGAGTAATGTCGCGCAACAAACGACTGAAGTGATGTCTCTGACAAACTGATGTGTCAGAGGGTGGATTGTCTAGTGTCAGAGGGGTTTGTCGTGCGACATAAGGGGGTTTGTCTCGCGACATTCCAATATGTCGTGCGATAATCATACTTAAAAATAGGTTTGTTTGGCCAACAAGCCCTTTCGGAGCAGTTTCGAGTGCTCGGGTAAGTCCCGGGCTCCAAGAACTGTACTTCTCAAAGGTCGTTAGGGTTCTTGCGGAGGTCACGGATCGGGGTGTCTACAGCACGATGTTCGAGAATTGAGAGAACGTAACTCGATCTTTTCTTAAGAAAAAAAGAAGCCAACCAAAAGTTCCTGTTTCTTTTCAAAACAAGATATCACACCGGAACTTTCTCTCTCTATCTCTCTATGTCCGCTCAGAGACTCTCTCCCCCTCAGCAAATCATCAACTTTCGTCACCTCAACATATTGTCAATCATCCACATCTCAGCCCTGCATCATCATATCCCTAGCAAATCACCAACCCTCAGCCTTTATCCTGACCAGTAGAATCCAATATATCGTCCGTAGACCACCATTCTTCATATCCCTAGCAGATCACCAACCCTCAGCCTTTATCCTAACCAGTAGGATTCATCATATCCTCAGTAGACCACCAATCATTATATCCCCAGTAGATCATCAACCTTCAGCCTTTATCCTAACCAGTAGGAATTCTCATTTCCCCAGCAAACCATCAATTTTCAATTCCCCAGCAGCCTTTATTCTAAATCACCAATACCAAAGGAGTGTCTCCAGCAGACCATCAATCATCCCTAGTAGACCATCTGCCATAGCCTCTCAACCCCAAAGCAAGGTCCCTAACAGAACATCTACCCTCACCCCTTCAAAAGAACCAAATTATAATCAAATTGTTGACACAACCGTCCCTACCGATGAGAGTACATTAGCTCAACCCCCAATCAAATTGTTAACATAACCGTCCCTACCAATGGGAGTACATCATCTCAACACCCCAATTAAATCGTTGACATAACCGTCCCTAATGATGGAAGTATATCAGCTTAACACCCCCAATCAAATTATTGATAGAACTGTCCCTACTGATGGGATTACATCAGCTCAACCCCCCAATCAAATTGTTGACAGAACTGTCCCTACCGATGGGAGTACATGAGCTCAACCCCCCAATCAAATCTTTGACAGAACCGTCCCTACCGATAAGAGTACATTAGCTCAACGCCCCTATTAAATTGTTGACATAACCGTCCTTATCGATGAGAGTACATCAGCTCAACGCCCCAATCAGAATCGTTGATAGAACCATCCCTACTAATGGGAGTACATCAGCTCAACACCCCAATCAAAACCGTTCCTACCGATGGGAGTACATCAGCTCAACACCAAATCCAGAAATCGCACATCCATCCCAAAAGAGAACTAAGAAGCATAGCATGGCATCATTTGCATTGCAATATTTTCAAAATATTATTTGTGATGCATGCAAGTGCTGCAAAATGATGCGTTCTCGTTATCGTCTTGGTTTCTTTGCTTCACAAAGAACCCAAGCCGAGATGGTATGTGAACACCTCATTTTGCGACCCCTGCAAGAATCTTGATCTCAAATAAATGAACACACATGCATGCACGAGCATTATTAGATGCACACTTACCTTGTACAAGTGATACAGGTCAAAGAAGAATGCCGAAAGGACGCTCGGATGAGAAGTTACAAAATTATTAAAAACTGCCAGAATCAAAAATCGTCAAAACTCTTGGAAACTTGTGAAAGGAGAGTTATGAATTTTGGATCATCCTCAAACTTTGAAATTTGTAAGAAATTACCATAAGAAGTAGCATACTCGAAAATCAACTCGATCCGACGGTCGGATCTCCGAAAATTAAGAAAACCATGAGTTTGTTTCAGGTGATCAAATGGAGGCCTTCTCGAAGTTAAAATGGTCTGAAGTTTGGTTAGTAGATAGGTCTTGTCATGGGGAAGAATATATTCAAAGTTTAACTTTGGCGGACATGGGATCATCAAGAATTAATTTGTCTATCGTGCAATTCTAGTCGAAATGTCCTTCATAGAAAATTAAAATGAATAGAAGCCTTCCCAAATTCTGATCGACCTAAAATTTAGATACAAGTTAGAAACCATTTGGAGAGAAAACATATCCAAAATTCAGGAAAATACAATGACTAGAAATTCAATTGTCGAGGCTGTTGTACGCAAGTACGTTTCCTATGCGGGAAGAAACTCTTTGTACCAAACTGGGGTGACCGAGTCCTTCCCGAACTCCGATCGTCTCCAATTTTTTATAGAGTCTAGAATACTTCTACTGAAAATACATATCCAAAAAGAATCATCATCCAATGGTTAGAAGTTTACTTGTCATACAAACAAGTGACCTTTTCTACAAGAAGTACCTTTCCTACGCGGGAACAAACTCTTCGTACCAATCCGAGGAGATCGAGTACTTTTCGAATTTCGATCGTTTTCAAATTTTTACAGGGTCTACAAAACTTATATTGGAAATATATATCCAAAAATCATCATGATCCAATGGTTATAACTTGACTTGTCGTGCAAACAAGTGACCTTGTCTACAACAAGTACCTTTCTTACGCGGAAACAAACTCTTCGTACCAATTAGTGCAAAAGGGAACCTTCCCGAAATCTTATTAACTTGAAATTTTGACACAATCTAAAAGACTTATATTACCAACACATATCCAAAAATTAGCATGATCCAACAGTGGTAAGGCTTCACGATAAGCTCTAAGAGTCCTGGTTGCAATCTTTTTCCTTGCTCTCCAAGCATTTTTTCAACTATAAATAGACCCCCCCTCCATTCATATTTTTCATCAACAATCAAGAGGATTTTGTGGTACACACCAAGAGACCCTTATTCTCTCCCTCCAAGGGAGCTCAGGTATAATTTTCTCTCACTTCTTTTATTTATTCGTCAGTTTTATAATTCATACTCTTGTGTGCATAATTTCTATCACTTGATAGCTTTTTAAAACCCTTTTTTAAATTTTTTTTCAAAACCAAAGGTGTATAATAAACCCTAATCCAATTCCAAAATCGTATTATTACTTTCTTACTTTTTCAAAAGCCCGGATTAGCGGCATTGTTATACGAAGGAATAAATAATCACTATATATCCAATCTAACTCATAGATTGCGGTGTGTATGCGATAAATACTCGATTATAAAAGCATTATTTCCATCTATACCGGTTTAATTAATAGACTTTGGTATACGATTGGTCAACTCGCCTGATATAATATCGAATATAAGATTCCACATCGAACAAGTTTCCGAAAAGCCCAAAGTTTTACAAAATCACTTCTTTTATTGCATCTACTATTATCAAACTTTCTTTTCCAAATCACACACACACTTATTTTCAAAATCATGGGCGAACTAGGAAACATATCGTTTTCATCCCATCCCTAAAATTATGATTTCTAAGGCAAGTACAAAAAGCTGTAAAGTAATAGCAATAGCATACAAGAACTGAATTATAACACACGCATATCCTACTCAAGAGACTAAAAGGGCAAATTGGGTGCCTAACACCTTCCCGATTCGTAACTTAATCCCCGAATCTTCGAATCAACTGGTTTCACATTTATTGTGTATAAAAAGATATTTAATCGATAAAAATGTCTCTTTTATAAAAACCTTTTTTGTGTGTTTAGTAAAACAAACTGGCGACTCTTATTCTTTTCAAAATCGATTTTCAAAGTAACAATGGAATCGCCGCCCACGAAGATCCCGGGCATCGAGAACGCGAGTTCTCACAACCTTCCAACATGAAAGTTGAAGAGGGATCAAATATCTTTCTAAGGGTTCAAACGGTAAGTCATTTGGAGTTTATATAAAGAAGTTATGGTCTTCCAAAGTTGGACAAAAACTCATTTCGTCGGAACATGAGTTTTTAGCGTTAACTTACCAAATTCAATTAGTGATATCCAAAATGTGTTTCAACCAGTGTTTTAAGAGGCGTTCGAGGCGCACCTCAAGGCGAGGCATCGAAAAAACGCCCTGAGGCATGAATATTTGTTTGATTTTTTAGGCTTAAGCCTCTTCTCTGTGAGGTGTCTATGAGGCATAGGCCTCGAGGCATTTGAGGCTTTACTTATCAAAACTAGGTAATTTTCAATTGGCTTTTTTTAAAGTACTTAAAAAACCCTAGCTCCACAACGTTCAGTAGTTATAATCGACAGAGAGGAGGGTCTGCTCACGACAAGAGGGAGAGTTGTAACAGTTACGACTTACGATCAACATCATTCCAAGCCCTAAAAAGCTTATTGACCACTTCAATCACAAAGGCATACATACATACATATATATATATATATATATGTATATGTATTCAATACCAAGCAAACAAAATAAAGCTTAGGAATGTTCTTTCCTGGGATACTATTTGGTTGTCATTCTTCTAGGAAATAGGAACATAATCAAAGAAAATATTTGAAGTGCTACACTACCTGACAGAAAAGTTAAATTAATTTTCCTAAGCATCAAGAGAAAATAAGGCCTAATTAAAAATAACCAAAAAGAAAGGAAAAATCTTAGCCACCATAAAAACCCTTGATTCAGTAACAAACATTTAATTTGCCTTCTATTATTATTTTTCTTATATTACTATGTGATATATATTAGTATATATGGATATTATTTGATTTTTATATATGATTAAGCTTTATTGTAGTTGTATTGAATTTTAATTTATAAATTCGTAGTGAACTATTATGATAAGTAATAGAAAGGTTATGTCATGGAAATATTGTGTTGAAATGATCGAAGGGATGGACGAAAAGTCATATAAGTATGTTATTTGTAACTTTTGCCAAAAACAAATTAAAAGGGGGGTAATTAGAATAAAAAATAACCTTTCGGCCAACCATAAAGGTGTAGCCCCTTTGTGCCAAGGTGCCGGATGATGTGAAAAATGAAATCAAAAAGTATTTGAATAAGGGTGAAAAATCAAGAAATGATGCACAAAGAAATCGACAAAAAATTATTGATAGTGGTTCATACTATCAAAGACAAAATTCGTCTATTGGAGGTTCAAGTGGCGGTAGTGTTTCACAAAGAGGAGTTAGGGGTCCTATGGATAGGTTTGTGGTGGATATGGATCGTGATGGTGAACCAAACTCAAAACCGGGAAGTAAGAAGGAAGCTATTAATCAAACCAATTGGATGTGGGTAGATTTTTCTTTGAGAATGACATTCCTTTTAATGTGGCAAATAGTCCATCGTTTATTAGTATATGTAGCTCAATTGGGAACTTTGGCCACTGTTTTAAACCTCCTACATCTCATGAACTTAGCACGTGGATATTAGACGAAGAGGTGAAGACCACACAAGCTATTATTGATGAAGTAAAGAAAACATGGCCACAAATAGGGGTATCAATATTATCGGATGGCTAGAAGGATATGCGAGGGAGACAATTGATAAATTTTCTTGTTAACAATCCACATGGCACAGTTTTTTTGAGATCGATTGATGCATCTGACGCAATTAAAGATGCAAAGATATTGTGTAAACTTCTTAATGATGTTGTGATGGAGGTTGGAGAAGATCTTGTAATTCAAGTGGTGATCAATAATGCCTCAAATTATAAGGCAGTTGAAAAGTTATTAATGGCGAAGAGGCCACGTTTTTGGTGGACACCATGTGCGGCCTATTGTATAAATTTGATGCTTGAGAAAATTGGGGATCTACCACAACACAAAAATGCCTTGATAAAATCAAAGAAGGTATACTAATAATTTATTATTTATTTAAGTGCTGACAATATTTACATTTACTTATATTTTATATAATTTACTATTTAATTATAGGTGATTCACTTTATATATAATCATGGATGGGTGTTGGCATTAATGAGAAAGTATACTAATAGAGAGCTTGTTCGCCCCACGTCAACGAGATTCGCTATAGCTTATTTGACATCAGACAGTATGTCTATTTCAGGGGAATCATTAGAGCGAATGTTCACTTCTATCGAATGGAGAAGATGTAGTTGGGCTAAAAATCAAAAAGGGAAAAAAAGTGAAAGACATAGTTTTGAGGGATATAAACTTTTGGGGGAGCTTGGCTTACGCACTAAAGACAACAAAGCCTCTTGTTGGTGTGTTAAGGATGGCAGACTAGGAAAAAATGCCTGGGATGGGATTTATATATAGTGCTATAGATAAAGCTAAGGAATAAATAACAGAAAACTTAGGAGGCGAAGAAGGAGCTTACAAGGAGATATAAAGTATCATTGATGACAAGTGGGTGTTTCAAATGCATCGTCACTTGCATGCCGCTGCGTATTTTCTTAATCCCCATTACCAATATGATGACAACATTTCGACTTATTCCCAAAATAAAGTTGGGCTTGCTCACTTGCTTGGCAAAACTTTTTCCTAACCCATAAGATCAAGAAAAAAATGATTTACAAATGGATACTTTTCGATTTAGAAAAGGACTATTGGGCTTTGCAGCGGCAAAAAGCACGTGTAAAATAAGTTTATTTTAAATTTTATTGTTATTTATTTATTTATACTATACTATAGTTTTAAATTAAAATAAAGTTTTAATTTTATATAGCTGATTGGTGGCTTCGATATAGAGGCAAAACACCGGAACTAACAAGCTTCGCAATTAAGATTTTGAGTCTCACATATTTAACTTTAGCTTGTGAACATAATTGGAGTACATTTAATCAGGTATCCATCGGTTCCTTTTATAGATTATGAATTGACTAACATGTACAAAATAATTTATTAATAATTAAATAATGTTGTTAAATTGTAAAAATTATTCTAGATACATACAAAGAAAAGGAACCGTTTGTCTACCATTAAGCTCAATAAGTTGGTTTAGATATCGTATAATAAAAGATTGAAGTTAAGGTGGACGAAAAAAATGGCACTTAAAGAAAATGAAGATCTATTAATTATTGATGATTTGCCATCCGATGATGAATGGATTGTTGATGAAGATGCATCCAATAATAGTGGAATATCATGGTTGACTACAATATATTTGGATGGTGGAAATGGTGGGGATGGTAGTGAGGATGGTGGAGATGATGGAGACGGTGAAAGGGATGGTGGAGACAGTGGAGGAGATGGTGGGCATGGCCGTGGTTGTGGAGGACAAAAGAGAAAGAGAGATGTATTAGGTTAGTGTCATTACTTATTATTTATATAATAGTTTATATTCCTTTATAATTATTCACTAATGTATGCTTATCATATATTAATTTTAGAAAAAGGAAAGGGAATGCAATTGTTGGATGAAGAATTGGATGAAGAAGATGGTGGTGAAGAGGAAGATCTACAAATTATTAATGATTTAATTCGAAGTGACAATGATGGTGATGGTGATGGTACGTGATGATGGAGCTGCAACTGGATATGATCCATACTTCCAGCCATTAGATACGGATGATCCATTATGGCTTTGATCCATTAGCATAATAATAATATTAGTGTCTTTATATAATGACTTTATGTTGCATGGTGATGCACTAGTTTAAGACTTTAAGTATTTAACTATTTGTTATTTGATGACTTTATGGTGAGATGTATGACTTTAATTATGTAGTGACATTGTTATTTGTTATTTTGGTGTGATGATTTGAGATTGTTATTGTTTTTGTGTTATTTGCACTTTTAGTAATGATTATCAATATTATGATAGTTTAGTAATTTTTTAGGATTTTTTTTTAAAAAAAGTGAGGCTTACGCCTCGCCTCACCTCACCCAGGCTAAATGCCTCAAACCCGCCTCGTGCCTTTTAAAACATTAGTTTCAACCATAAGTGCATATGCAAAATCACTAATATAACTTGTAAAAGGTGTTTAAACGAGTAAAACACCCTTGAAAGTAACAATGACTACCTAACGTGATTTCCTTGTCGGTAAAAGGCAAAAGTAAGGTTTGAGTAACCAAAACTCATTTGGGCCGTCCGAATTGAATTGGGGCAATGCACGCAAGTGTAAATATGCTATTGAGACAAGCTAGAAGTGTTCAAACTATAAAAGTTATCCTGGATCAAAAATTCATTACCTAAAGCGAGATTTAGGGCAAAATATGAGTAAAGATCGATTAACACCTCAATTTGCATTATGTCCATTCAAATGGTAAAATGACCACTTGTATTACGACTATGGAGACATATTAGAGGTGTACAACCTATTAAATTTGTAATTAAACTAAAATTTATCACCCAAAGCGCTCGGCATTAGAAGTTAGCATAGGTGTAGAATTGGACGGCATCACAAATATAATGTTCTTGTCTTGAACATATTGATTCATGATGGACTTAAAATAAAAAAGAATATTAGCATCAACTCAATACTTTTTAAAGAACACACAGGAGGAGGAGGATTGGGCTGCCGTGCTGCACTGGTGCTATGGAGGATGATGTAGGAGAGGTGTGGGTTAGAATCTTAGATAGAGAGGGGGAAAGATTGAGAGTGGGAGGCAGTTGAGAAAAAGGAAGGCGAATAAGCGTAATGTAAAGTCTTTAGGGTTAGGTTTTCTTTAAAAACATATATATATTTTTATATAAAATAAATATTTTTATATATTATATATATATATATTCGGGGAGGTTTGGAGTTATTTTTATAAGAGAAAAATTGAAGCCGAACTCGGGACAATTTTTTTAAACCAAAAATCGAACCGACTTTAAAAAAACTGCCTTGAAACCGTTCCAAACGAATCGTTTCAGTTCGGTAACCCGGCGGGTTGGTTGTTTTTGCCACCCCTAATCAATTTACAAGGTTTCATTACATGAGGCAATTGTATCCGTATATAGGTTATCAATTAAAAAAACAGTAGCAAAATATTTAAATCTTAAAAAAGACTAACTTTATTATTTACAAATGAATAAGAAATTTTTAATTGACAAACAGTTTCTTCAAACTTTTCTTTTCTTCTTTGTGTAGCTATCCAATAAGCAATTTTTTAACTTTATTATTTACAAATGAATAAGCAATTTTATCACGTATTTTTTCAATGGACAATTTAATAACATCCAAACCATCTTGAATTGTCATATTCAATATATGTATAGCACAACACATATGAAGCAACTTTCCCTCCAAAATAAGGGGACCACTAACAACAAGTTTATCAGATGAAATACCAATAAAAGCATCGTTAGTAGAACAATTATTTACTTCTATAGTGGACACTTTCCTATCCAAATTTCAATCTAACAAGCAATCCATAAAAAACATCACAAAGAATGTCTTTTGTGTGTGGAGAATGTACATAAACGTATAAAATAATGAATTTAAATTAAAACTAATTACAATACACCAAGATAATATATTAAATAAAAACTAATTATAAGATAAAGTTTATAGTATGTTAAATAAAAAAAAGAAGTATAAGAAGATCGAGTTACCCGATAATCGTACTCTGCAGCACCAAGATCGATGAAGAAAGTGTGCTGTGGTAGCCATATAACCCCTCTTTTACTTTGATGACCACATATCCGTCGTGGTGGCAACTTGACTTGAAAGCTTTTTAAACATTGTGTAAGCTTTTGTTTTCTCGTGAAAAATCTTCAAAATATCACTTTTAATTGTGTTCAGAGAAACCATTTTGAAAAGTGGTTGAAGACTACCAACAAACTTCCTAAATCTAACATGATTGACAATGCTCAACGGATTCTCATAGAAATATAGCCATTTTGCATCCATTTGGTTCGACCTGTTCATAATCATTTCACATATTATAATACACCTTTCCCAGCTTTCTTTTCTTAAGAGAAATTTGTGTTGCTTGACTAGGTTCACTATGATTAGTCTTGACATTAGAAGTTGGCGTAGGTGTAGAATTGGATGGTGTTGCAGATATAATGTTCTCATCTTGAACAGATTGATTCATGATGGACTTAAAATAAAAAAGAACATTAACATCAACTCAATACTTTTTGAAGAATAGATGGGATAAGGAGGATTAGGACGCTGTGCTGCGCTAAGCTATGGAGGTTAATGGAGGAGAGCTAATGGGTTAGAGTCTTAGAGAGAGAGAGAAGGAGATACACAGAGAGATGGGGGAGAGACTGAGAGTGAGAGGAGACTACGAGGGGGAAGAGGAATAAGTGTAACGTAAAGTCTTTAGGGTTAGGTTTTTGTAAGAAAAATATATATTTTTTATATAAAATAAATATTTTTATATTTTATATATATATATATATATATATATTTAGGGCGGTTTTTAGAAGAGAAAAAACGAAATCGAAACCGAACCTGCAACGACTTTGTTTTAAACCCTAAACCGAATCGGCTATAAAAAACTGCCCCAAAATCGCTTCAAACAGATTGGACCCGTTCAGTAACCCGACAAGTTGGTTTTTTTTGCCACCGTTAATCAATTTACAATGTTTCATTACATGAGGCAATTGTATCCCTATATAGGTTATCAATAAAAGAACTAGTAGCAAAAATTTTGAATTTTGAAAAATATTAACTTTATTATTTACAAATGAACAAGACTAACTATATTTGTCCAAATGAAAATATAAATTCCATTTAAATGCTAGTACCATATAAGTCTTTCTCAAATCCAAAAAATAACTAGTCTTCGACAACATAATATACAGCCTCAATTGTAACTGCTTCACCACTGTCCTGGTAGATGAATCTTTCAATATCAATTGACTTTTAGCTTTACAGGTAACCTCTGAACATACTTATGTGAGTAATATCACTAGAATATGCTTACAAAGTAATCAAATGTACATAAGTTAAATTAACTACCAAACAAACCCTAATGCGAAGTATATCTTACTTTACATGTCAAGTGGCGCATTTGGAACATTACTATGTCTATTCTTCTTGCAAAGTAACTGACAAATTTTTTATCATATTTCTTTTACAATTACACCAGTGTTGTTCCAACTACAGCTTCATAACCTTTATTATTTTTTTATTTTCCTGTATTTTAAAAATGTTTGCTAGATGAGCCTTTTTTGTCTTTTATCGCTAAATATTTTCTTCTTCATGCACAATGTCAAATATGAACTCTTTAGATATTATTTCCTTATGAGTATTGTAACTCACTGTAAACTAACTATATTGTGTAGGAAGATAAATAAAAAACTGAATGCACGGCAAGTCATCAAACAACCCTAACTTTAGTGCCTTTAATTTGAAAGCGAAATTAAACATTTTCATATTGTACTCTCCTTATGTTCCCTTTTCTTTATACCTTATTGAAAAAAGAATTGCCAAAAGGTTGCTTGTTTCAGCTTTTTTGTTTTTAGCAAAACATTTCTTTCAGGAACTAAGTAGCATATTCCTTATAAAGCCCCGAAATTTTTTCGGAATAGAACGTTTCATGATCTTAAGACTCTTGCGATTAGAACGGTCCCACATCTCTAAATCCTTTTCTCTTAAAGGGAGCTAGGATTTGTGAGAGCAAGACGTTGTTCTATCAGAAGCACAAGGTCAAGATTCATGAAAGTAAAAGCTATCACAATTTCTCTTTCCATTTCTTGAAGTTGGTGACGTTAAGTGATTAAGCCAAAATATTGCATTTTTATATATATTTAAAAGTAAACAACCCCAATGATCACTAAACTATTAATTTAGTACCATTTTGGCCATCAAACTTTAAAATGAACCATTTTGGTTATCTAACTTCAAAGTGAGTACCATTTTGACCATTTCGTCCATTTTGGATATTAAATTTATTACATTTGTGTGGCACGTAACTTCGTTTAAGGTCATTTTAGTCATATTGCAACAAAACGACATTTTCCTCCAATTATTTTCGCTAAAATGAAATGTATAAAACATATTATTATTTTCAATAAATAGTATAACTTGGGTTATTTTATAACCAAAATGATTGAAATACGCTTAAATGAAGTCACGTGCTTTGCACATGGTTTCATTCCATTTAATTTAGCAATCAAATTGAAAGGAATGACCAAAATGGCACTCACTCTAAAGTTGGATGACCTAAGTGGTTCGTTTTAAAGTTTGACAGTTAAATTCGTATTGGATAGAAAGTTTAGTGACTGTTTAGAATGTTTACTCTATATTTAAATGGCTTAATATGCATGAATTTGATTCTAATTATCTGAAATTATTAAGATTTGAGTTTTAATCATGAAATAGGATTGTATGTTTGTTTGAGTGCATTTAACTTTTTTATAGGTTAAAAATGAACAAATCCCAAGCTCAAGCATGAAGGAAGTGGATGAAAGAGACTAAGAGAAGCCAATAAATCAATCCTAAGCGAATAAAAAGTCATTTGAATCAATTCGAGAAATTTTCAAATAAAGAAGAGATTCATTGTGCGCAATGTCTCTGTTTTAGCCAATTCTTTTATTTATCCGCACATAATTTGAAAAAAACTCCAAAAATAAAAATTGTAGAGCTCTGATTTAGCTACGTGTAGGAAAAAACTTGCATCAATCGAAGTTCAGAGCACAAAGTTAAGGCATAAATATAATTAGTGCGCCAGAGGATTGAATTTAAGCACAAAAGAATACATAAATTTATGGTGCAAATATTAACCAATTTATGCTCCCTTTTTATTTAATTATTTTTCAAGCTGACCCAAACTTGACCCGGAAGACTTAAGTCTCACAAGCCAATACCTTGATTGATGATAAAAGTTATTTTTAACTTCTGGATTATTTTTATTTTTAATTAATTAGAAAATTAGTTTAAGTTTTTGAATTCTGAAACTGTCGATGAGTATTAGGTTTTGCTTTTAGCTTTTGAGTAGCACAGTCGACATTATCATTTACCTTTATCATTCGCGTATTACTCAGAGAGTCTTAAAGAGAATTCTTGAGAGTTTTAATTTTCTTTTGGTATGTATTGAAGACAGGGTTAGTTAATATAACATTATATTTCTCCTTCAATTTGAGTGCAACCCAATTAGCATTACAGCTTTTGATATTCTACGTAACCATAAGTTTTCTTTCAATCTTTTTCTTAATTTATTGCAATTAATGATTAATAATGCTTAGATTATTCTTTAATTATATGTTTGAATGTGATTACTTATTGAAATTCATGCTTAATTTTGGAATTTTCGTGTAAAACCCGCGTAGAACCCTAAAATTTATGTTTTCTTAATTTAATTGTAATCTTTTCGTTTCTTATATGTTTGGGATTAGCATACATAGTAGTTCCTTTAGGAATTCAAGCAAGTTTGTTCTTAGCAAAATTATTTTCTTTATAATAACAAGAATGTGCATTATGAGTGTTTCTTCCACAAAATGAACAAAGATTAGTGGGATTATGCGGTGTGTATATTTTGAAGAAATTTTTGTAATCCTTTTAGTTATGGATTTGATTGTAACCCAAACTGGCTTTATCAAAGACAGACCTTTGTACTCCCAATAGTTTATCAAAGTTATCTTTTCCATTTATGAACTTGGTTAGAGTATTAGTTAAATCCTTTACTTTTTCTTCCAAATCCTCATTTTCTAGTGCAAGTAAGTTTGAAGTCTCCTTTTCTTTTCCCTTTTTTAAATAATTGATTTCCTTTTTAAAATCAATGTTTTCCTTTTCTAAAGTTTCACATTTGGTAGAAGTAATGGAATTTTCTTTTTTGAGACTTGCATATCTTTTTGAGAGAATTTCAAATTTAATATGTAATTCTTTAAACATGGTATATAGTTCATCATATTCATTATGCACACTTTCATTATCATCAAAATTATCACTAAATGAGCTATAGTTAGAGTTTACCTCATCTTCATTTGCCATAAGATAAATGTTAGCCTTTTCTTCATCGTTAGAATCGGCATCCGATTCTCCTTCTTCGGAAATGCTCCATGTTCCTTTTAGTGCATGCTTCACTTGTTTCAATACTTTATCTCGTTTATCCCTTTTCTCCTTCTTTCTAACTGGACAATTTGGCTTGATATGACCGGGTTCATGTCAATAATATCACTTTTTGATTTCTTCATTTTCTCCTCTTTGTTGATTTGATCGATCGTTGTTTCTTTTAGAGGATGATGGATATTTGTTATCCTTTCCTTGAGAGTTTTTCTTCTTAGCTAGAAATTTTATAAATTTTCTAGATAGAAGCGCCATGTCTTCATCACCATCCATTGATACATTATTATCTTCATGTTGGATAGTTTTGAGAGCTAAAGTTTTCTTTGATTTTGTATCCTCTTCTTCTTCTCTTTGAAGTTCCTTCTCATGAGTTTTTAGAGATCCCAAAAGCTCGTCCATATTGAGTGTTTTGAGATTCTTTGCTTCTTGAATCACCGTCACTTTTGGACGCCACTTCTTTGGAAGAATCCTAAGAATTTTCCTTATCTTATCTTCATTAGAATAAACTTTTCCAAGAAGATCCAAATCATTAGTAATAATAGAAAATCTACTATACATGGAAGCAAGAGATTCATTAGGATCCATTTTAAATAATTCATAATCATGAACAAACATATTTACGTTATCGTCTTTAACTTGAGTGTTCCTTTATAGGTAACCTCAAGTTTATCCCAAATTTCTTTAGCCGTTTTGCAACTAGAAATTTTGTTATATTCATCCATGCTTAATGCACAATTTAAAGCATTTAAGGTTTTAGCATTATATTGAATTTTCTTAATATCATTTTCATCATACTCGGACATTTTCTTAAGAATAATTTTTCCACTATCATCTCTTTTGGTAATTTCATAGGGTCTTTCAAATACAACTCTCCATTGTTCAAAATCACTAGATTGTAAAAATATACTCATTCTACTATTCCAATAGCTATAATTTTTATCGTCAAATAGAGGTGGTCTATGGGTGGAGACCTTCAAAAAAACGGTTCCTTGATATATTAACATGATCGTAAACTCAAAGATTGTTAAATCAAAATAAGAGTACAACATCTGATACCAATTGTTGGTCGAAAAACAACCCTAGAAGGGGTGAATAGGGTTTCAAAAACTAAATGTGGAATTAAAACGTTTTTTAAAACATTTAAGTAAAGCAACTTAGCTAAGAAACAATATCAAGGAAATAATAAATTTCAAGTGATCAATCTCAAGACAAGCAAATAAGCAATATCAAAATACAAGCACTAATATAGCAATAAAAAGAGAGCTTGAGTTTAGAGAGATTGAACCAATTTGAAGCTCGAGACTTTTTGTCCTCACGGTTCGGTTTCTTCAACCACACGTCCGCGCTCGGTTAGTTCTCCGAGAATTTTTACTATTCAATCTTCTTCGGGTGAAGATCAAACCTCAATACAAATGTTGTTATGCACACAACACTCACAATGTAGCTATACCCACTACACTTCTCACAAGATATGCTCTCTTGCTCTACAAAGAGACAAACTCTCTTTTGAAATGAATAATGAATTATTTGTGGTGATACACACCAACACAATAACTCTCAAGTTTATTTTAAGATTACAAATGAAGCTCACACTAGAGTTATCAAGATTGATCAAAAATATATAGCTCAAAAATGAAGAATATGATCAATGAAATGAATTGAATACTTGAATAACTTTGTATATATGTAAAATGAGTTTGTAGAATGATTCAAGAGTGTTATAACATGTTTAAGACCTCATATATATCTTGCAAAACCATATGGCCATTGGGGATGATTAAGAAAGGTTTTGGTTCAAAGGTATACATTTTCAAACTTTCCAACGACTAGTTTTGACAAAAAAAAATCAAATTTGTTTTGATAATTTCTCCCAATTGGACTGTTGGATCATGCTCAAATTTTAGTCAAAAGTACTACAAGATGTTTTCTAACTACTGTAAAAATTTCAAAATGATCAGAGTCCGGAAGGTCTCCATCTTACCGTTAGATCAAAACTGTGCAAAAATTGAGCGAATTTTAAATGTAAAATAAAAACATTTTTTCAATTTAACAATTTTAGTTCCAAATACAATTCTAATGATTTGTGAACCTCAGAGATATGTTTCTAAGATATATATTTTTATTATAGCTTAAAATATGATCATTTAAAATTAATATGAATTTATTTTGAAACTCGGTCTTTGTAAAATGATGTTTTTCAAATAAATTCAATTTCAAGCTTGTTTGAATAAATGTTTTAAAAGATGCATAAATACGTTTGAGCTATAAGGATTTGATCAATAATGTAACTTTACATAAATCTTAAGCACTCACTCAATTACTGTATAAACGAGTATTCGAATGCTTTGATTTGTTTCTTCGGATTGATCTTCATTTGAAGCTTTTTCCTTGAAGCTTTTCATATAGTCTTTTGATCCTTTGTACTTCATGATTTGTATTGAGAGATTTGATCTTCCTTGTCTTGTCCAATGATCGAATAGTGAAAGATTGATCCTTGTCATGTTTTTCTTGAATTTTTCAAGTAAATGAACTGTGTACTTATATCAAGAAACATGTTAAATTACACATGATTGATTTATTATTAATATCAAAATAAGATTAAGACCTTAGGTCAACACAATTAATATGCATGTCATAATATATGAACAAATAATATATACGCATGACACAATTATCCAAATTATCAAGGGTAGGTCCACATTACAAGATACCTAGTACAACATTTATGTTTACTCTTTGGACGGAAATATCATCTTGTAATTAGCCCTGTCAATGCAGTAATTAGTCAAATAATAGGACTTTCTTTAGGCTGACATATTATTCATATGGATAACTTGATAGTCATCTCATATTTATTACCACATGTGTGCATGTTATTCGGTCAAACAATAACCTTCTTTTGGGTCAATTATTATTCACATAAATAACAAATACACACATCTTAATATTTCAAAAACAAATAAATTTACATGATAGAGGTTACTTTGGCAACTTAGTGTTTCAATTCATCTATTTAAAAATATTAGACGATTCGTGCTTCACATTATGATTTAGAAAAATTAGATCGTCCGTATCAATAAGATTCGCAAAGCACAAACCTTATTTTTTTTCTACCTTGACGCGTACTGCAATTTTGTATTTTAACAAATAATACTTGATATAAATCCTTAATGACAATAACTACATAATAGAATCCTTTAATCTTAACTTATAAAAATTAGAAGATTAAAAGATATTGTCTAGAATATTATTTAATTTATCAAAGTAAATTAAATACTTAAATATATATATATATATATATATTTGAATCCTTAAAATATATATGTAGCCAAATCCTTAAATTATATATATAGCCGAATCCTTAAATTCCTTGGACCTTGAATCAAATAAAGAAGCTATCCCTTAAATTAAATCATGATGTATGCTCATAATCGAGTTTAATAGTTTCTGAATAAATTATATATAACCTTGGTGAATTAAGGGTGGGGCCAAATCAATAATTTTGACTTTTTTTTTTGTCTATATGCTTCAATCTTCTTTAATAAATGCACGCGCGCGCGCACACACACACACACATATATATATATATATGCAAATATCTCTAATAATAATCTCCTATGATAACACTTGTAGGAACTTTAATCTTAAATTATATAAGCCTTAAGGATCGTAATCATGTCTAGTTCTAAAAAGATTGATATTTAGGAAGTGTACCTGAATTTATGATGCCATAGAATGCGGAAACTTGAGTAGGTTTGTGGCCTTCCAACATCGGAATCCCGGAGTGCTCAATGGGTTCTCTCTCTAAGATGGCGAAGAGGAGTAGAGCGTATAATGATTCGACTTGGGGACCAGAACCCTCGATATCTTTATATACTTGCTCTAATAGGTACTCACAAATCCTAATATGACTAGTATTAGATCTCTACTCATTGCAAAACTCATACCCATTAGATGCACTAGATATCTCATAATATAATTGATTAAATGTGTAAGCTCATTAATAAACTAAATTTCCAACACCTCACCTTCTAGTGTCTCCCAACTTAAATGTACTAGAGATATAAAAGAACTTGTCCTTCTTATGATTGATGCTAATTGGAAGGGTATTTACTAATTCTAGCCACCCCATCCCGTGATCTTCTATCAATGCTTTGCTTGCATTGATATTATCAACTCAACCAATCTTCGAATACACTGCCAGAATCCCTAAAACTTTCGGATATGGATATACTCCACATTTTCATTACATTTCATGAATATTAATACTTGTTATCATTGTTTTCTCAGTTTAGATCCATTCTACAATCACCAAATCATTTTCAGGGAATTTTCAAAAAAAAATCTTGAGTTTAGTAGATGATCCACATTGTTCATCTAGACCTTTAAAGATAGCCACACAGTTCATCCCCACGTTACCCCTAAAAACATGCCAGATCTAGCTTTCAGAAGATAATCCACGTGGATCATCTCTCTCATTCCCTCCCCCATGAATCACGTGGTTCATATTAGAAGACCAGAGTGGTTCATTTATCATAAAGGAGATGAACTATTTAAATATTCTCCAGACCTATTTTTAGCTAATAAATACGACAGGTGTTTCACATTATAAATGATCCAAAATTTAGCATTGTTATGCTGTAAAAACAAATTTGAAAACATATTGTGAACATTATTTTATAACTTAATAATGAAAACACATTTAATTGATTGAAATCACACACTACAAGACCTAAACGAGATGAACCAAATAAGTAAAAGTAAGCCAATCACACTTAAAGAAAGCCTAGTACAAGCAAAAGTAGGCAATAAAGTGGTAACCTTCTCACACCTCTTATTTCATTTTGTCATTCTTACATTTTCTTATTTCAATTTAATTCGAGAAACTAGCGGCCTCTTCGATCTGGGCAATCTTACCTCTTGAAAATTTGATTCCTTTATTGAATTTTTTTTGGGTAAGACTCGATGACCCACATTGTTCATTTGGACTCACCAGATGAACTTCACAATTCATCTCCCCTCCAAAGGCCATTACATTCACAATTAGAACAATTAGTTGTTTAGTTAGAGTTGCGAATGAGATAGACCAAAGTTATTGTTATGAATTTGAGGGCAATTGACCTGGCCCTAAACCACAATTATAACCCAAAAAACGCCTTTTGATAGTTCAAATGAATAATAGGAGGACAAAATTTCGATAAGAAGTAAGGTCGGTACCCAAACTGAGTCTTTCACTTGAAAGGGACAAAATCTTTATTGATGGAGAAAAATTCAAAACTTAACAGTCAATCATTCTCACCAATCAATGGAACAATCTCCAATTGATTTTATCCTAGATAAACCATAACTAGAAACCCTCACAAGAAATCCCTATTATAAGAAACCCAAAACCCTAGTTTTCTATTTCTACACTTTAGTACAAGTTGTACTACAAAATTAGAAAATTACATATGTATTTATACAAGTGAGAAACTTGAAAACCTAATGGGCTTGGGCCATCGCGTCGTCAATATTGCAAACTGGAATGAGCTTGAACTGGTCTATACCGATATACCACTTGACAAACCTCCTCTGCTAAAATTAACCCGTGTGTATCGGTATACTAAACCAGCCGCCTGTCAGCATCAACCTTGGAACTCTGCCACTGTGCGTATCGATATGCCTTATTGTAGTGCAGTATCTATCAACCAAACATATAAGTTATATAATAAATAATGGTAATTCGACCTATGAGAAATATAAGCCTAAATTCAAAAACCCCTCGTATGTAAAATCATATCTCTCCATGCTGGTAGTGAAATGACCTCTTTATAGTGGGTTAAGGGAACCCGAATCCTTACATAATCAAGGATATGCTATTTATTCCTAATCCTACATGCATTTACCCCCCTCAATGTGCATCCCACATATTATGCACTATTAAAATCAAGTTAATACACATTTAACGATGGGCTTTGTTAGTCTCTATGGTTATACATACCTCCCAACAGGGATGCTAAGGGAGGCAAGGCTAGCACACTTAGTGATTTCAACCATTTTGCAAATAAAAATATCAAATAAAGGTTCAATGGGAAAAAGATGCAAGGTGTGAACAAGAAGATCTTCTAGACAATAAATGATTCTTTAAAGGCCAAAATAAAAGAGATTTTAAGGCTCGAAAGTGGGAAAGAATAGCTACAAAAAGTCTGAAACATATAAGCAAAAAACTGTCATAAGAGTTTAAGAAGTAAAACAAGTCATCTTTCATTAAAAAATTGTTGAAGACCTCAATGGACAGGGGCCAAGGCCCAGTGGTAGGCAACCTCCACCCTTGACTTGAGGTCAAGGATTCGACTCATGGGGTGGGAGGGGAAGGTTTTTCTTTATTTGTAGGATTAAGGGAGAGACTTAGACCTCCTTTAATTTTTATTTTTCTTTAAAAAAAAGGCAGGGGGCACTTGCCCCTAGTTGGATTTAAAAAAATTTAATTAGATATGGGATCTTTTTTAGAATATATATATATATATAGGAACTTTTGTGCATAAAAATAAACTTGAGGGCACCTAACTGTAAGGAGCTAACCTTAACAAATTAAAGCCCCACTGTCCAGCTTCTTCTTTATCTTTCTGTCTCAGCTTCTTCTTAATCTCTCTATCTCTGCTGCTGCTGCTGCTACTTCTTCTTCTTCTTCTTCTTCTTCTTCTTCTTCTTCTTCTTCTTCTTCATTTCACCTCTCAGTCTATCACCTCTCCGTCTCACTCTCACACGAGCTCACCACGCTACACCACTACACCAAACCATCACTGTCCACTAGCCCACTAGCCCACTACCCACGACGCCCCCGCCATGATATATTTTTCAATAGCATTGACAAAGAGGAAGTGTTATAAAACTTCGAAAAGATGAAAAATCATAGAATGTTATTGTAATTTATCGTAATTATTCGCATTTGCTATTTCAGTTGTATGAACTATTATTATTAATAATATTATATTTGCGTTAAAATTTTAAAACTTTAAATATAATTTAGTGTATTTTGAATTTCTACCAAATTTTACCTCTCGTTAATTTAATTTCTAACTTCGCCGTCACCAGCGGTCCAATTTTGTAGTTGGAATAATAATCGAAGAGGCCTCCATTAGTTTCGAGCCCCTTCATAACCTTGAGAAATATTTATCCTTTCATAAGCGGCAACGGTAAAAAGTTTTATGCACTTACCCATTTTATTCACATGTGCGAAAGCGAATATAAAAGGATATATATGGAGCAATTGATACGGGTAAATATAAGATTAAATTAATGCCCATGTGTTAAAAAAATGCCCAGGCCGCGTGGCAATCCAACAACTCTATTTGACCATAAGGTCTTATTTGAAAAAAATTAAATATTTATGCGCACACATTATTGATGAGATTATAAAAATTGTATCAAAAAATTGTATCCTCAAAATAATATATAAAATAAGGTTGTGAAGGTTATTTTATGCATTATTAATTAATTTTAAATTAGATGCTCTCATTTTAATATGATATTAAAGGGCCACATGTCAGGCCCAACGGCTTCATGTAGTCCACATCACCCATTCTAATCAATCCTCATGTTTAAACTAAAATAATGTACATTTGAGAGGGTATGTTAAAACTATAACTCTTACATTGAAAAGTTGTATCCTCGTAAAGCATATATAAAAATAGGGGATATTGAAAAGGAGAGTTTATATAAAAATGATTTTTTACAAAAGAACCAATGAATAATATTTTTATAAATTAAGGATCTATATTTGACAAAACTCTAAAAGGAGTGTAAAATTAACTTTGCAGTAGATTTTTAAATTGCATTTTCTTATAGAATCATACAAAATTAAGTTTACACTATATATTTTTTAGCATATTATTATACATAAGTATTTAATTGACAAATTTTTAGAATAATTTTAACAAATTACATATTCAAAACCTATTTTTTAATAAAACGCACATAATATTTTTTTCGGAATTATGCAAACTTAAGTTTGCACTTCTTATTTTCTAAAACATTATTATGTATTTGTGTATATTTGACGTGTTGTTTTAAAATTTTATGAATAAAACATAAGAATATACTTGTTAAAAAATATAAATACATCATACAAAACAAATTTGCATTAAATTTTTTTTATTGCAAAGTTAAGTTTGCACTTGGTTAAAGCTTTATTTTAAAACACAATTGATAAAGAAGTCCGTATTTTAGAATGATAATGATATCTAAACATTTATTTCTTAAAAATATTATTCGTTAGACTTTTTGCAAAAAATATTATCATGCAAGACCTTTTACCTCTTTTTCAGATAAAAATAAGAGTTATTTTATTTATTGTCAATTAGTTTTAAGTTAGATAATACAAATTTTAATAATTTTCATATATACAAGTGTAACTTAGAATTACGTTCCACGTACATAAACATATTAGCGGTTGAAATTATCAACTCATTCATTCACTCTTGCAAATAAATAAATAAATAAATAGATGTATTATTAAAATATTTTCCCTCGGGGGCAAGAATGTCATTTCCCCATCCAAATTTCGTAACTGAAATTTTTTCCCAATGGCATAGATATAATTTTTCATTCACGCCCGATGAAGACGAACCGTCCACTAGAGAACAAGATTTATGATATTAATGTAAATTAAATTTAACGAAAGTGACGTCCTTCAAATAAAATCAAATATGAAATATGTCACTCTTTTATACTTTTCCGGGTCAAATATAATGGGCGGCATGAAAATTACGAGAATGAGATATTAGGAATAGTGAAAACGATAAATCTATAAGTAACTTGAAAATGAAAAGCAAAAATAAAACATGACCCGGATGTATCATTATGACGGCGTTCGAACTTGAAAATTTAATGGAGCAAGCTATGGATTATGCCCTGCTCAAATAAATAAAAATCTATATCCGCAAAACCGTACACATGAATCATATTAAAAATAATTAGTTCGCTGAAACCAACAATATATATCCAATTCACTTAAACCTAAAGTCACTTACAACAAAGGCCCAAACTGTGGCCCACTCTCAAGAAGATGCATGACCAGATTTATTGCATCTAAAGGATAACTAAGTGCATATACAACGGAAGAAACTAAATTAGCAAACTTAACTCTGTATGGTAGAGAGCAACCAAACTTAACTCTGTATGGTAGAGAGCAACCAAACTTATCATATGTTTAAATTTTACTCATATAGGATTTACTCATATAAGACGTACCGGCATCCTTTACTCATAAAAGAAAAAGGAAAATCCATAAAGGTATACCACACTCGTATAAAGCCTTTACTTTTTTAGCATACGAGTTTGGCACACTCGTATGACGATTTTTTATACTATAACTGGTGTAGTCCCTCAAGAAACTTAGTGCCATATTTACTTGTGGGTAAGTTTTACTGGTTCTACTGAGGATGTTATAAAAAAAGTCTTACATCAAGCAAGACAACTACAAAAAATAAGGCAGAAAGAATCACATTCCAAATATGAGTCTAAATACCTAATTCAATTTGTACTAACGTATCATAATTATTTTCCAATCCAAATCAACTTTTTTTCAATAATAATCTTTCACTAGAAGAATCAAATAATTATGATTGTTTATAGTAAGTAAAATTATAACATAAGATTATCCTAATTAATTCATTTTTACTAGAAATTAAAAATTAACCCCGAGTATTACATAAAGAAGAAAAAAATGTAAATATAATTAAATAAAATTAAAAATTAAAATAAATATTTATTTAATAATAAACAGAGCAGTCAAAACTTATACGAGAATATTACGAAAGAAGAATATATAAAGGCTAATAAACCTTCCATCCTAAATTATTAGAAATCGTTAAAGTTGGGTACCAAATTAAAACTAATAGAAATGATTGTGGAATAGCGGAAGTCAAGTGTAAGTAAATAACCCCCAACAAAACAAAACATACCTATTATTTTTATATTTAAACAAATGAAATAGTACAAATTGCCTAAAATTCCACTTTTAGAAAGAACAGATATATATATATATATTCTTCAACAGTTGAACCACACAAGAAAGCATGGACACGAAGAAAGTGAACGCAAACCTAATTATTTAAATAACTTTCTTATACTTTGGGATCAAATTGATAGCTCCAATACCATGTCTTGAGAAGACACTTGAACGAGTACACGCGTCTAATAAATTAAAATTAAAGTTTAACTTTAGGACATTCCGTAATAAATCTTTAATATATATGGATTTAAAGGAGAAGAATATGAAACAAACATTTTTAACTAAAATTTATTTCTTGCTAAATTTATATTATGAAAAAAAATACCTATTAGGAAATATTTTCAATTTTCAAAATGTGAAATTCAATAACGTAATATTTATAAAAAATTTTAAGGACGATAAAATTTTGTTGCTAAAAGTAAATTTATAATACTTGAAACAATTGACTAAACTATTTTCTTTATATTCATATTTTTGCAGTTAAACTCATACTTTTCACTACAATTCCAAAAAAATTGTAAATTTTACTACAATATTTAAAAAAAACTTGTAGTGAACTTCTAAATCTTGATATAATTTTTTTTTCTTTTTTTGCAGGTTGTAAATTTTGTAAATTTCATTTCAAATTTTGCAATGGAACTTGTAAATTTCACTTCAAATTGGAGAAAAAGGGAAAGAAAATAAGAGAAAGTTTACATTATCTCATTTGAGAGTTTTTTACGAAGAGAATACAAAAGAAACGGAGAAAAAAATAATTAAAACCCTCCAAATCGGAGAGAATATAATTTTTTTAATGAAACCCTACAGTATTGACAACTTTACCCTTAAAATACATAACAAATCTTCAAAAAATGATATTTTGTCTCTTTTTCTTTTTAACTCACAAACACGAATAAGAGATTGTAACATTATCTTCTTTCTTAAACTCTCAAACCGAAGGAGAGAAAATAATTTTCCTTTCTCTCTCTTTCTCTTGCCTCCTAGTATACTTTCTCTTCTTTTCTTTTCTCTCCTAAACTCCAAAATAAAGCGTTCAAGTTTGCAGTGAAACTTGTAAACTTTAATTCAAGTTTTGTAATCAAAATTTTCAAAAAATATATATATACATAATTCTGTAAAGAAATTTGGTGTTATCCAACGAATCTAATCAAGATAAACAAAATTGTAATTAGGAAATTAGGAAACAAGTTATGGTAGGAAACAATTTGTACTTGTTATTATTTATGGTAAAATGTGTCATTATCGTATTAAAATATCTTATTTTGGATCTTTTGTATAAATATTATAATATAAAAATTTCTGGATATCTTAAAAAAAATAAAAATATTAGACTATTCATTTAAAATAGAAAAAAAAGTAGGACATGAGTTTAAATGCATGTAAATTATCACCATATTTAATATTGTTTTTATCCAAGGTGCACGCAATACAACTACTTTTAAGAATGACATAAGAGGATTGTAAATAGGATGGAGAAACTCGAACCTATACATGGAAGTGGGTAAATGCTAATCAAAATAACCAAAATACAAAACCTAAATAATTTTTCAAATATAATTTCCATAAAAATCCAGTGTACATCTCTGCTGGGGTAGAATGCCCTTACACTAAAGTGGGATTACGGCAGTACTTAATTTTTTTAAAAAAATAAAAAATATATACATGTTAATTGAGTTCGTTACTATTTGATTTTGGAAAAAAAATAGTTTTAGTACCAACTTTGCTTTATAAGCTTAATTTATTTATTTTAAATTAAGGGTATTATTTTTCTTTAAAACTAATTGTAGAAAATTGACTTATTTTTAAAAATTTTCTGTCCCTACTCGCCTAGTTACGTCTGAGACAATTTTTTTATATCTTCATGCAATGTTCATACCGTGTCTCTCGCGTGTCTCCCTAATCTAGCAATATTGTAGGCAAATGAATTTAATCTACCAAATTTGTTTCGTTAATTAAGTGTCCCACGCGTGTCCAACTAAACAAATATCTCCTATTTAATACATCTATCCCATTTGTTCCAATAGTGTCCATAACGTTTTTCTCACATGTCTACCGAACAAATAATTTCCCAAACACGTCTAGTCTTCCCAATAATGCCATTGTTGGATATATAGTTTCCCACATATATCCAACTATATATATATATATATATATATTAAGTGAGACGAGCCTTTAGATACAACATTTGGCACATTTTTTAAAATCACAAAATTACTCTTCCTTAATTTATATAATAATTAAGAAAAGTTCTAAATTTTTTGAATTTGTTACTTTTACCCTAAACAAAGTGTAATTTAACTATTTTATAGAACATGATCACATTGTTTTTAATATTTTAAAAATAGTTGAAGTATTAAGTCTTACCGGATACAAGCACACGTATCGAATATAACATATGTTTTATTGTACTTTAAGATTCACTGGGTAGCAAAAAACTTTTAAATGTGTTTCACTACTAAATATGACAAACATAACTTTTGTTCCTAAACTTCTCGCCGCTTAGACATTTTTTCTTTCCGTAATCATCGTTGTTAACTTATATTTTGATTGTACATAAAGTAATTCTTGTTATTTCTACTTTGGTGCGAAACTCGATCTTTTAAGAAAAAAATTGGTGGGCGCGAGAATTCTTTAAACTTTGAAATGTAGCCGCGGTCCCGGCGGTCCCCCATGGGTTCATCATCAGTTCTACCTCCACCAGAATTATACCTGTGAATCATAACTAACTAAGGCCCCTAACAAATCAATTCTTCACACGTGTGATAGTGGAAGAAGACGAAGAAGAAGAAGAAAGAGATCACAATCATAATTCCCAAAATCCGATGGTCCCCAACTCTGAAGAAAGTTAAAATCAGCATCGGATCCCAGTCCAAAGGAATTAAGCAAAAACATACACGTAGTCACCGCCCAAATAACTGACCGACCATCAATTTTCACACAGCTCATTTTTTTTGAGAGGGACGTTATCGAGCTATAAAATGTTGCGCCTACATAATTTTTATGCAAAATTTTTGTACATAATGATGTACGTATACCACTCAAATAAATTACTAAAACTACACATTAATATATTATGATCTGTCTTTTTTTTTTAATCTGACTAATTGTATAATTGCCTAAATTTATTATTTTTTATATAAAATTTATTAATATATTTAGTACTAGTCTAATTATCAAGCCCCTTTCGCTTTCCCCAACCCGTCAATCGGGGCCTAAAAATGTTCCCATTTCTTTTTGTAACTTTTGCCGACCCAAATGCCTATATTTGGCTTCTGTTTTAAAATTCTTTACGTGTGGAATGTTTGCTTTTTCTTGGTTTCGAGGAGTTATTAAATATTTTCTTACTAAAAAGATCAAGGTCGTTCAATTAGTTTAATAGTGTTTTAAACTCCGTTAAATAGTAAGATAAAACATATTTAATTTATATGAAAAATTAAAAATTATAATGAGATGTTCTCTTAGTTTTTATCTTTTTCCATGAATTTTTTTTTATTTTGGTGGTAGTGAAATATTTTGGGTGATTTAAACTTTGGGTTCTGTTTGTTCCTATATATCATACGTTGGGTGTCAAAGTTTTGTATAATAGGTGTTCGTATGCCATTTTGAACGGAATCCGTTAGTCAACATGGTGAACCGTTAGCTTCGTTAATTTTTGACCCAATTTACCCATTTTACCCCTAGAAAAAGATAAAATATATTGCTCTTTTTAGGGGTAAAATGAGTAAAAATTAAATAGCTAACGGTTGACCACGTTGACTAATGGATTTTGTCCAAAATGGCACCCAAATACCTATTATGCAAAACTTTGACACCCAACGTCTAATTTCCAGAAAGAAACGACACCCAAAGTCTAAATCACCCATTTTTTTTTCCAAAAATAAATAAAGAAGAATGTAAAACATTTTTACCTATAAATTGATTTTGAGAAAGAGAATATCTTATCATATGTTTTAACTTATTTTTAAACTTCTTATACAAAACAAGTTTTTCTATCATTTATCATTTTATTATCAAACGGAGTTTTAGTGGTTCATGCTCCACACCCAAGTGCCCCCCCCCCCTCCCCCAAAAAAAAAAATTAATTAAGAAAGGTCTAAATTTCTCAATTTTACAAACAAAAAAAAACTCTCCACCCACCCCCATGAGTAAGATCATTGTAAAAAAACAGTGATCTTTACGACATAAATAATATATATATATATATATATATATTAGATTTATGTACACATGTAGTATTAGGATATAAATAGTTTAAAGAAAACAATAAATATCGATGGTTCAAATTTCATCATTTATATTACTCCTTCCGTTCCAATTTAATTGTCCACTATTTTATTTTCGGATGTCCCAAAATAATTATCTACTTTCTATATTTATCAGGTCATTAATTACAACATTTTTTTATTATTTTTAATATTACTCTTTAAACTCCCACCACTTTCTTTATTTTGGGTCCCGCCACATTTTTTTATTAGGAAAAAAGCAAAGAGCATTTATAAAAATAAATATTTTCTCTTGAAGTAATTATTATGTCTTTCTAATTTTTAGTTTTTCAAAATGTGACAATTAAATTGGGACAAAGAGAATATAAAGTAATTTTTTTTTATTTTCGTTTTTTAGTAAAACAAAATACAAATATGACATATCTTAGAATTGAGTTCCAAATTTTCAATTTTAAATAATAATAGATAATTGTTGTAATGATGACATGGCAACGTGGGTTTGATGTGGCTCGATTTCCGAAGAAAAGGTCGGAATTCTCCACCACATTGGAAGCTAGATGGCCCAAAAGAGGCATTGACGCGATTTCATTAACTATAGATTATATTTATATTTTCGCACATTAATTATGCCGGTGAATCATATATTCAAGTTTGTTCAAACAAATTATTTTTTCATTTTTTTAGTTAAAATTTTATAGTTGATTATCGTATTTTCTAAAAAATTTATACACTTATTTTATTATAATCAGTTATTTAAAAACTAATTAATTCTTAATTTAAAAAAAAAAAGAAATTAATTAGAAACGATGTGATCATTGTCTCCCAAGATTTCAAAAGTTAATAGAGTATTAAATGAGAATTAATTGAGAAAAAGGAGGTGTGAAACAGGGGGACAAAGTGGTTGACTACGTTAGCATATATAATAGCAGATGACACGATGACTCCCATTTGACGGTCACAGTGTCACTAAAAAAGTAGGGTAAGATTGTGATGTTTCTTTGTCAAATTAATTGGTTTTGAAAAACGGTTTAGTAGTTGTCGGTTATATGGATTAGATTAAACCCCAATGCGTCGGCATACACGCGATATGATTTCGACGTAAATAGCTTGTCTTTAATATTTTTGATTGTCGAAAAAGAAAGGAATATTAAATTTTCATTTCTATCGATTAAATAATTTTAATATGGTCTGCCAACGACAAAACCAGAAAGAAAATTTATCTCAAATACGCGTAAATTGAGTCAAAACACTCATGGCCATTGAAATATATGTATTAGATTTTCACTTTCAACGATTAAGCAATCCTAATAGCATACTAAAGTGAAACATTTCCTTAATCATATCAACCGACTTGTATAGTTACATAACTAATAGAGATGCAATCTTTTATCTTTACTTCTCATGTTCAAACATTCTCTTATTAGAATCTCTTATTTTCACTTTCAAAGATTAAGCAATCTTATGGTTAAGTACGTAGATTTGTGGTAGTGTTATATTATTATAAATGTTATCCGATCTAAGATTATATGTATGAATTAAGGGTTTGTATTCGTCGTGTAAAATGTCTAATATTAAAATTAGTTTATTTTCAATTAATAAATTGTAAGCTAATTGTATTGTATATATAAATAATTCAATTTTAATACATGGAATATATATATATTTCATGTTAAGGTATACCAAATACTCTTGGTGGGTGGCGTACTCAAATTGAGACCTCAAAGCCAAACTATTTTAGTGCTTCACTTGTTCTAAATACTTCTTTCTTATGTAAAATTGTGTCTATAGTTGTTATAATCCGCAAATGCGACCCCCAGGTCTCGATCCTGAGTTTGGGCGTCTAAATTGTCGGAACGAATTATGTCGTTCCATTTGCTTCTATGGGTTGATAATTCATATCAGGTGTCCTTCTATCATATTTCTAGATGCAACAAGGTTCATTCAGAGTCGCTAATTACGAGAAAATGAACAAAATAGTTGTGTAAGAGGAAAAACTACAGATAAGCCTTTCTTTACACGTTTGTCCACGAAACTAGGATTTTATAGGGTTTGGAAACTATGTTATGGATTGGGAAGGTGTTAAGCACCATTCTGCCCTTTCGGTCCTTAGTGGTCTCATATGTTTATTCTATGTTGAAAAACTTGGATGCTTTTACTGATAGTTTACTACTTCTCGAATAAGAAACCCTAATTTTGAAAAACGGAAAAAGGGAAAAAAAACCATTTTTATTTCGTGATCCGATGCTTTTGGTTTTGACAATGTAGTACAAATGACAAAGTTTTATGTATATTTAAAAGAGACATTTCAATATTGTTTCCTCAAATAACAATGTTGGTTTTCTCGTTTTGATCATTTTGAAAAAGTTTGAATCTTTATCAGAACTAATTCAATATGGAATTTGAACTCTTTAAGGGAAGTTTTATCAGATATATTGCAGTCTATGGGGAAGACAAGACATGCCCGAATTTAATTCCTAAGTAAGTTTTATTGGTCCGGGTTTTAAAAATCTAGTTTTATCCGGACGATAATGTTCTTACTTTTCTGATTTTACAAATGATTTTCTCAGGGTTTTGTTTTAAAAACAGTAGACTATTCGTAACTTGACACTAAATTTATTCAAATGAAATAAAAACATAAAAACAGATACGTAAACACAAGTACATAGATATCTAATTTTTAAATAATAGAAGAGACTTTCTTTACCTTCCCGATGAGAAATATAATAATAATAGAGAAAATATAATATGGCAAAGAAACCTCTGGCGATAATAAGCTTTTCCTCTTCAAATATTTTTGAGAACTAGATTTCAGAAGTGAGACACACTGAGTGTCGAGAATAAATTCAATAATTCTTCAAAAATTAGATGATCGTAGAATATACTTAATAAAATACCAAAAAATCACATAGAAAATTTAGAATTTTTTGATATCAAGTTGCTGTCCTTGAACCCTTAGGGATGTTGGCCTATTTATAGTGCTGAGGAAGGATTGTCACGCGACATTTATCTAAAGAAAGCAAGTGTCGTGCAACAATTAGCCACATGTCGCGCGACATACGACATAAATGACCTTTCTAATAGACTAATTAGTCAGAAAATGGTTGGTCTATGTTTAGGGAACTTGTTGCACGATATGAGGTAGGTTGTTGCCCGACAATCCATCTTAAAAACAGGTTTGCTTAGCCAACTAAACCCCCGGAGTAGTTTCGGGTATTCGGGTGGGCCCTGAACTTTAAAATTGTGCTTTTTCGATAGTCATTTTTAGGATTCTTGCGGGAGTCACAGATTGGGTGTCTATAATAGCCATCAACATTTCAGTATACACACTAGATCTCCTTGAAATATACAGTTGGGGTGAATTCTATAGTTCTAGAATTAGACAATTTCAAGTTTTAGTTATTTTTTAAAAGAATTCGAGGCTTTAATAAGTGGACCTAGAGAGAAATATCATAAAGGGAAAGATGGATATGAAAAGCCCAAATCCGATGGTTTACAAGAAGGCAAAAAGGGGACTAAAAACTAATAAAGGAAAAAATGATACTAGAGAATGGGCTTTGTAGGACAACCTAACCCAAAATAAAAAACAAAGAGTTTTCCTGTGAAAAACTAAAGATATCGCCTCTTAGAAGAATGCAAATGATAACCCTTCCTTGCCCCTAAGTATGAGTTACCTTACATTTCTGAATGGCCATTTGAATCTCCTGACTTCATCGCCAGCGGAGTCTGGCTCTTTTAGGATTTTGAAACTTTTGAAGTGAAGCCATCTTGATTTTGACTCATAATGAGTCTCCAAAACTACTTATTGTCGAGGAGCCTACTAAACTATCCTATGTTGAATAAGGAACTTATTAAAAATTCGAAGATAAAGGGCTTGTAAAAAACGGGATATTCATATCATTAACCTTGTGTTTGGATGAGGAAAATAAACTTGGAATTCGAGCAAAAGTTAGGATTTGGAGTAGGAAAAGGTTAAATTCCTATGTTCAGTAAAATTAGTGAATAATTTAAAATTTTACATGCGATAAATGTGCTAGATTTCAGCTTTTAAAAATTTTGACTTAAAATTCCATGTTATGAGGCATTATTCTTTAATTTTTGACTTAAAACAAATGATATTATAATCTATGTCATTCTTTAAATTTCTACATACAAAATGTCCAGACGTGAAAAATTGCAATTGAATAAATTTTAAATGTAGAATTTTAAGATCTACCATCTACCATCTACAATTTCAATTGATTTTAGAGTTACTTCATCCGAACATAGGGTAATTGATGAAATAATCAGCAACTTCTGCATCAAAACATAGGGCTCAGGCCAGTGGCGGATCCAGAATTATGTGGCTAAAGGGTCTTAGTGTAAAAGTTTCAAAATTTTTATGTTCTGAAATTGATTCCAAGTTCTAGTATAAAAGTGCAAACCATCAGATTTTTCTTAGGGGGCTTATAGGAGAGATGATCGGTTGTGTAGGCGTGCAATAAAGGCCAGAGAGACGGTCGAATTTTGTTGGATTCCTTCAAAAAAATATAATATTGAAAACCAAAACTATTATGTCTTAATCTCAGCCTATCATTAGAATCACTTCATTCTGAACATAGGGTAATTGATGAAATAATCAACAACTTTCTGCATCAAAACATAGGTCTCAGGCCTTAGGCCTTATAGGAGTCGTGGAATGTAGATATGCATCGTCCTCACTAAAAACATGAATTATGTCAATAGTAAACATTAATCTTTGAACTATAAGTTACATTTTAAAAATGGTTGAGATGAGGAAAGGCCCCTACATACCAAACAATATATAGAGTAAAAACTTTAACTATCAATGGACATGCCTCATACTGAACAAGAAATGAAACCGGGATAAAAGAAACCTCTGAGCCCACAAAGAGTTGAAAAACCCTAACAAACGGAACATAATAATGATAAATTTGATAATTCAAGTTGATTCATGAAATCTCAAATTACAGTTTTTTCTCATAAGGATTCATAAATCAACTTAAATTATAAGATTCATGATTGTTTACTTTTAACAATCAAACACAAATAAATGTAAAAATCGAAAATTCTCTAATTCAGAATTTGAGGGATAACCAAACGAGTCGTTATAGTATTTAGATTTTTTATTCACGGTCACTGTCATTAGAATGTTGACTAACATGCACCCATATATATGTCTGAGTATCATGTAGACAAATAATTTAAGGTAAATTACTTAGTAAATATGATAGAAATAATATATTCAAGAATACACAAAGTCCAACTGTATTTCTAACTAAGAAATATTTATTGATTATATAAATCACCTATAAAGTTTACCTATTGGTTCTCTTTGATCCACAAAGTTTCAAAATGCTCAATTATTATCCAAAACTTTCACTCGTTTATCATTTTGGCCTAAATATGGACAATACATTAAAAAGTGGATGGAATGTGCCATGTACTCACTAAGTTAACTTCCAAAGTTTACCATTTGTCTCACTTATGTCTATGAATGATGTGATCCGACTAATCTCAAGTTTTTATTCAACTATGGTGGTTCATGGCATTCCAAAAGATGATCCACACATGATGAATCGCAAGGATAGAGCATGAAAATTCAAAAGAAATTCCATATAATTTCATATGCTTGATGCAAGAAGTTTAAACGATGATTATGCATTCCACGAGATTCCTAATGACTGGGCATAGAAGTTCAAGAGGTTAAAATCACAATGAGGCCTTTGGAATAATCTAGAAGATATTAATTTAACTTGTTTTTAAATTAATATGGCTTCTTGAGTCTCATTATTCAATTAGGAATTAGATTAATATCTTTCTTTTTGAATAAGTTTCCATATTATTTTTATTATTAATTTCCTTATTGTATTAGGATTATTCTAGAAGTTATTTTTCTTTTTCTAAGTAGGAAGTACTTTCCTTTTTGAATTAGGATTAAGGCTTTGTTTACTCTTATTTAAAGGAGGCACATTATTGTTTTATTATTAAGAGTTTTGATGATTAATTAAATTGAGAGTTTTCTTTTTATGTTCTCTAAGAACATATTGAGCATGTTGAATTAATTAATTCACGTGTTTCTTGATTTATCAATCTAATATTCACACTAGATTGTGGTGTCATTCATTATATCTAGGTTCGCGCTTCTTTAAGCGTTGGGTTGAGATTTCTGCCTTTCATCTTTTTCGACGTATTACAAGGTTCTTGCTACGTTCTTAGTTTAAGAGTTGAGGATCCATTAGCCTGGCTAGGAAAGACGATTCAGGATCGCGTCATTGGTATCAGAGGAGACTTTTCTATCCAGGATTTCTATCTTGGTTTTTTGTTCTTTCAATTTCGTAGTAGATTCTTGAAACCCTAGTTCTTTATTCTTGTGAATATTTTTTCAAATTTGTGTTAGGGTTTAAAAAAAATTACATGAACAGTGCTGTGAACAGTACTCGATAAACAGTGCGCCTGAACAGTATCGATGAACAAGCGATGAACAGTAACGCGTGAATAGTGTTTTCTGCAAAAAAAAATCTTGGTTGGAAAAAACCTAGATTCTTCATCGTTACTTCTTGTTTGTTTTTTTTATCTTATGATTTTGGTCCATATAAATTTCGTTTGCTTGGGAAAAATCTAGAAAACCCTAAGAAAAATTTGATAGCATCTATACCTGTTAGGATTTGAAATTCATTTGGTTTTTTTGTTTGAAACTCCTCTTTGCATACTCTAGCAATTCTAGAAATTCGTTTGGCTCATTAATATTGCTAGAATTTGGTTTATTTAGTCCTTAGTTACATTGCGAAGGTGCTCGATCTAATTGTTGAGTGTGCGATTAGTTGTTGGGGACTTGCGATATATTCATATTATTCAACTTGTTTTAGAGTTCCAAAGAGAAAATTGTGAGTATATCAATATTTTTGAGTGACAAACATGAGCGGTAAAAATTAGAGTGACATATCTTTGAACGAAACACGAAAAGGGAGTGTAGTGAGAATTATCTTTATTGCACTAATCTTTGTTTTGCAGCAAGTATGTCTTGTTTAAACTTTAAATATGGAGAAAGGTGGCTTCAAGAGGAGATTAAACACGATAGTGCGCGATTAATGCAAATAGAGATTGAACGGCACATGCGGTTGAATAAAGCTCCAAAAGAGAAATTGAAAAGTCAACCTTGTGAAGTTAAATTTAAAGATGAATGGAATTCAGGTGTTACTAATATAAGACATGGTGGTGAGGTTGGAGAAAGTCGGGTTCGAGACAACAACATAGGTAGTAGCAAGAAGAAGGTTTCTTTGTTTGATGATGAATTTATTCGTAGGTTTGAGGAGATGTTTACCAAAGCCTATGAGTAGTCTAAGAAGAGGGGAAGCCTAGAGCCAAGTCAAAGTTCAGATACATCTTTTGGCGAACCAAATCAATTGAAAAAAGAAGAGGAACGAGCCATATCTAATCCTCCATTGGAGAATAAGCCAGAAACCGATAAGATGGAGGAAATTGAAGTGACTGCTGAAGAAGGCGAGTTGTGGGTTGAAGGTGTAGTTCCAAGTTTGCGAGAAGGAGAAGATAAAGAAGTTATACTACAAGTTGAAGAACCGCAAGTGCAAGTTCATTAAAATCAAATGAAGTTACAAAAGGAAAGTAATCAAAAGAGAGAAAATGAGCAAAAAAAGAGAGTAGTGAGGCTAATGAGGAAAAGAAAAAGGGTGAGAGAAAAGAAAAGGTTGAGTGAGAATTTGAGATAGATTGAGGTGATAGAAAGAGAAAAAGAAAATTTAATAGTCTCCATTGAAAGTGATTTTGAGGGAAGAGAACAGAATGGTTGTGCAAAAGAGAGCGAATTGGAAAAAGTATTTTTAAATATTAACAATCTTAACCCAGATTTACATATTTCTATTTCCTCTTCATTGCAGGAAAGTATTTTGAAAGTTGATGAAGTGGAGCATGTTCATTTTATTGGAGTGGACAAATATGATTCCCATCTGAATCATCAGCTAGGAAGTTTCTTCAATGAACTAAAGTTAATCGAGATGAAGCATGGCCTCAAGTTTGATGAATTTCATTTGTCAAAGAAGGCCAAGCAGTAAACTAGTAGATGCGGGTTGAATCAAACAATGCTTAGCCAAGATTCGAGGACGAATCTTCTTGAAGAAGAGGAGTATAATATGATCTGATTAAGCTCAAGTTTCTATTCAACCATGGTGGTTCATGGCATTCTAAATGATGACCCACACATGATGAATCGCAAGGATAGAGCATGAAAATTCAAAAGAAATTCCATATAATTTCACATGCTTGATGCAAGAAGTTTAAACGATGATTATGCATTCCACGAGATTCCTAATGACTGGGCATAGAAGTTCAAGAGGTTAAAATCACAAGGAGGCCTTTGGAATAATCTAGAAGATATTAATTTAACTTGTTTTTAAATTAATATGGCTTCTTGAGTCTCATTATTCAATTAGGAATTAGATTAATATCTTTCTTTTTGAATAAGTATCCATATTATTTTTATTATTAATTTTCTTATTGTATTAGGATTATTCTAGAAGTTATTTTTCTTTTTCTAAGTAGGAAGTACTTTCCTTTCTGAATTAGGATTAAGGCTTTGTTTACTCTTATTTAAAGGAGGCACATTATTGTTTTATTATTAAGAGTTTTGATGATTAATTAAATTGAGAGTTTTCTTTTTATGTTCTCTAAGAACATATTGAGCATGTTGAATTAATTAATTCACGTGTTTCTTGAATTAGCAATCTAGCATTCACACTAGATTGTGGCGTCATTCATTATACCGAAGTTCGCGCTTCTTTAAGCGTTGGGTTGAGATTTTTCGCCTTCCATCTTTTCGACGTATTCCAAGGTTCTTGCTATGTTTGTAGTTTAAGGGTTGAGGATCCATTAGCCTGGCTAGGAAATACAATCCGGGATCGCGTCAATTAAGTCCTTAATACACTCAATTTTGATCCGAAAGCTTAATTTGTGTCTCATTTTGCCCTAAAAGTGGACAACCTGATAATAAAAGGGATAAAATATGTTATATGCTTGCCACATGACCATCTAAGTAGGAAAAAATAAGATAACAAGATTGTGTATTTCATACTCCATCTACTTTTTCAACATCTTTAAATATGCCTCTCCACTTTCTCACATCACCAATAACAACCCTTGATTCATTCATAATATTTTGACCCTGATCTAGCTCTCAAATCTTTTTTGCCTTCATCGCATTATTGACAACAACTATAATCAAATTAAATTGCTAATCCCTCGATTTAGCCTGAATTTCATGATTGAAATCAAAATCTCAACTCTTTTCGCTCTAATCATATTATTAACAAAACCATGATCGAATTTAAACCTAAATCGTCTTACTTTTAGATTTTGATCATTTGTTTAATGATTCCTTGTTCAATTCAACGGGCTTTATTGTGGTGTTGTAAGTGAGTTGAGGGTTATGTAGCCAATGCGGATGTTTCCATTAGTGAGGGGGAGGTGGCAAAGGGACAGATAAGGAAAGAAAAGGCGAACTAGAATATGATGGGCTTGAAGGGCTTATATTCGAGCTAATGAAGAGAATGAAAGAGAAATAGAGAGACGAGAGAAAGCTAGGGAGATTATGGGTGTAAAGGTGGAGGTGATTTAGGGTCTAAAATTCGATCGAGTTTAAAAAGGGGGTCGGTAAGGAGTTGCGAGATTGGAAGAAGTGGTCTAGGATTCTGGTTTTCGCTTTTCCTCATCTTAGAAGATCACCTTGGTGAGCACATAGCACATTCTGTCCACTTTTTTAACAGGCTAAACTTCTTGATGAAAATTGAGCATTTTTAAAATTGTATAAACCAAAATGGATAAGTGGTCAACTTTAGAAGTTCATTGACGCTGATAAAATATCGCGTTGTGGTAGCCCAAGTGTAGGCACGTCAAGTTGTAATATAATCTCGAAAGTCCAAGTATCGATCCCTAGGGATAGTTGAAAAGGAATATAATGGATTACAGATTTTACGGTTTTTCTGGTTTTGTAAGTTAGATTGAAATCGAACAGCTTAAATTAAAATGGGAGTGAAAAGTGTTAAGAAAACACTAAGGTAAGTGGAAGTTGCTCGCGATACAATTCATGGCATTTGTAATCTTATACATAATTTTTAACATGATATTCTCGAGAATGGAGAATGTTGTCATATCTCTCAATAGCAAAGGGTGTGAAGCTAGGTAACTCATTCCAGGGTTGAAGCTATATAAAGAGAGAATACAACAAAATTCCACCAAAGATGAAGCTATCACATCTATCTCTTAGCTACGGTGTGAAGCAAAGCAATCCATTTCCGATGAAGCTAATCCGAGGTAGAGATGATAAACTCATCGTAACAACATTTTGTATTAATCATGTATGTAAAATCTCATGGTTTAAAAGAATGAAAAGTAGATAGCGAATCATTACAATGAAACGAAACAAAGTTTGTGGAATAAATTCATTAACTAATCGATCATCACTTAGGAAAGACAATAAGGAATCTAAATATCACGTAAAGTGTATGAAGCATTCAAAATATCATTAAGTAAATCAAAGATTAGATTAACAAAATTATAAATCATCTATGGAGTTTCAATAACTATTCATAATCTCTACAAAAAGGAACAAGGTCCATAAATAGGGGAAAATTACTACAAGCTTTCTAGAACCATACAAATATGTTGGATTATCATTCATACACAAGAACTAAGCATACAAGGCATGTAAAGTCTAATCTTTAAATGAAAATATCTAGAAAGCTTGAAGAATGAATGATATGAAAAAGACAATGATTCGCAATTGTTTAACAACTTTAAACATGGATTGAGAAAGTAATCACCGAAAATCATATCGCAATTCACTTCTGTAACCTTAGTAAAAGATTACTCCATAATATTCAATGCAAGAATTATAGAAAAAGTATTTATTTATTAGAAATCAAAGTAAACTTACAAGAAGTAGGAAGAAGTTACAATGGTGGGAGCTCTAACTTCTCTCTAGAACTTGCATAAAACTTAGATAACTTAGCCTAGAAGCTAAGGAAAGTAATATAAACTAAGAGATTACAAAATATCTAATTAAATATCTAAAATAGCTTTAACTACTAAAATAGCCCATTTTGGGTGTGAAATGGCCAAGTTGCCAGGGCCATGATCGATCATGGTTATGCCCATGATTGATCATGGAAGTGCACTGCCTGAGGAATTTGGTCCCATGATCGATCATGGGTATAACCATGATCGATCATGGAAATGGGATTTCTTCATTCAGCAGATATGAAAGCCTCTAAACTTCCTTCCGATCAATTCTTTCAGGGCCGATGATTTCCGCACCTACAAAATCATAGAATACCACACAACAACACCAACTTGGGCCACATTAGATACAAAACTTGCTAATGTAATAATCTCGAGATAATTGGATAATTAGGCAATGATAGTATAACAAACGCGCCAATCAACTCCGTACAAGAGCATATGAATGATAATATTATGCGTTCATCATTCATATGGTGAGCACATGGCACAATTTTTTTTTCTCTTTTTAATGGGCTATCCATTTTTGGGGTAAAGTAAGACGTGGGTAAAACCTGTGGATGACAATGGAGCGTTTTGAAGTTTAATGGACCAAAGTGAGACAAGTGATACAGTTTAAGGGTGATTTAAGTATTCATTAAGTTTGAATTACTTTCAAAGAAGGTTGGGACTTATACTTTTGAACATGCCAATCATGTCAAGTGTTTATAGCTCGGAGCCACGCGCTTAGACTTGGACATGTTGTTATCATTTTTAAATTTATATATAAGCCGAAGTGTTTGGAAGATCTACACTTTAAATCTGATTAACCGTTTCAAGTTTTTAATTTAGTATAGGCCTAATTCTTTTGTGTTCATAGCTCTATACTTACTTATTGTTTGCGTGTTTCCTATTTGTATATGAGTAAGTGTTTTAGGAGCACAAAGCCTCACACTTATACTCAAACTTGTACATAGTTTGCACATTTTCAATTTGTATTTTAGCTTAATTGTCTTTGAAGGTTTGAAGTCTATAGTCTTAAACTTATTATTTGTAATTTTTCAATTTCGAGAAGAGCTTGAGTGTTTGGAAGCTTAAAGCAATACAATTGGACTAGTACATTTTCTTTACAGGTTTTTGATTGTCTATGAGCATAAATATTTTCAATTTCTAGTTTTCGCTTTTGTATTGCTTCACTATTTTTCTTCAAAGTCTTATGTCTCACACTTAGGGTCCCAATTGTATCTGTAATTAATATTTGGACAGATCTATCTTCTTGTCAATAGCTATAATATTTTTTGGCCTTGGAGCAACCTACAATTTTCAATGTGAACAAACACCTCTCCCACTAGTGTTGTAAATAGTGAACCTTTGGGACACAGGTATGTTTGGGTTTGAAACAGTTTAAAGCACGAGAGATCAAAATGTAAGTTAAACGAAGAAAGTAGAGTTGGAGTAATTAAGTCTAAAAGCATTTTTTGTTTGACGATTCAACAAGTATGTTTTACATATAAATTATATATTTATATTATATATATAACCCAGTAGTTCTTTTACAAACTCTTCGGTAAAATTTAAAATAATCAAATGATATACAAACAAATGGATTTACGTAATTGCAGTTATTTTACAAACTTTTCGGTAAAATTTGAAATGGTCAAATGACATACAAACAAATGAATTTACGTAATTATATAGAATTCAGTAGTTTTTCATACATTTAAAAAATGTGGAAGCACATTTCCCAAAAAGAAAGAGAGTCTGATCCAATAGTACGCGGCAGCAACAAGTGGATCTTCCACTGTCACTCTTAACTCTCTAGAGTCAACGTTCTGTTCTGCCCTTTAATTGCGTGTACAGTCTTTGGAGTGCGGAAGATCACACTGGATAATGTCATGCAAGAGTTAAACTAGCCTGCATTTCAGCCCACTGATCAGTATCGTCTACAGTATTGTTGCCACCCCGAAAACAGAATTAATAAATCTTTCAGAGTTCAACTTATCTATAAAAAATTGAATTTAAAAAAATTAAAACCAGAAAAAAAAAGGCAAGACCAAAAATGTTTTATTCAGATTTGAGACGTGACATTATAAATTCGAATCAAATCAAATCATTACTTATACGACTCAAAAATAATATTATTGAACTATCTAAAATTTTGTTTAAACTTAAATTTCATAATTTTTACCACCGCTAAAATAAAAAACACCCTCTGATACAAACATTTTTATCATGTATATATGCTCAGCATCTGATCATTGGTTGGAATAGTTTCTGGTCCCACCAAATATACCCAACTTAAAATTCATTTAACATCAAATTTATTCATCAAAGTTTTATTTTTTTTAATCATGAGTTTGTACTTTATAATTTATATACCAGACCCCCACTGGTCGCAAATTATTTTTGAGTGAAAACAACGGAATAAACCCCCACCCCACCCCACCCACACCCACACCCACACATAAATGAGTCATTATTTGTACATTTTTAATGACCTGAACTAAAAGTTGGGTTTTCATTTTCGAGTTAAATTAAGAGTTGAGATTTTATTTTTATTTTGGAAAATAATCAGTCTATTATATTTTATGATAATTTACGAATTTTAATCTTAACCGTGGATTATTACGAAATTTGTATGCTTTTGTAAGATTATTAAAGTCCAAACTCGTTAGGTGAGGCGGAGAGAATAAATAATATTTGAGCCAACATTTAGATGACAATTGGTTGATTACACACAATTACATAATTCATTTAAGCCCCATTGTCCCTCTAATTTACGTATTGAGTTATTCAACGTTCATGAATTATATATTTATTAGTATTTGGTTGTAAAAATGAGGTAATATAAAAGAATACGAACTTAGATGGTAAGACATTAAATAAGATAATGTAAAAAAATTGAAATTATATATATTAAAAGTATAGTATAAGTTTGTGAGGAAAAATCGCACTACACAAATTTTTTTTAGTTATACAATTTGAAATGAATACCACACTTATCATTTTTGTTTTGTTTTTGGGTATTTTACTTTGGCATCTAAAATTCGAAACTGACTTAGGCACCTAAAGTTTTCAAAAGTTGGAGTTCATCGCCCATTTGTAACTCCCCACCTAAAATGATGTTGACATGGGTGATAAAGTTGAATTTTCGAAATTTTTGGTGTTAACGTAGAAATGACCCAAAAAAATGTCTAGTTCAATCCTTCACCCCTCTCATAATCAAGTTATTAGATGTTTGAAATTCGAGGAGGCATGTTTTACCGCTTAACAAAAAATGGAGCAATTTATAAAAGTTGGTGGGTCTAGAATGAATGCAAGTTTTCAAAGAGAGCTTGAAAGTAGTAAACATGCATATTCGAATCTCGCTAGCTAGTTATAAGTTCTAATACCATTTGAGATAGTTCCCAAATCCTAAAAGACACAATCATAAGGAGAGGATAACTCTCATTTGAGTAATTCTAAAGGGATCCAATATTAGAAGAGAAAAAATATATATAATTAGATGATGTCACATCATATAAATCACTTCTTTAAATCACAATTATGAATCTCGTAAAAATTATTGCTAGAATTTTTTATTAATTTTTTTGGAAGTATTTAATCCGTTGACCAATTAGTGCAATTATTCATTTATTCTTTTAGCCCATGCCTCTAAAATCAACTCAAAAATAGTGAAACAATTATTTTTTGTTTTTTTAAGCTTGTGCTCAAATTCAGGGAGCTTAAAAGATACCAAAAGCCATTGAAGAATATAAATAATTGACATAAAATTTTATGCCCCATACTGCTCTTTGTATACCCCTGCGCCCCCCCCCCCCCTCTTAAAACTTTGATGAGATGCGATTTGTTTTTTCTGGGATTGAATTATTTATACTTTTATACCCATCAAGTTTGATTAGATTTTAACTTTGCTCCATAGAGTTTTATTTTCGTCAATTTCATAAGCAGAGTTTGATTGCGTTTCTACTTCAATCCAAAATCGAACTGGTCGTTTGCATGTTTTCTCGACATAAAATAACACGTGTCACTTTAATCTTTGGATCTTGTCATCGATCTACACGTGGTATTTTGCATCCAAGAAATAAACGGCACGTTAGATTTTGGATTAAAGTGACAACAAAACCAAATTTTATGGATGAGATTGACAAAAATGAAGTTTCGTTGATCAAAATGAAACTCTGGTTAAACTTCATGGGAGTAACTTTTGGATGGCTTTTATCATTTCGAATTGTTTTGCTTTACACTCAAGTGGTACGAATAATAATATCATTTCATTTGATTAGTTATTTTATATTCAAATGTTCTTTAATTCCCTCAAAAATATAAACTAATCAAAGTGTGTCAAATCAATGTAGAGTTCCCGATTTTCCATTGAGAAATATGCCGCTTATCTTTATTAATTTGGCAATTTAAATGAATTTAATATTCAATATAATAGCATGTTGCATTTATAATAAAATTTTGATTATACTCTAGATGCTTTTAATTATGGGCACGTAATAAGCATATTTAAAGTATGTATCAAGTGGAAAAAAAAGAGAAAAAAGAGGAGCGGTTGCTATTGTCAGAGCAACGTGTACATATACATATTTTTATAATAATGCTTCAAACACAATACATTACTCAATTAATAGCAATTTATACTTTGACAATGGCAATTGCGAAGAAAAAATTCATCGGCACTTTTCAAAATAAAAATAAAAATTGATAATAAAGAAACTATCTCCATGGTGTTGTTTATGAGGAGCTCCTTCATCATTTTCATCATGCTCCGTAAATAATTTGAATACTTAATAGGGTGTGGTTTCAATGGTTACTTCTCTTTTTACCCATGGATAGTTATTGTAATATTAACCATTTAATGAAAAATCAATGGTTGAGATTAAATGTTTAGTTAGCTAACATAATTAATGCACATTGGAGAAATATAAAGTATTAAATGCAAGGTTAAGTGGTTAATTTGTTGTTACCTGATGACACATTATTTTTTTTCTATTTCATTTTAAGGAATCATAAATTAGATATTCATTACTTAATTTTGTAATTCCAATACAGGATATCCATATTCCTTACCCCTATAAAATGGGTGATTTTATTTATATTGATATCTTGCAGTTAATCTAAATTGTTAAATTAATTAATATTGACTGCTAAATTAATCCGAAAGTGTGGATAAACTAAAAAAAATATTATTCATTTAATTTTATAAATATTATTTTATTAATGATTTAATATTAAAAAATAAATTAGATTAATAGGTACATCTACTTTAATTAAATAAATAAAAATATGGGGTTTTTTTCTATTTACTTTTAAGGAATCATAAATTAGATATTCATTACATGATTTTGTAATTTCAATACATGATATCCCTATTCCTTACCCCTATAAAATGGGTGATTTTATTTATATTGATATCTTGCAGTTAATCTACATTGTTAAGTTAATTAATATTGCCTGCTAAATTAATATGTAAGTGTGGATAAACTAAAAAAAATTATTATTCATTTAATTTTATAAATATTATTTTACTATTTAATTTTAAGGAATCATAAATTAGATATTCATTACATGATTTTGTAATTCCAATACAGGATATCCCTATTTCTTACCCCTATAAAATGAGTGATTTTATTTATATTGATATCTTGCAGTTAATCTACATTGTTAAGTTAATTAATATTGCCTGCTAAATTAATCCGTAAGTGTAGATAAACTAACAAAAAATATTATTCATTTAATTTTATAAATATTATTTTATTAATGATTTAATATTAAAAAATAAATTAGATTAATAGGTACATCTATTTTAATTAAATAAATAAATAAAAATATGGGCTTTTTTTTTTTAAAATACGAATCAATTACTCTCATTCTAACAAAGGACATTATATTTTTAGAATTAGTTTCAAGGACAACTTTTTAATTGAAGATAAAATAAATTTTAATTTATTAAAAATAAAAGATAGTCATTTTCAAAAATACCCTTTATTAAAGATAACAACTATTAAAAAATAAAATAATAAAAAAATATAAATAACAAAAGCTCAAATTCAATCTAAACATCTCAAACAAATATTTCAAATTTGACCATGTAATCGAAATCTTATCACAAAGGTCAACCAAGAACATAAGTATCAAATATATATATATATATATATTTTATTAATTCCGAAAACTCTAAATTTCAAATTAATTATAAAATGATAAGATGCTACAATTTTATAAAGAAAAAAAAGTTTATGTACAGCAAAAAAGAAAAATAAAAATACTTGAAAATGGTGATCCTTTCCAAAAAAAATTAAAATTTTGATGATTTTTTTATAATTGTTTGTAGGCTCATTTATTTCACACAATTTCATAAAAAAATAATTTTTTTAAGCACAAAATAAATTCAAAGGTTTATAGTATGTTGTTTGCATAATTATCCTCTCACAAACCATTCCAGTGAAAGAAAATAATATTCGTATTATAAATTACAGTACCAAATGTCGTAATAACTAATTAATTACATGATCACGAATACTTTATATGATTATATATTAAAAATTTGATAAACATGAAATAATTCTACTGTGATTGTTAACATGAAATAATATGTATACTTGATTCTTAAATCTTTATTATTATTATTATTATTATTATTATTATTATGTGAAAGAAAGGGGTGAAAGTATTAATAACATAGTTAATTGAAAATATTTTTTAATAAAACCCTTTAAAATTCTTTAAGGGTGTGTCTGGAATGTGGATTTGAGAGAAGATTTTAACATGAGATTTGGATTTGAAATCTCAAATCTAAATATTTTTGTTTGGTGTGAAATTATGATTTGAGAATTATAAATATATTCAAATAATGAGATTTGATACTTATCTTAAAGTTATAACTTTCAAATTTTAGAGATATGATTGTTCCTTATAGATCATAAACTTGCGAATTTGAAAAAAAAATATTAATTAATTTGTAAACAAATTATTATTTTTTATTATTATAAATATATTTGTAATATTAATTATAATAATAATACGAGAGATGATAAATGGTTGTGTGTTGTCCAAACCCAAATCCAAACCCAACAAGCTTATAAACACATCTCAACCCAGTGCAGGTTTTATTTTTTTAAATCTAAATCCGTCGTGAATAGTGTACGCATAAATCTATTCCCGCCCCATGGTAATTACGCTATATTATAAGGAATAAAATACTATAATAGGGGCGGGTCGAATCAAACGGGCTAATTTTGTGTAAGCCTGAGTTCCACCACGGTGTCAAAAAATAAAAATAGCTTACTAATCAACTAAATATAAATTTTAGCGGAATAATATTTGAATTTAGAAATCAATTTCCTTGTATTTGTTAAGTAAATACAAAATTTTAAACTCTTGTATTTCAAATATGTAATTTTTGAATCTTAGATTTATGAATTTTAAAGCTAAATTCAATTATATAATTCAAAGGCACCTTAAAAGAAAATAGAAAATAAATTAAAATGGAAGTAGATTTCTATTAGGAATTTAAATTAAAATGTAATCTAAATTAGTACAATTATAAATAAATTTTGATTAGTGGATATACTTCTCAATTTTGAAAATTGTACAAAATTTGTTTGTCAAACACAACACATTGATTATTGAAACAAACAATTAATTATTTAATACTAAATAAGATATATTTTAAGTGTTATTTAGGAAATCGTGCGCATACTTCCGTATCTAATCAAATTATTAAAAGTTGAATTTGTTTGAAATACTTTAAATTAAGAAAATACGTTTCTTTTAATATTATTTTATGTTATTATAAAATTATTATTTAGTTGAACAGTAACTAATAAAACCAGTAGCACAAGCTATATGAGATGCTTCAAATTACTTTTTTGGTTTTTATTATGATATGATTTGTCACGAATAATAATAAAATAATTAAATTAAAAGTGTTATTGAAATAGTTGAGCTGTATGTAATTTGTATACCTATTATATAGAAATGAAAATTCAAAGTCAAATATATTTTGAAAGTGTTATTTTTCAAAAACTTATGTTATTAATTAACTATAAAACTGAAATGACGAAAAACCCATAAACACTTATCCTAATTTAGAATTGGGTTATCTTAAGTCTATTTGGCAAATAAAATCTTTAAGGAATCTTGTTTGGTTAAGATTTTAAAACATGTTTTGAAAAGTAAATTTAATTTTTGTTGAAGTTTTTTTCAACCAATTCAAAAGAACTTGTAAAAAATAGTCACAATGGATCTTGTTTTATAGATCTTGATGATTAGGTTTCAAATTTTTTTTTATGTAATCCCGATTTTTAAATTTAAAGTTATGGTGTTTTAAAAAATTTATGAGACAGAAAGTAAAGTGATTTGAAAAATGTGAAGTAAAGTTGAGTTTTTGGTAAAAATTTTAAAAACTTGATTTTAAAATCTCAACCAAACACCACATATTGTTTAATTTAAAAAAATAAAAATAGAATATGTTATTTTAACCTGCTATAACAGGTTAAAGGATTTGACACCTTACCAATGTGCATTAATTATTGTCAATAGACATCAATGGGTAGAAAGATAATGTAACCATTGAAAACTCATCCATACTTAATATGATTCATCTAAACAAAACATTTTGTTCTATTTCAGAAACTTAATAAGTGACTTCTAAAGTTGTTTTAGCAATAGGGTTCAAACTGTCAATACTTAGTGCCTCTATTTGATTTAACTTGCAATGTTGGAAATTAGAATGACTGAACGTATAAAGATAGTGCGAGTATGAAATGAATTGTTATATTATTCACAATATGAGAGTATCAATTTATATAGTAGCAATCGATATTCTCGTCAATTACTTAAACTAAAAAATTATCTAATCTAGGAATGTACAACTAATATATTCTATATATAATATTTAACACTCCATTCCCCCTCATGCTGAAGCGTACAAATTGTATGTTCCCAGTTTGTTACAAATATAATCGACCCGAGGACCAGCGAGAGACTTTGTAAATATATTTGCTAGTTGGTCATTTGACTTAACATAATCAGTATCAATGTCCCCTGAAAGAATCTTCTCTCGAATAAAGTGGCAGTCAATCTCTATATGCTTGTCCTTTCATGGAAAACAGGATTAAAGGCAATGTGGAGAGCTGCTTGATTATCACATATTAACTTCATCTACTGAACCTCCATAAACTTTAGCTCCTGGAGTAATTGTTTTAGCCAAATGAGCTCACATGTTACTTTAGCCATAACTAGATATTCTGCTTCAGTAGTGGATAGAGCAACAACAGACTGTTTCTTGCTCTTCCATGACACGAGATTACCCCCAACAAAAATGCAATATCTAGTGGTTGAGCGTCTATCGGACGACTAGCCTGCCCAATTTACATCTGAATAGCCAATCACCTGAGTATGCCCCTTATTTTTATATAACAGGCCTTTTCCTGGCATTCTCTTGATATATTTTAGAACACGAATAACTGCATCCTAATGGCTATCAAATGGAGTACTTAGGAATTGACTCGGAACACTCATTGGAAACGCAATATCACGACGTGTTACTGTGAGGTAGTTAAGTTTGCCAATAAGTCTCATATATTTGCTCGGGTATAATAAAGGCTCTCCCTGATTAGGTAAAAGCCTAGCATTCGGGTCCATCAGAATCTCTACGGATTTGCAATTGGATATGCCTGTTTTTTCTAAGATATCCAGGCACACTTTCTTTTGGAGATAAAGACGCCATGTTAGGATTGAGCAACTTCTATTCCCAAAAAATACTTTAGTTTACCCAAATCTCTGAAAGTGGTGGAATGGATGTTGTTTGAGTTTTTGTATGCCCTTCTAGTTATTTCCTGTAATTACAATGTCATCCACATACACAACCAAATTGATGCACCGGTCGGAGGATGAGTAATAGTAAAATACTGAATGATCGGCCTCGCTTCGGGTCATTCCAAATTGTTGAAAAACTGAACTAAATCGCCTAAACCAAGCCCGTGGGGACTGTTTAAATCCATATAAAGAACGCCGGGGACGACACACCAATCTAAATCTAGACTCCCCCTGAGCAATAAACCCAAGAGGTTGCTCCATATACACTTCTTCTTGCATTTCACAATGTAAAAAAACATTATTAATATCCAACTGATAGAGTACGTGTGAACGAGGAGAGTACGTGTAGTTTCAATCATGTGTCTATTTTTCCTTTCAGCCACCCCATTTTGTTGAGGGGTATTGTCACAAGATGATTGATGAAGTATACCCTAAGAGGCCATAAAGGATTGAAAAGGGGCAAACAAATATTCTCGTGCATTGCCACTTCGAAAAGTACGAATATTAGTGCTAAATTGAGTTTTAATTTTATAACAAAACTTTTAAAATACGGAGAATAATTCTGAACGATTTTTTATTAAAAATAACCAAGTACAACGGAAAAAATCATCAACAAACGTAACAAAGTAACTAAAACCCAAACTTGACTTAACGCGACTAGTACACCATATATCCGAATGAACTAAAGCAAAAGGTGATTCTGCTTGTTTATTAAGATGACTAGAAAAAGAACTACAAACATGATTTTTTAACTGATAAGACTCACACGTTAAAGAAGACAGACTCGCAAGACTCGGCACCATATTTTGTAACTTCTGTAGGCTAGGATGGCCCAAACGGTGATGGAGGATGGCAGGTGGATCAACAACAACATAGGCTACATGGGGGGTGGTGGGGAAACATAGTATAACCCGCGTAACTCATATCCTACTACAATCATCCTCCCGGTGTTCCGATCTTACACAAGAACCGAATTAACAATGAAGGTAACAAATTTGCTAATGGAAATTAAATTAAAAAGACAGTTTAGTATACACATAATAGAATCTAAAGATAGAGAATGTAAGGGTGTAACTTATCCAATTTCTCTAACTTTAGTTTATGAGCCATCAGTTAAGGTAACAATAGATAAATTACCAGAATAAGTAATACGAGAGAACATATCTTTGTTACCAGACATTTAATTGGAAGCTCCAGAATCAAATACCTATGGCCCAAGAGATAATGATTGAAAGATATAAGCAATATGATTACCGGTTTGACCGGTTGAGGCTATGGCTGATGGCTAGTTACTCTCTTAAAATTTTTAAAATGCAGCATACTCAGCAGCAGGTACAGTCATAGTCCCAGGTATGGCCCTAGATGATGGATCATATTATGAAATGTTGGCAACCTTAGGCGGATAGCCATGAAGCTTGTAGCAATGATATATTGTATGGGCCTGATTATTGAAATGAGTACATTTAGGGTGAGTTTGACCTCGCTATCCGCCTTTACCATCCAGTCAATGAGTCACTTGAGAGGCTATGATAGCAGAATCAGTGGAACTGGTAGAATCGCTCGGGATGCTTAGAGGTGCGAAAATACAAATAAACTGCTCAAAATCGTATCCATAGTAAGAACCCTAGGATTCACCAGAATTTGATTGCGAACTGAATCAAGTTCAATAGGCAACCCTGCTAGTGCAAGAACCATAAAAATATTTCCACGGTCTGCTTTTTGTTTCGTAACATCAATTGGGAGAGGCATCAACTCATTAAATTCCTGCCAAAGAGTCTTAATTTGGCCTATGTACTCTTGCATATCATGATTATGTTTCTTAATAATCTTCACGTGAGAGACAACAGTATAAAGATGATTTATATCATTCGAATAAAGTTTCTTCGCCTTTTGCCATACTTCATAATAAGTACAATAAGGTCGGTATTGGCTAACAATAGTTTGATCAATAGATTGCCATAGAACATTGCATAAAAATGTATCAATTTATTTTCATTGTGACTATACTTTTTCAGTAATATCGGTAACACGTTTTACTAAGTGTTCTTCATAACCCTGGCCTATAAACCGTAATTCAACAGAGGCAGACCATGACATATAATTGCTTCAGTTTTCCAGCACATATGATATGAATAGTTGCAAAGCTTGGGAAAGATTTGTTAGGTACAATACTCATTAAGAATGAACACAAGTAAGGATTTAAAGGCCAAAAAATACCAGAACAAGACTGAAATCTAGTAGGATCCGACGCAAAAAAGTGATCTAGAAATTTTGGTGGATAAACGACTGTTCACGAACCTACACATGCGTCTGGCTGTGGCAGCACGTGGACCTCATGCGTAGGACAGCGGTGGCCCGTGGAAGCTCGTGTGAGGGTCTTTTCTGGTGATTTTTTTAGGGGTGAAGTTGTATGGGAATTTCGACCACCTCTTTGTGGGTGGTGTGATGAAAGAGGGTAAGATACACGCGAAACAACTAGGGTTTTAGACGGCTCCTTGGTTGTTGGCGGCTAGGGTTTGATGAGGTGAATGCTGGAATGAAAAACACAGTAAACACGAATTTTTTTTTCTCCCTAAAGCTCTAATACCATTTGAGAGTATGAGAATGAAGTGTTATGTTATTCACAATAGGAGAGTATCAATTTATACAGTAGCAATCACAATTATAGTAAACTACTTAAACTAGGAAATTAAGTAATCTAGGAATGTATAACTAATATATTCTATACATAATATTTAACAGATAGATATTAATGCTTCTATAAGATTCAACATAGCATTCCATGGAATTTTAATATAGGCTAAAAGGCATGTCATCATGATATAATTGTTTAAAAGGTTTACCAAGCTCAGAGTTTTTTCTAATTTAAAGAGGAGCTCAATAACACCCTTTAGATATGTCTTTTACCCAGAGATTCTGGCAAGTGGATTATTAGACCTTTTTCTTCCAACTTGTTTGGGGGATTCCCATCTCGAGAAACGCCTTAATGTATATATACCATGTTGGTTGAACTCCTGTATTTGCAAGCACTCTCCACATTATCATCAATTTTATCACCAAATGATCATTACAAGTTTAGTTGACGCCTTTTGAGTCTTCGTATGAAAAAGTGATTGAATTTTCACCATTTGGCACTTATGTAATCTAAATATAATTATAGACACCCCCATTATGTGACCCCGATATTCCAAATCCAATTTCCATGCTTGTGTACATAGCCTCCCCAAGTTTACATAAATTTATCTTTAGGATATATGTAATCATTCCATACATTACATTTCATCCGATAATCCACTGATGCATTTCGAGGTCATACCGGGGACTTCTAGGAACATTCCCAGGACTCCCGAGATTTCATATTATCATCATATCATTAAAATCATTAATTCATGTATTGCCTTACATTTTCATAATAGTTACAACAATTCCCAGAATTAATGGAAAATTGCCAGGCTGCCACTTTGTACATCATATTGCGGTTACATTCAGTCAAACACATGCACATTACTACATCAGCCAAAACTCCTAGAGTCTCAAAATCATATTTACCACATCTATATGAGATCCCAAGAGAAAATCAAAGGTCAATCAAAGTACTAGATTGCACAATACAACAAAAAACCCTAGATTGCTAGTTGGGGTCTCAAACCCCAATTGACTTGGCCAAACCCGGATCCAAAAAATTTACCCTAACATTTGGCATGGGTATTGCACCAGTTTGACCATGATCAAAGGGGGGCCCACCCCCAATGAAGGCTTTAGGGGGTGTTTTGGCAATTTTCCAAAGTTTAAGGGCTTTTATGTAATTTTCTTAAAGTTTAGTGCCAAATTGCAATTTAATGAATCTTTTGTTTTTGGATGTGGTACAAATTCCCTAGTTGACCCAATCAATTGGGTCCCGCGTGTCAATGGGCTTTTTTGTTAACTTTGGGCCATTTTTGCAAAATTCACAAAGTAAAGCGACTAAAATGAATTTTTTACAAAGAAAATGGCCATAATGAAAAATAATATAAATGACATATTCATGGCTTAGTGCTCATGCCAGGTCAACTAGGGCCTGCCCCTAAACAGTTCTAGTGGTTAAATTGCAATTTTCGAAAGTTGAAAGGTAAAATGTAATTTTTGCAAACTTAAGGGTAAATTCATAATTACATTAAATTACACTTGTTTTCACCAAATCAGTCACATAGCATGGGTATTTGGATAATTGAACCTTTTGGCAGACTTAAATGCAAATTTGGAAAGTTTTATGGCCAAAATGCAATTTGGACAAACTTTGGGGAATGATGCAATTCTTTCAAATCAAGCCAAGCTTTTACATGGGAACTTGACAAAGAGGCCATAATTCCCTTAAATAGGAAATTTATAAGAAATAAAGGACCTAACTACATGGACTTTAATTCAGTCTTACATGATAATGTAGGCACCCTTTGGGTTCAAGTCCGACCATGCACATTTCTTTATTTTCTATCCATTGGCACACATTATCCACATATAGGCACTCACTTTATCACAAACATCCACCTAGCAACATGACACACGGGTGGGAAAATTTCCTTCCTCTGTTCATAACTTAATCCCTTAGTCTAACAAATTTGCAAACTGATGATGAACCGGTTCATCCCTATTGTTAACCGAATTTATTTTTTTTATCCTTTATCCATTTTAGGGGAAATGGATTAGTGACTCTATCTTATTTTATTACTATCATCACACACGCGCCACAAGACGAACTGTGTGGCGTGTCGGCCATTATGCCACGTGCCCAAGCAGACTCCCCCTGGTCGGGAAGCCCAAAATAATTAACATTAGGCTCGGTCTTATCTTCGTTAACTCTTCTTACGTATTTTTTTCGTGTGAATCTGAAATATCCTCTTATTGCCATGCCCTGGAAAAAAGAACACTTTAAGTTTTCCAATTGCATAATATATAAGTTCTCGTTCTCTTGAGTCCCTATTAGCTTGTCATTTATGCCTTTAGCTAATTTATTCTTAATATCGACAATCTTTGGCAATCGTCTTCTTAGGGCATTCATCTTCTTGTTGGTGGCCTTCAATGATGTGGTATAATAGTATTGAAGAACTCTCGTGGCAATCGTCTCTAATTTAAGTCAACAACCTCATCCTTCAAGTGTCTGCACTCATTGGTGTCCATAGTGTGGTGGAATTGACAATACTTGCTACTTGCTAGACTTTAGACAAGCTTTTCAATTGGTGTACATTTCATAATTTTCTGGTTCGAAGTGGTTGTCATTATGCAGGGGCTGACCCCTTCCGGGGTGGAATAATCTTTTGAAAGAGAATACTTTAGCCAAGGAAATTGTTTGAAGCAAACTAAAATCGATGTTTTTGTTTTCCAAATGCGAATTTGGGATATTTATACAATTTAGGCTGATAAGGGCCCAATTTCATGTGAGCTCTTCGATGCTCATCTTGTTCATTAATAGGGTATTCACATGTTTATGCAATTCGAGATCTCATTCAAGATTAAATTCTTTTGGGTCATTAAATTTATAATGTTCAACATCTGATTTTTTCTTCTCAAAGAATGAAAAATAGTTTTTTCCTTTTTGTTTGGTGGTTGATGTTGTTACATAGTTTATAACCTAAAAAATTAAATTAATACTAACACATATAATCATTTATTTAAAAATAATGATAAAAGTTAACAAAATCAATAATTAAACATTCAAATATAACATTAACTTAACTTAAATCAATATTAAACATTCAAATATAGTGAAATAAATCAATAATTAGAAAGAAAAAACAGCATCCTAAGCTTCTAACTCATAAATGTATGACATATTTAACTTGAATTAAATGAAAAATTAGGACTTTAAAGATTTACCTCAAAGGAATCAACTACACTGTGCATATGCACAAAGCTTTTATTATTCAAATGAATTCTGCAAAAACCTTTACCCATCAAAAAATACAAATTAATTTGACTATTAATTAATAGAAAATGCGAACATAATATATAAAATAAAGAATAGAAATATTAAGACTATGGACCTACCTGTTACGAACGGAAAAGACAAACATTGAGTGAAGAATATAAATAAACTATTAAGAAGTGGTCCCTAATAGCAATGGAGAATATTGGAGATGAAAGTTATAAAAGAGTTAGGTAAGATACGTGACTGACTGTGCAGCACACATGAGATAAAAAGAAAGAGTTAGGGCTTCTTTTTATTTTCTATTAATATTCATTGGTAATTGATATGAATGTGATGCTGAGTGAACGACGCAATTTGTTTTCTTTTGTCGGTGTACAGTTGGTGGAGCTTGTTGCAGTAAATCCTCTTATTTTCTATTTTTATTTTTTACTTAACTGTTTAGTTTAAATGCTACGAGTGGGCTATTTATATGTGGGCTAGGTTTAGGAAAGGGGCCGGTATGTATATATTTTTGTATATATGCATGGCTACTAGATAAAAAAAAGAAAAAGAAAAAGTGTACTAGGCTTGAGCCTAACGGGCTGGGGGACAATTCCGCCCTTGTCAGTATGCTTAACGAGGGATTGGATTTTAAATTTTATCCAAATCAACTTCGAATTGTTAGAAATTAAATGAGAATTAATTTCTAATATGTTTATCGATAACCTATACAAATTGATTTTATAATTTCAATTATAAAAGTTGGATATGGATATATATGTATATTGATACGATTATCAACGTCTTATATGTATATATATATATCTAATTTGTAATTTATATTTTATCCAAATTTTAAATTATTTGCAACTACTTTCCACATGTTATTGATGACTGTTGGACATCATCACCGAAGATATGGGGGCCATGGTGGTTGTGGCCAGTGATACATTGGTAGTGGTAAACGGGGATTGGTGAGGCCTGAAGACCACAAGGGGAGAGAAGGGAAGAAAAATATCACAAGGGTATAACTGTCTATACATAAAATACTAATAATATATAGTTAATTTACTAATTTGTTTTATTTTTGATCAAAAGTTTATTTTAAAAGACACGTGTATACAAGACCCCTTCTTAATCAACGTTACAAAATGTATGTAACAACCCGTATTTTAATGTGTTTTAATTGGGTTAGATGTAGTATAATTTAATTATATTGGTTGAGGTGAAAAAAGGACTTAAGTGTTAACTTTGTACAAGGAAAGGGGTGAAATTTCGTGTAATGGAGCCTCGTAGTATTTTAACACTTCTTATTATATTGTATTAACTCCTTTATACTCATGTGAGTGATTGTTTAGTGATTCGGGTGGTCCGAATCGATTTCGATTGGTAAATAGGAAATTTTGGTTCTTCGCGATTCGTTGATTCTAGCTAACTTTGAGCTATTATAATTTCTTCGTTTTTATTCGATTAAGATTCCATTTGTGCGAATGTCTAGGTTTCATACTATTCTACAACTTTCGTGTTTTGGCTGAAAGCTAATTCACATTTCACGTTAGTCAAAACAGCTTGCGAAGTAGACCGGTTAGTAAATTATGGTCATTCGATAGCGCTTTGGCAGAGCCCTGTTTTTGGTGAATTTTTGGAAATCATATGTCCAGAATTTGAAAAAACTTCCTCTTAGGAAGTTGTAGATCTTTGAATTACCTTTTCGTGAACATAAAGATTACCTCAATCGGAGTTTCAAGCGAAAAGTTATGGCCAAAATACAAACAGTGCTCTAGAGGCCCAAAGTTATAGCGCGGACTGGTATGGCGTTTTTGGCATACCGGTCCAGCAACAAATTTTTGGGAAAATTGAGCCCCGTGGATTGATATTGGGTATTTTGTATACCGGTCTACCAGTTAACTATTCCCACCGACTTAAGCTCCTTTTAAGGCCATTTTCACTCATTTTTCACCCCAACTTCGAGGCAAACACCCATACACCTCTAAAGGAGGTTCTAGAGGGTTCCAGAGAGAGAAATGGAGAGATTTCTACGCATTAATCCTTACGTATCAAGGATTTGAGCTTCAAATCATTCGAATCACCCTTTTGTTCACTATTCATCATCTTCAACCATGAGATTCCAGCGTACGGGGTTTGAATCATCATCTTTCTTTCTTCCTTTCGGCCTATAACTTTGAGGTAGGGGTCTCATTTTTTTCAAACTAAATAAAATGATTTTATTACTCGATCATCATTGTGTTTACTTGAGAACTTGAGGTTTTGGCCTTATTTTATGCATACCATCATGTTTTCACTTTATATGTCTTATTTATCTAAAGTATGGCTTATGACATGATGTTCTATGATTTATAAAAGATTTAAATTTGAGATTTGAGGCAATATATGCTATTTACACTTGCTATTCTTGTATTATTCAACCCTATGAAGTATTCCATGTATGTTCCATGTATGCTCGACTTTTATAAGTTAATGAAAATGAATTGTTGTTTTTTACATTTCATGGAGTACGGGGTTGGGCTTATGGAAGTGTATATGGCATAAGTTGTTTTAAATATTCATTCATTAGCACGTTTATTGTTAGTTTTGACCTATAAATTCACGAATAGAAGCAAGCTACACCATCCAAACTCGATATTCATGTGTTGTTGATTTATATGGGATATTCCTATGTCTTGATTGGATAACCATGGATTTGTAAATGGTTGTTGTGTATGCCAAAGGACGTGAATGTGTGTTGGATAGAGTTTGTATGGCATAGGTTGTTCCTAATTGGCATATAAAGCATGAAATGCACTTCTTGCATCATTGTTGTGTCAACCCGGCATCATAGCGGTATTCTAGCAAATTCGAATCTCTCTTCTAGCATATGGCACAGAGGCTGTTTCATACAGAGTCTATATTTCTTTATCTCTGAATTATGCTCATGGCGGAGTACCCGGATGCTAAACGTATTCTTATTTCTTATAGCAATTTATAGAGGTTTAATTTATCTCTTGATATTTTCTTATCGGATGCATCTGGTTAATGGATATTTGGATAATGATTGTGCTTGTTCGTGGATGAACATGATGGTCTGAATTATGTATGAATATTTATCTGAATGGTGCTTGTCGGGATGGAAAATAAGTGGGGCTCGGTACTCTTGGGTTGAAAATCCCTAAACCCCTGGGGGAGAATTGTTTGGCCGCCTATAAGCCACCAGTGAAAAACCAGGGAACCTAGGCAATGGCAACGCACCATTGGTTTGATTCTTTTCTATGGAAGATGGACAGGTTGTTCCACTTCCTGGGTATGATGATGATGGTATGCCGTCTTGAGGCAACAGATTCTATGATGCGACTTTAATTCGGATTCTTGTTGAAGGTGGATTTCATAAGGCCATGTTGGCTTGGATTCTCATTGGCGCATATCATCAAGGTTTAGAAATAGGTTGACACAGAGGGAGGTAACATGCATATGCATGAGCATGCATCATTATGAATTAGTTGTTTATGAACTGTCAGGAATAATGACTAAATTGTTTTATGATAAAGATTATTGTGGTTAGGGTCATATGTAAATAAATGTTTTCAAAGTTGTACTATTTCCTTTCCCCCTACTGAGCGATATGCTCACCCCATTTTTCTAAAACCCTACATGTATCCAGGAGTCCAAAGAGGACAGGGAAGCGACAAGATTGGGAACGAGTTAGTGGCTCTGATACAAATGTATTTTTGTCATGTATATGTTCTCGCATGAAACCACGGCTAACCCGAAGTGTTGTGTATATTATTTTTGAACTTACTTATTTGGTTGTGTAGAATGGTTACATGTCTGTATACATGTTTATGAGCAGTACCGTTGTCTTATATCTTACTGATTGACATGTATGATATTACTGTTTGAATTTCTTTGGACATTTACATATACAATCATTTTAGTCAATCTAAGACGTGTCAGTGGCACTCCAGGCCTTGATTATGGGTAGTGTCCTATCAATTTAAGGCGGGGGTGTTACAATGTATCTTATATATATATATATATATATATTATTTCTCTATTATTTTCTTAAAAAATTGTTGCGATTGAAGTAAGTGTGCTTAATCTAAATAGTCACATATATAACCCTTCTATTTTATCATAAGAAAGATTACTATATGAAGTAGCCAAAAGTATACAACCATAAAACCTAAAACATAACAAAAATATATAGCAATGAAACCTATAGACATTGAATAAAAATATAGAGCAATAAAACCACAAAAGACGAGGAGATGGGTTGGCCCACAGGTAGGCAGCCTCCATTATTGCCTTGAGGTCAAGGGTTTGACTCATAGGAAGCTGGAGAGGTTTTATTTATTTGTTTGTAAGGTTAAAGGAATGACACACATCTCCCTTAGTTAATTATATGTATATATATATATATATAGATAACCCCATAAAAGAGGCCATAAAGCATAAACAAAAAGCAACACCAGTGTTTACATATCATGCCATCTAATTTATATAATAGTTAAACTTTTTCTATATTATGTATCCTAAATTAGTTCCATCAAATCCATTCATTTCCTTATATTGATTTAGGATGATTTTTTTTTCCTTTTATTGTATCTTGTTCGTAGCTCTATATAAAGGATTATTTCTTGTATTATTCATTAATACAATACATAATCTTTTCTCTATTTTCAAACATGGTTTTAAAAAGTTAAATTATTCTATCTTGAAGTCTTAATCACTATTTCTTATATTGATGGCAAGTGATTCATATTATCGCTAGCCGTGCCACTGGTTTGCTATTATCACACCATCGAAACAAATATTTCCATCCAAATAACATATCCATCCAAACTTCAACCATAAAGCACCATTTCCATAAAACATTTGCATTTTTAATTCAAAACAAATATATTCTCATTATTTATACTTTCAAAATTCTCTACTAGAGCAGTGCTTTTAAGTCATCACTTTTATCATTTTTTCAAGGCAATCCTGACAAGGAAAGTTTCATACAAAAGAGGTCATACACAAGCCACCTTCAAAAAGTTAGATATGCTCTGCTTTCCATAAGCAGCCTCCAACTCACAACCGACAATGCACCCACATACTCTAACACGACAAGACCATCAATATGTAGCCACTTACCTAGCTACAGGCCAAAGCACTCAAGTGCGCTCTATATGCTCACCCTTATCCTCGGCCATGTCACGTAACACACCTCATCCTTGTTCACATGCCGAAGTGCGTTGTCCTCATCCATATGCTCAAACACCTTGCATATGTGCCCGCCTAATACTTTCATATGCTCACCTTTGCTCACGTGCACGCCTTCGATTTTTTTGCTGGACTAACCATCGTGCCCATCTTTAGGTCGGACCTTTATTCGTACTAGTCTTTGTGCCGAACTTCTACATTGCTAGTTCTCATACTAGTCGTTGTATCGGATTAATGCATCGAGGAACCATTATCCTCAGCCACCACCCATGCCAAGGCACTATCACCATGCCATGGTCACCGATAATCGTGTCAGCATCAACTACGGCCTTAACTCTAGTCACCTCTCATCACTCACCATCCAAACTCGACATTTTTCAAGTATATTTTCCAATCTCAAGATGGTATCTCAATTTTCATGTTGAGTTTGAGAGAGGATGTTAACATAATTCAAATTCTCTTATGTCTAATCTCTTGGGTTCCCAATCCAAGTTAGACAATAGTAGTGATGTGATAGATGACTTTTTTTAATGTTCTATATCTTAAATTTGTTCCACAAAATCCCTTCATTTCCTTATATTTGTTTAGTATGATTTCTTTCCTTTTATTGTATGATGTACCTATATAGCCTATATAAATGGTTCTCTCTTTTATTATTATTCATTAATTCAATACATAATCTTTTATCTCCTTTTGAACAACCATAGTAAAAGGAACGACACACAAGTGAGATTCGGCCGAACTACAAAACTTTGTGAAAATAGAGATCCATCATTTTTGCACCTTGCAAATACATGCATGATTAATGAACATTCGATCTTTGGGAGTCAAATTTCATAGATATAGTGTTAAATTTAGTAGATCTGGTGATTGGTGGGCAAAATGAGGCCTAGCAACACATAGGCGAAGAGAAAAATGAATCAACAGCGAAGCTGGAGCTCAAAAGGGAGACATGGGTGTGGAGAGGGGATAATCCATAGGAGACAAAGAATCTGAGAACTAAATGCCCCAAGCTATGAAGCACGGATACGAATACGACTACACCGATACGCTGATACGGCTAAATTAGAAAAATATAGGATATGAAACGTCTTGGATACGAATAGTAAAAAATAATATATATATATATATATATATATATTTAATTAATTATTCAGCTATAAGAATTTTATAAATTTATGAACAATATAATGAATATATATAAAACTAAAGCAAACGACTAAGCAATTTATTTAATTGTATAATAACTTAAAAGCAGATATAATATTTTGAACAACGATAATTGTAAACGAAGGACAAAGTGTTTTGGTCGATCGTTTCATCTTCTAATAAATGGTTAACTTATTTACTGAGCTGGAAATGGAAAGCCTAAGTCTCTTTTAGAGGTTTTTATATTAAAGAAATTATTTGTTATTTTTAAAGTAGTTCCAACAAAAAAAATTACAAAACTTACCCTGGCGTATCCCGCAAACTTCTTTGCCATAATCCCTCCCATATCTAAAATTTAAAAAATAAATAAAAAATGTTGGATACTCTGATACATATCCTGCCGTATCCGTCGCATATCCCTGCAGGATACGTATCCGATATTGATGCTCCGACCGTAACTGAAGTATCCGCGTTTTAGAGGCCCCAAGAGAAACCCTAAAAATTTAATTATATATATATTTGAAACCTACTCATTGGAATTTATAAAAGAATATAAAATGGGGTTACAAAATCATGTTTCAAATATTTCAAGAAAACTATTGAATATTTATTACATAAATTACCTAATTTCATTTTTCTTTTTATAAATAGGGAGATCTAAGTCTTTCTCTTTAATTACAATAACAAAAATCCTCCCCAAACACCCTTGGTGATACTTGTAGGTACTGTTGGTCGGAAAATAACCTTAGAGGGGGGTGAATAAGGTTTTTAAAACTAGTTGCAGAATTAAAAAGGTTTTAAGAGATTGTATAAAAAGCAAATACAAATCTATATGTAAAGGAAACCCACAAAGTAATCAAGCAATAATAAAAACAAATATGAAATATGATAAGTAAAGAGCTTAAGTTTATAATGACAAAACTAAATGAGCCAATGACATTTTTGTTTACGCGATCCAGTTGTTTAGACCATACATTCACACTCGAGAAATTTCACTAATAAATTTTCTTACAAGTGAAAATTAAACCTTTATACAAAGTATAATTATTCTCATTACACTTCTCACAAGAACACTCTTGCACTAACAATGAGATAACAATACTCACAAATGATTTGGTGACACACACGAATGATATTTACTAACTCTATCAAAGTGTTTGTAAGGATACAATGATGAAACTCACTTATAGATTTAGATAGATTTGATCAAGGTTATGAAAATGGATTGCTCAAATCAAGTTGACTAGTTTGCTTTTGAAATTAATGAAAAATGATGCTTGGGATTGAATATAAAGTTTAAGATTGATTTATAGATCATTAGTTAGTTTGGACAGTGTTCAAGTGTATAAATACCCCAAAAATAAGATTATAGGCGTTTAGAAAGAAATTTTGAATGAGTTTTGGAGTGAAAACACACAAAAAAATTTCTGTTAGGCACACAACATTCGATTTTTGGCTAGTCAACAGTTGACTATTGAGCATAACAATTGACTATTTAGGCATGTCTAAGATAGCTTCATAGCCTTCAAGGACAAATAGCCCAGCTTTTCTTATCTCATTAATGTTAATGCCAACTCTACAAGGAAGATCTCAAAGTCTAATTTTGGGTTAGTAGGAATGCATGATGAATAAAACCAAACATCTTTTAGGAAATGTGCATAATTTTAAAAACACTTTTAATAATAAAAATACTCATGTGATAAAAAATATATTATTAAATAATTAGATATAATTTCAAAAATAATTTTGAATAATTTTGAACAATTTTCTTATAATCAAATATCAACAACTTTAAGAATAATTTCATAATCACTCACACACATTTTCTTCACTTTGAGTTTCTTGAAGCTTCTGAATGTGTTGGAATGAAGCCTTTTTTTTGGACAATGATTGAAGCCTTTGAATATTCATCTTTTAGGCCAACTAGGATTCCATGTGATTTTAAACATGTCCACATCACTTTGAATATTTATTGTAAGTTTATGTGGCATTCTTGAATCTAATACTTTATTAAAAACATTCACAATACTATATAATACAACCATGCAGTGGCGGATCCAGAAAATTTTATTGGGGGGGACCAAATAATTTTCAACAAAGTAACATAATATAAAAAATATAAAGTTGCATTGCAAAATAGAAAAAATAAAAAATTGCGCTACAAAATACATACCTTTCAAAGTTTAATATTACTAGAATTGTACTCGATATTCTTTCAAGTCACGGAATCCGTCTCTCTTAGTTCTCTCTCTACTATTTTTTTTTTAATTGGGAGGGACCACAATAGAAATTTAATAGACTTATTTTTTTTTATATATATATATATTAAAAAAAATTATTGGGGGAGACCATGGTCCCCCTCAAATAACACCTACATCCGCCCCTGCATCCATGTTAGATTAAATGAATTCAATAATCAAAATAAACAATATTAACTCAACAAGTAACTTTCCTAATTAGGGCAGTCCATTTGCTCTTCATATATAATTCCACATGTTTGCGTATAAGTCCTTCAAGTTTTATAAAAGTGTTTGCAAAAGAGTCATTGGATCACAAAGCGACGCATATACTATGCACAATGACTTAAATGATTTAAAGAGTGAATTACTCTAATAGCTCTTAAATTATTTATTAAGCTTAAAATATTTCATTTAAATTTTTAAATTATCGAACGAGTATCGCTTTAACCCTTTCCTCCGATTTCTATGCTAAATAACAAAGAAAGATGCTTCGTCAAAGTAAGAGAATAATTTATTTTCTTACCAAAATTCAAAGAAATCCTAGACTGGCCCCTTTTGTACAGGTGTTCTATTTATACATAATTTGGTGCAATGGATATAGAGAAAAGGACGTTGCCCTAAATTCTAACTAGCTTTGACAAAAAAGAAAAAGGAAGATAGGCAGAAGCAAAGTCGACCTGGATAAATGTGATAATAATAATAATAATAATAATAATAAAAGAGAGTATGTAATAATTAATGAATTAGACCGCCCTAATCTTTTTTCTAATTTGGTACTGGTGAAGGAACTTTAATTGCCGTCCACACTCTTTGAAGTCAACAACAATTGTTGACCCGAGTGTTGATTTTTGTTTTTGATAACAATTTCTTGGAAAATTCTTCTGCACAGTTACAGATATATTTATCTACCACGAAAAAAATGTGATTTTGATCTAGAGATTACTCATTGTACAAAATAGATATGGATAATAATGTACAATACGAATTTATACGCTAACCAATAAATAATAGCCATACTAAATTCTATCGTTCTTTTGAGCTAAATATGTTTCTAGAATTATTATGTAGCGCTTGTATTTAATAGATTGACGGGTGGTTGTTCATTAAAACTGACTAATGCAAATTAGCAAAAGTAATGTTAAACTTACTCAATTTTATATATTTATAAATATTATATATAAACAATTGTGGCATCAATCAGATAAAAAAGGAAAAATAAAAGATAATATATTTTATGCGTGAACCCACCTGTTCATTTGAGTGATATCACATCAATTTGTACAAAAATTAAGTAAACATAACATTTTATTATTGATAATTTTGGTTGGAATAATTCGAGAGCTTTTTTATTATTAATTTTTTAATAAACTTTTTTAAAAAAATTGGGTTTATAATTGACTCAAACCAACCTCATAACCGATTGTCTCGAGTTGGTTCGTGGTTCGATTAGAGTCGATTCTAGTCCTTAACACAATTTAGAAAACCACTTCCGTTTTATATTTGCCTTGAGCCAATTAACCTACCCAACAAGCAATATCACCTTAAAAAATTGTTATGTCTGGTACAAGTTGTACCAGTATCTTCTTTCCTATAAAGCCATTGTCTATGTTACAATTATATATTTGCAAGTATACTTCTAGAACAAGTAAGAAAGTAGCTAATATACTTATTAATCCAAAAGCAATGATCAACTATAATTTTTTTCTTTTAAAAAGGACTTAATATCTTCTTGTTATTATTGTTATATATATAAAGTTGTAACTAAGGTACAAGATGGAAAAATGAAATATGATAAAATAATCAGATCTTATGTTTGTTAATATTCATCAAAATTAATTATCAAGAGAATTATTTAAAAGTGCCCGCGCCTTTAGGGGAGGTAGGCAACGGCCTAGGGCCTCACTCCATGAAGGGCCCCATATTTTGTACACCATGTATATTATATATAGCATTGATATTGCTAGTTGTTTTAGAATGGTACCAAATAATTATCCAACAGGCTTACAAGTAGGCCTGTCAATAGATCGGATTTTGATTAGATTACAGTAAGTCTGATCCAATCCGTTTAGAAAAAATATTCAATCCGATCTGATTAGATAATCCGACATATTGTTAGCAATATAATCCATATCCAATTTTGTGAGATTTTTGGATAACCAATCCGACAATCTGATCTAAACTTTTTAAAAGGAGAATGGAGTTTTTAATTATGAAATATGCACAGAAATGTGTAGTAGACTAACCATAAATAAGTAGTCTGAATCCTTTATACATATGCACGCTTTTCTTCTCTATAATTCAATTTAGTATGCCAAAAGACCCTATGTAGAAGTCCGAAATTTCACTTAATTAGGTCTAAGCATTTTATTTGCAAACAACTTGGTCTCTTGGATAAAAATCCTGGACGAGAAAGAAGTCCTCGAACAACCTGCACCACCAAACCGACATCTGTAAAAATAGGATCTCGAAAACAATAGAAGATTCACGGCCTTCTCAAAAACAATAGAACCCCAACAATCACGCTCTACGCGACCAGTCCCAGATGAGCTAGGATTAAATCTAAAAGACACGCCAACATTGAATTTAATCCAACCCGGCGCCATTTGACATAACGATCAACAACGCTAGTAAAAATAGGGCCCCGAGAAGAAGGCAAAATATCAGTCATAGCCAAAGCTTCGGCGCGAATCAAAAATGGGGGCATAACTTTATTTTTAAAAACAAATTATTTCATGTAGTTCCAAGCCGATCGACCAACAAAGCACTGAGAACAATTTGAATAGGAACCACCACAAAATTCACAAATGAATCTATTTAGTATATATATATTTTGTATATATAATAAATATAAAATATATATCATATAATATAATACTAAAGCTAATAGGATATGTTCAAACCTATATTTGCTGTTTTAAATTATCGGATTAGTAGATTTAGATTGTAATTGAATTAGCGGATTTGAATCGAAATCCCATCCACTAAGATATCTACCAACAATTTTCATTGAACTGCCTAGTTGTCCCTCCCTCAAATACGGATCCCCATAGTTGCCTTTTAAAATTGTTTTTCACTTCAATCTCTAGATATTCTTCTTTGTTTTTAAAATTGTATTAATTCATACATCTAGCCTTTGCCGCCTTCTAGAATTCCAATCCATTATTATCTCAAAGAGTATCAGGTATCAATTAATCCTTTATAATATAGATGGTCCTGTTTGCCATAACTTTTCGAAGGTAATTTTTATTTAATAATATATTTGTCTAACTTATTAATTAAGGTTTTCTTGTGTTTTTTTTTAAATTAAAGGGTCTAGCCTCTTCTTCGAAGCCAGAATTCTTTAAATCTAGGTGGACGTATTTACCACTAAGCTAATCTACTCACTCTTTCTTGTATTTTATGTTCCTGTTTATATATATATTTTTTTATCTAAACTATTGATAGTTTTTATTTTTAATTTTTTTTATTCATTTTATGTTTTGAGGAAAATAAGTTGATATTGTTCTTTTTGTCTTGAGCATTTTTTTTATTTGTAACTTAAGTTTAACTCTAGATTGCAGACATAATATATTGTTTTATTATTTTTGTGAACTACGATCCATTTTCTATAATTTCAATCAGCTAGAAAATTTTCTGGATAACGCATGTATGATACATTACCAAAATCTCCGCAAAGATGTTAAATTGTCCCCATACGTTACGTACATGTTAAATTTCCCACAAATAGAAAAATAAAAAGTATAATTCATAAATATCAGTACATCATCCACAAATAGAAAAATAAAAAGTATAATTCATAAATATCAGTACCATAATTGATGTGTGTTTTACGACACAAATTACCATTAACTAATGAAAAAAACCCACCTTAAAAAGTTTGCCTAGGGCCCCTGGGCTGCTTCTAGAATTATTAATGGTACAAAGGTCTCTCATTTAATGTGTAGGATAAAAGAACGTGTAAGATTAAATAATATTATTCGATCTTTTTATCTGACGCGTCAAACACGCCTAAACAATCATTTTTTCTAATTGTTTTCCTCTAGCTTTATCCACTCAATCTAAACACACATATAAGTGGTTATTCTTTGGCTACTTTTGAATTGATTCACCCACGATACACTTACCCAAAGATAAATTGAAAAATTAAATTTGCCTAAGTTTATTCCTTGGTTTTGTGGTCTACGTGTTTTAAACTCCAAGTGATTCCCTTTTATCTTGTGAATGTTGGAAGTGAATTGAAGTGCAATGAGTAGAAAGGGAACTTGTAGAGATGATCCTCTACTTTTAGCTTCGAAACAAAAATGAGAAGAGTAAAGGGAAAAATGAGCATAATATGTTAAGTAAATAGATAGGGTATCAAATACCGTGATATGAATGATTTGAAATATGGAATAAAGAATGCAGTATGGTACGTACTTGGCTATAATAAATCAATGAAGTACTCAACTTTTTTCTTTTTCAATTTTCATTTATGCTAGAAGTTTATATAATTAATTCGTTTTATGCTAGAGTCTGATCGATGCGTATGGTAAAGTTTTTGTAATGTTGTTTATTTTCAACTTTAATTGATTTTGTTTTTTTTCTTTTATGTTTCATATAATAAATATCTAGTAGAAACTATGAATCCATTTTTGCCGTGTTTAAAATCATTTGGAACTTTAGATTCTTTTCATAATATCGTTTCTTTTAAATTTGAGTGTTTATAACAATATAAGACTATTTTCCTTTCTTCTCACAACTTTATAACAATTTGAGTGTTTATATGTGGTTGGTCCACTTAAGATTCTTCTCATATATTGGAAAGGATCTTAAGTGGACAAACTTTTGGTCCTTAAATACGGACCAACCATATTTAGGCGTTAAACTTATGAATTTTTTGATGAAATTGGTAAAGATAATCTCCATGATTAGTTAATCATGTCCACCAAATTTCATTGAAAAATACAATCGGAAAGTGGGCTAACTAATCATCTAAAACTTCAATTGGCAGTGATGTGCACATATAAATTTCTTAGTTAACCCACTTCTTGGTTAATTTTTTTGAGAAATTTGGTGGAGATGATCTTCTTCATGAAGTTTCGTGATAAAATTCATCTTTATACCCTCTTAAAATAGTTGGTCCGTATTTACCAAAAAAAAAGAGTTGGTCGACTTAAAATTCTTCCCATATATATATAGTAACGGGCCGGGATGGTAGTTACTTTCCATCATAAGCTATATAATGGATACATTTCTAAATTTGTACAATTTTGTTATATTTAGGGATGATGTTCTGTCAAATATTGTTAATTAACTATATATACAATGATTAATATGATAATCACTTGATATTCTTTGATATTCTTACTATTTTGTGATAAAATAATGGTGTGGTGTTACTTATTATGATATGCATGCACACACCATATTGAATACTCAATATTACTTAAGAATCAAAATAAATAGTTTCAGTTCTTTTTAAAAAAATCTCAGATTAAATAGTTGAATGATCTTTTTAACATAATGTAAACATAATTAAAATGTTAAATCACCAACTATAAACTTAAAGATGTGTTAATTTAGAGAGTACTCAACATAGTCTATGGTGAAAAGTATCCACCATTTCATTACTATATATATATATATATATGTTTTGTATGTGTATATATATATATGAGAAATTGTTCATATTACACTTTGTGTAAAACAAAAAAAGTTTTACACACCACTAACTTTTTTTCAATTTTATAATTCACCAATTCAGCCGTTGAATTTTATATATCAAAATTCAAGCAAAAAATCGGAGATTCATGTTATATATAAAAATATGAGATTTAAAAAAATTAAGTAAAAACCAAGCATGGTGATTAAATGCTTAAGAATACTTGATTTAAAACTTTGTATACTCAATTAAAGATAATAAAAGTCGTTTATATAACGGTGGAATCGATGGTTTATGAATTTGAGAAAATTAAAAGTTACAGATGATTGTAAACTTTTGTATGTATGTATGTATGTATCTCCATCTCGTAAATGAATCTTCAAAGACGTCATGCTGATGCAAATAATTATTTGACCTATATACTAGATGTGGAGCCCAACATATTGCTCTTAAAATAGGACAAATCTCTTAAAATAGGTTTCCAAACCCTCCACACCAGGAATTTTGTTATCTTTCCTGCCCTCTTCCCATAGTCAAACGTGAGGTGTATTAATATGTCGATAATGGTCGGCATAAATCATTGATTTTAAATAAAAAAAAATTGTAGAATTTAATATATTGAGAATGGTTGGTTAAAACCGTTGATCCCATATGAAAAAAATTGTAAAACTAAATAAGAATTGATAAGTAGGATAATGTTATCACATAGTAATGAAACCTATAAGATACCAATTATTGTGCTCACTGGTACATGGGTTGGGCCCAGGGAACGGGCTAGACCCACCGGTCCACGTACGATAATGTATCATTATTATGTGGTGATCATACCTTATTTATCAACCATTATTGAGTTTTATAGTTTTTCGATATATAATCAATGGTTTGAACTAACCATTCTCAATATACGTAATATATCAGTTGTGTAAAACAAGCTAGATTTTTCAAAAGATTTATATAAAGTATAACTAAAGGTGATTTTGAAGTGTTATAGTATTTTTGTAAAGTGCTAATATCATTATCCTTTGTTTTTTGTATGTACTTCAAAAATCTTATTTCTTTTTGTTACGAGATTTCATTACAATGTGGCCACTAGTGACAAAATGATTTTCGCCACAAAAAGTTTTGGTCACTAAACAGCCCTGCATCAATAAAATTTTGGGCCATATTAAGGAAGCACACTTTAATGATAAAATTCTCTAAATTCTATGTTTTATCGCAAATGTAATTCATTGGGTGACAAAAAATAAAAATTTTGCATTTTTGTCACACATATTTCATCACTAATTTATTGCAAATATTATCCAAAATTACTAAGTATATTAATACCGTACACGCATAAGTAATATTTTTAAATAAAATATAATAATCGGAAAATAAGAAAAAAGTTATGTTATTTGTTATGGAAACCATTATAGAGGCACAAATGATAGTCCATTTCTTTCTTTCTTTCTTTTTGTTTTTAACATGCGTGAAATATAAATTGGTACAGGTTTAATGTTGGGGAAACTCAAGGCTCAAACTAGTGATCTATTTTTCAAAAATAACAATTTTATCGATATAAAGTCTGAAACATAATACATCTACACAATAAGGCCTCGTTTGATTCAGGTATTAAGATTAGTGGGATTAATAATACCAGTATTAATAGTACTGAACTATTAATCCTGGTATTATTAATTTAATACTAATACCATGTTTGATTCATGCAATATTAATACTGGGATATCTCATGCTGATGTTAATACCATGTTGGGTTTTATAACTCATATACGAGATTATATTTTGAAATAACAAAAAAATAATAATAATAATAATAATAAAAAAATAATAATAATAATAATAATAATAATAGTAGTAGTAGTAGTAGTAGTAGTAGTAGTGTCATTTTTGAAAATATTAGTAATAGTAGTGGCATTTTTAAAAATATTATAGCAGTAATGGCATTTTTGAAAATATATAGTTCGTTTTTCTTAATCCCAGATAAATAATACCACACCCCCTCTAGTATTAAATTATACCACAAAGAGTGGTATTAAGTTAGTCCCGGTATTAGTAATCACAGCACATTTTTGTGAACCTAACAAAGTATTATAAAAAAAATTAGTATTAACAATCACATCCCACTTTTTAATACCCGAATCAAACGAGGCCTAAAGGTTTAAGCTGAAAGCCCCCTAAGAGGGATTAGTATAGACAAGTCTTTCGGCAGGTAGAGAAAAACTCCGCCCAGAACTAATCCTTCGTAATTGGTGTCAAGACTTCTCTTATGGAAAACGGAAGAAGTTAATTCTCTGTCATATGGTATATCATTCATCATACATTAGGGAGACTAATTCTGGGGAGGAGCACAATCCTAGTGGTAGCGAGGGAATTGCTTCTTAACTCTCTCCCGTGAGTCCAAAAAGCATCGGGAGAGAGTATACGAGTTAGATAGTAAATGACTTAATATGTACAAGAAAAGCTCAATAAAGTTCTTACTCCGGTATTTATATGAGAAATAAACTGCTGGATTGAAATCTTAACAGGACCGAACTCAAATCAAAGAGATCTCACTTTTGACGATTGAACTTTGGCACGACAATTAATGAAAGGTATACGTCGACGACATGTTAGTAAAAAGCCGCAGGCGAGAGCAGCATTTGGATTATCTGGGGGAGACCATTGCTCTGCTCAAAGAGTCTAAGACGGTCATTTTTTTATTTTTTTTTATTTTAGTAATCACGAGATGCAATTACAAAAAATTAGTCGTAAAGTTTTCATCCTCAAATTTTTTCCACGGCAATTTGTCATCGAAGTCTTTTGTTTGTTTCTCTTCCATGGAAATTTTTTCAAAGTGCGTGCATCTTATCTGTTTGCCTACTTTTCTTCAAATGAACAAGACATAGTCTACTTAAAATATGATGGAACCTCTTAGTTTTACCAAATAGCTTGTGTTAAACACACATTCTGTTGCTAGTCAAAATTAAACACATAATTAACAATTTAGACTCAGTTTGATAGCAACATAGAAAATGAAAAAAAAATTAATTTAAATGAGAATATGAAAAATAAGTTGAGTGATGTGGTGAGATTAACTCTTACTTTTTGCTTTTTTCCATAACAAAATTTCCTTTGAGTGATGGTGGAGAAAATTTTTCTACAAAAATATTAAAAAAAGATGGAGGACATATACACTCTCACCATATACCTCAACTTATTTTTTATCTTCTCACCCAAATTAGTTATTTTTATTTTCATTTTTCATGTTGTTATAAAACGGAGCCTTAATTGTAAACCAAGAAGTGGAGATTCAAGAATTTTTTAAAAAGTAAATTAATATAAGTATTTAATTAAGCTCGACTAAATTAAAATTAAAAAATTATTTATTACGTAGCTGAAAATAAAAATTAAGCTGGATTATAACCTGGTCGGTGTAAGATAAATTTGCCCTTAGTTATTGAAAAGTCTTTTAAGTCAGACCCTTGTATATAGGTAAACTAATCAAGTCATTAAATTGGAGCATCATCTGTTTACCCAAGTCACTAAGTCGGGCCCAACAGAATTAACTAACACGACTCTATATTATTTTACCTGTTTAGGTGTGGGAAAACGTGGGTACTTTTTGTTACAAAAGTAAATTTTCACTTTTACTAAAGAATAATTAAAGATATATTCTACTTTTATTACAGTCACCTAGTACACTTGTTTGCTTTGCTAGAAGTAAATGATATATTCCTTAATTTTAAGAGGAAAGAAAAAAATAATTTGATAAATAAATTAATATTAGAAATATGGACCACACAAATTAAGAAGTGATATAGTGCAAATTCAGATACACGAGATATCGAGTGTGTTATATCAAGAGCAGTTTGCACTATGAAATTTAATATGCTCATTCAAATTTTCGATTCTTAAAATTTTTAAAGCTCAATTCTTAAATTTTTTTTACCTAATTGTTAAATTTGACTGAAAATACATTTATTTTAAGCAACGAACCTTTAAAAAAAATTTCAAAGTAACACATAGAATAGATATAACTAATTTAAATCTAAGTTTTAGTGCAAATGTTAACATGTGATTAATCATTCACACAAGAATTTCATAATTCGATAATGGATCTCTTTCTCCGGCCTCTCTTGGCTCAAAACTACTCGAATTTATCTGTAGTTGTATTTAAAAATAAATATTATTTTTTTAAAAAGAAGTCAAAAAGAAAAATAAATGCAATTGGATTGTACTCAACAAAAAGCTACATCAGTGAATTTAATAGACACGTACGTGGCAGTAACTCTACACTCCGATTCCCTTGTGTAGAAAAGGAAAAGGGTTCTTCCGGTTACCGGTTCCCATCCATGCAATGCCGCCAAAAACCTTATAAATAGCCCCACTATGCACATATACATCCATCTCATCCTCAACTCACCACAGCACACAACACTCCTAATTCACACACATTACATATAGAGAGAAAATAATAAAAATATTATTCGATATGGAGAGAGAAAGCAAAAACATGGAAGGTAATGGCGTCAACAAGAAAGAGAATCTCGAAATCCACCACCCTTCTTCCCCAGACGTAGTGGTAACGCCGATGTGGAAGATAGTTATGGTGGCGGGAATAGCTGCAGGGGTTCAATTCGGATGGGCCCTGCAGCTCTCGTTATTGACTCCCTACGTGCAGTTATTAGGCATCTCACACACTTGGGCCGCCTACATCTGGCTGTGCGGCCCGGTGTCAGGGATGATAGTCCAACCTCTTGTAGGCTACTATTCAGACCGCTGTACCTCTCGGTTCGGCCGCCGCCGACCCTTCATAGCCGCTGGCGCAGGCCTTGTTGCCACTGCCGTCTTCCTCATAGGGTATGCCGCCGACATCGGCCATGCCTCCGGCGACTCCGTCGGCAAGATGGCGAAACCGCGTGCCATATCGGTTTTCGTCGTGGGATTCTGGATCCTCGACGTGGCGAATAATATGCTGCAGGGACCATGTCGAGCCCTGCTCGCCGACCTTTCCGGCGGAAATCATCAAAAAATGCGAACAGCAAACGCATTATTCTCCTTCTTCATGGCAGTGGGGAATGTTCTAGGGTATGCTGCAGGTTCATTCAATAATTTGCACAAAATGTTTCCATTCTCAAGCACGAAAGCATGTGATATTTACTGTGCAAATTTGAAGAGTTGCTTTTTCCTCTCAATTGCACTTTTGTTAGCCATAACGGTGACGGCGTTAGCTACAGTAAAAGAGAAGGTGTGGTCACCGGAAACGGGAAGGACCGGTGACATTCGTGATGAAGATGGCGTGAGCCAAGGTTGTAAATTACCGTTCTTTGGGGAAATATTGGGTGCGTTGAAGGACTTGCCAAGACCCATGTGGATCCTTCTATTGGTGACGTGTCTCAATTGGATTGCTTGGTTCCCATTCTTGTTGTTTGATACTGATTGGATGGGGAGGGAGGTGTATGGTGGTAAGGTGGGAGAGGGGAGGATGTATGATTTGGGGGTGCGTGCAGGCGCGTTGGGTTTGATGCTTAATTCGGTGGTGTTGGGGTTGACTTCACTCGCCGTGGAGGTGGCGGCGCGTGGGGTTGGGGGTGTCAAGAGGCTCTGGGGTGGGGTTAACTTTTTGTTGTCTTTCTGTTTGGCTATGACTGTTTTGGTTACAAAATTGGCGGAGTCCTCGCGCCGGTTTACGACTGTTGGTGGTCATACTACTCCTCTTGCGCCCTCTTCCGGTGTTAAGGGCGGCGCGTTGGCTCTCTTCGCAGTGTTGGGTATTCCTTTGTCGGTAAGTTGGATTATCGCTTTCAATCCTCTTGTGTTGGTTTTCTAATTTTTCCTTTTGTGTTGGTTTTCTAATTTTTTTAATCTGTTTTTGATAAGTTATAAAGCCCAATTTCAGCAATTATAAAAGGAGCTAAAACACTAAAAATTATAAAAGTTCCCTTTATTCATTCATAAAAATACTATAGTCCTAAGATTATTGCTGTCTATAATCAATTCTTTTATTTTATTAATAATTCTATTATATAATTCTTTGTTTTATTACAATTTCTATAATTTAATACAAAGAATATCATATGCATATTTTAAATTATATTCTTTTAATGTATATAGAACAAAAACTTTTTATTTACAAATTATTCTATATTTTTTATGATATTATTGTTAAGTCTTTTTGTTTAAAATTCAAGTAACAATAAAAGATTATGTGTCAAATTATATCTTAAGATCGATTAATTACAATATACGATACGCAAGACACAAGAGAGTTGCGTACTGTACAATTGCTAGCCGTACTTATATAACCTGAGTCGACACAAGAGAGTTGTTTTCACGCGCGATTATCTTCGCGTAAGGCAGAATTGTGGCTGCACAGTGAAGCAACGAACGAACTTTTGTCAGTTTTCAACATTTTTCTCAAAACACCCAAATTTATCCACTAATCTGACACAACGCTTAGTCATAAATTAAATGCTCTCTTTATTGCTTAAGGGCCCTCACAAAACTTAATTTTCAATTTGACCCTACCTAATCCGACCCGATTTTAATAAACCGGTTTATTTTTAAATCGGATTAGGTTCAGTGTTTTTTAAAGTGATATCCAAATTAAATTAGATCGGATCTGATCAGATTCAAGTTTTTCAGCATAAAAACTATCTGGGTCAAATTGAATTTAAGTTTACTAAGCCCAATTTATAGCCATCATTTGCCGTATTAGTAATTCTAATTCATATTAGGTTTAAGTTGTACTGAGACACATGTATAATAATTTTGTTACTTCCTCTATCCTAATTTAATTGTCCACTTTTTATTTATAGATGTCCTAAAATAGTTGTCTACTTTCTACATTTAGTATGTTATTAATTATAATAATTTTTTTATTTTCAATATTACTTTTTAAACTCCCCACACTTTTTTTTATTTTAGATCTCGCGACTTTTTTTATGAGAAGAAAAATAAAGAATATTTTTAAAAATAAATATATTTTTTTAAAGTAATTATTATATCTCTAAAATTTTTAATTTTTTAAAGTGTGATAATTAAATTAGAATGAGAAGAGTATGATATATCAGATGTATTAATTCAAAACAATACGACAATAATTTTTAGATTTAGAGATGTATATTGTAATAATATAATTTACTTTTTCCAAGGTATTCCTGTTTCTTTGTCGTGAAAGTTAAGTGCATTTATTACACGAGTGTGTGAATTTAAGGGTGATGATGTAATACAGCAGTATAGATAAGTATAAATTTATTGTCAAACACTTTTACACTTGTGAACAGTGCAAGTGTAAAGTTAAAAGACAAAAGATATTAATTGTTATTTTTATTTAATTTATATATATATATATATAAATTGGAATTTAACATATTTTATCTCTCTATGAAACAGATCACTTACAGCATTCCATTTGCCCTAGCATCCATATTTTCGAGCAATGCTGGTGCAGGACAAGGTAAATTCTTTTGTCACTTTTACAAAATTTGAAATTAATTTTTGCTCTATTATTTTTATAAAAGTCCTAATTAATTACTTCTGCTGTGTCTATTTCTATAGGTCTTTCATTGGGAGTGCTAAATCTTGCAATTGTTATACCACAGGTATGTTCCAATTAAAAGTTTATTTTGTAGATAATACTCAGTTGATTGAATTTTACGATACCAAACAACTTTTGTCCGTTCAATTCAATTTGAAGATTTTTTTTATTATATTTTGCTTTTGTTATTACACAAATTCATACTACTACAAAATTACAAAAAGTTGAGGGGTGAGTTAAGATGAGGTTAACACAGGTACTTTCAAACTCATAAATTTAATGTAATAATTAAGTATTTTCGGGTTTTTAAAGAAACGATTCCAATTCAATTCAGCCATATATTTAGTTAGATCGTGTTCGTATTCGGCCAAATGCGACTTATTGTGATACTTGATTTTAGTTAAAACTTGATGATTATGATTGGGTCAGTGGTCCTATTTGGAATAAAAAGGGTGAGCCTTGAGCTTTTACTTCTAACACAAAAAAAATATCGACATGTTCACACACACACGCTAACATGCTTGGCATGTTGCACCATCTTTTTCATAATTAGGAAAATCCAAACAAGTGCCTTTGAACGTGACGCTCTATTTTGGGCTCATTATACTTTGCTCAACTCCTTTCACAAATTTTTTTGGTCCCAAATAATATATATCAAATCAATGTGAAACTAATATTTGTCCTAATTTTCGCAATGTTGAAACAGATGGTGGTGTCCGTATTGAGTGGACCCTGGGACGCTCTTTTCGGTGGCGGCAATTTGCCGGCGTTTGTGGTTGGGGCAGTGGCTGCCGCTGCGAGTGGGATTATCGCGCTTACGATGCTTCCGTCTCCGCCGCCTGAGGCAAAAGTTGAGCTAACTGCCGGAGGATTTCATTGAAAATACTGCTCAATGTATTTTAAAACGTGTTAAACCTTTTTTTTGGTAGTGCTGTTGTTAAAGCTAAAATAACTTCTGGCATGACAATATATTACTTCCGTAACGTAATGTATAGTCATGCAGTACATTATTTGGCTTGACAGAAGTTAAAATTGCTTTGAAAGTAGTCTTTTATTTTTCCTTTTCTTTTTCCGGTCCAACTATGATTGTAGGTAACAAAGCATAGTTGTGTACGCGCTAAGCGTGATACATCAAGAAGAAAGGTTGATGGTCGATGTAGATGTTTTTGTGTGTACTATTGCGCTTTGGTTATAAGAAAATCGAAAAAATATATATTTGTGCAGTACGTTGTTCTGATACTTATTTGTTCTTGTACTTGATTTTATCAAGTAGGCCGGTTAAGAAAGTTAAACTTTGTAAATTAAAATAAAATAAAACTTGTAAAAGAAGTATTAGAACTAAAGAAGGTACAGCATCAATGGGGGCATAAAGTGCATCTTTAAATATTCTGACTATCAAATCTTGTAAATTATTCCCACTCACTTTCTTCTGTACAAATTGTCACCATTATGAGTAAGGCCACAGTTGATACTCTAATTCTGAAGGATAGGGTTTATACGCTAATTCTAAAGGATGGGAATTTAAAAGTTATTGTATTTTTAAAATTTTAAACAAAAAAACATTTTCAAAATTCAAGTGGGTGAACATGATTAACTTTCACAAGATCGTTTTAATTTGAAAAATACTATCCTTACAGGTTTTACCAATTAGTTATATTCAGGGGCAGCCACCCAACGAGTGGGTACCCCACCTAAGATTTGGGCCATTTTTCACTAGTTTTTGGCATGTTAGGGCGCGCAGCGCAATTACCTTCACATATAAAGGTGGGGACTTGTATTTAGGGAAACACTATTATTGGCAGAGGGGTTATGTGCGATAAAAGTTAAAAGTGTGGGGCGCAGTTTTGCATTTTTTTGAATATTGATCCAATTAAATATCCTTCTTCCATTTATTCTCTATTTAGGAGGTTTTGTTTTGTTCTCCAGACTCTACCCACACTTTTTCCTTTTTTCTCCAATCTCTATTTACATTTTTTAATCACAAAATTGCTCCAATCTCTGAAATCGATTGAGAGATGATTTCATGAATGATTGCTTAGTAATATACATCGAGAAAGATGACTTTGAATCTATCGACAATGAAGATTTTATTTAACGTTCTCAAAATATAAAGTATCGAAGGAGAATATTGTAACTAAATATGTGATTTTGATTTTTTACATATAAAATGTTAAATATTTTAATAGAATATTTTACTTTTGACCTTATTACAATATATACAAAAACTTCTTAAAAACTTATTATTTTAGTTCCTTCTGAATTTAATTTCTAGATCTACCCGTGGTTATACTTACCAAATGCATGATGTAAAACCGATAAAAAAAATATCATTTTTCTTTTAATATATTGATACATCAAGGAGTAGTATTTAAATAGAAGGGGCCTCTATTGGGCCTTATAAATTTGTAATAAAAGAGACCAACTAAGGCTAGGTCCACCCATGTTCTCTCCCATTCCCTTCAAGCTCTGTTCGAGCCACTTGTCTATCCACCGCCTGTGTGAAGAATAGGATAAGATTTACAAGAGATACATTTTTGTATTAATTACGCTTCGCTTTAATAATTTAAATAAGTTGAGATATATGATAAGATATTATTTATTTTATATATATTTTTATAAATATATGTCATTTATCTTTGATTATATTTTATAGAAAAAATTTCTCTCAACCACCAAAAAAAAAATTCTCAATTGAAAAAGTCACAAAGTAAGAAAATATATCACTACATGTTTCAACTTATTTTCTAACTTCTTATAAAAATCAACTACTTTTATATTCAGTTTTCATATTGTTGTCAAACAGACTCTTAAAAATAAAGTTTGTTTTGAGTTACTCCTAATTAATAGCCATAATTAGAGGAGCCCCTAGTTTGATAACCTCTTGAGTTACCCCTTGTCATTTAATGGGGATAGTATTTTGTTAAATTTTTGGCACAAAATAACCAATTTGCCCATCATGGTAACTCAAATTATAACCCTAACCTCAAAAGAAAGGTTCCTTAACTTTTTTATTGTTGCCCTAACCGTAATTTCAATTCTTCTCTCTGAATACAAAATTCAACAATTTTCTCTTTTTAAACACAAATGCTTAATTGCTTCATCTCCAATCACAAATCCAAAAAACCTCATAAACCAAACACAAAATTGGCAATGTTCTATAACGTCAAAATATCCATATTGATATTTTATATATTTTATTGATATTAGTTATAATTTGAATTACTCCCAAGGGCAAATTAGTTATTTTGTGCAAACAATTTAACGAAAGGCTAATTCCGTTAAACAACAAAGCGATAACTCAAAGGATTATCAAACTGGAGAAGGAAAGGGAGTAACTCTAATTATAACTATTATCTAGGAGGTAACTTAAAAAGACGGTAAAAACAATAAACACTTTTCTTTCATTCAGATTATTGCAATTGGCTCAATGTATAGTTAAGGTTCTACATGCATAATAGATTTCCTGATATTATTTGATTGTTATGTTTTAAAAGATGTTTTCTTCAAGGGCCTTCAATTATTGTGTCCGATACTATTTTAGGTCACAAATTTAAATCCCTCTTGATCTCACATCCTCTGCTTATTTTGAACTTTGAGTCTATTTACGTATTGCTCATATAAAATAAAATCTAATCAATTAATTTCATTGGTTAATAGTTTAACCAAAATTATTAACAAGGAGTTAGAGCTCTCATCTAAAATAGGAAAGTTTACGAGTTTGCTTCCACCCCTCCCACTTTTTATGTTATTAGTAGTTAGATTGTAAAATGAATATACTTTAAAAAATAATTTATTAAAGAAAGACTTACTATATTTATTTGTATTTGAGAGACTTGAAACATTTATTTATGTTTGTAGGAGGTTTGCCTAAGTTGTAAAATAGATTTAAAAAAAAAATCACCTTAATATTTAATAATATTGCCTTTTGTTAAATTTCATAATTAATGTCATCAAAATCATACATTTGGTATCAAAACAATTATTTTGGTTATGGAACAATGGGTTTCAAAGTAGTAGATAAATCATAACCGCTACAACGAACTATTTCATTAATGATGATATATTTATAACGAAAATAATTTTTTTCTCGCCACCCGTGCAACTATAGTGACGAAATATTTGTGACCAACCACATTTGCGCCACAAACTATACTCTTTTAGCAATGAAAATGTGTGTGTCATCATTGAAGGTACAGGTTTAGCAACAAAACTTACAATTTTATCAAAAATGTTGCGACAGTCAATACATTGGTGATGAAATTCGAAGTTTTGTCACCGGAGGATTTTTCATTTTGTCGCGCAACATTTTAATGATTCTGGGGCTGCTAGTGACCAGAATGCTTTGTGATGAAAATTATTTTTTGTCACCTAGACATTTAGTGATGCAGTTTCGGTGATGCATGATGTTGTGATGTAATCTTTTGTGACTAATTTAATTTGAGACGAAAGACATACTTTTGCCATATGTTCTGTCTCCTAAAAAATATTTTGTTATAGTGACTGCAATTTCATGTCCAAATTCATAATGTTGAATACGGATCGCAAAACAGATGATGATTCATCCACATGATATTTTTGGTGATTGAGATAGAACATACATGACCACAAAAACATGCAACTTACTTTTTAAATAGGTATTTTACAATAGAGTGTTTTAAGTTTTCAGATTTAAGCGGCAAATTTACCACTGAAATTTTTTGCTCCAAATTTTTAGTTTTAAGTGGTAAACCACTTAATTTTTTTAACAAACAAACAACTTTCAAACCACTTAAATCTAAAAACTTTAAATTTTCAAATTTAAGTGGCCAAAACAAACAACCCCCAAGTTTAGATTGCCACGTCATCTCTCCTCTCCTCAATATTTTAGTAAAACTATAAAATAGAATAACTTCTAATACAAAACATATATACATTTTAATAAAAATTATAGATCTAAAATATACTCATCAAGACAAATAAATTAAGATCCATTTACATTATAAAATTTTCTACATATAAAAAAAAATTAATAATGAAAAATTGCATAAAATGACATCCAACATGTTTGGTATCTAATTGGTTTATACAAATTTTGCTCAAAATATACAAAAATAACATTAAAACATATTTGTTTTGGACTTCAAATCTCGTACAAAAGTGACTTGGCACAATAATTTAAACACAATCTTTAGAGATGCGCGCTCTTTAACTTGCATCCATCTTATTTCTTTTATCCTGAAATCTTTATCTTCTTATAAATATTGATGAACTTGTTTGTTAAAAGGATTTTTAAATGTTCTTGGTGTTGTACTAATGAAATTTTGTTTAATTGATTTATGATGGACTATTTTTGGAGCTTTTTTGGTCTAAGGTCCCTCATCAATCTCAAGGATTTAGAGAATCCAGTACAAACTAAACACGGATTTTTTTTTAAGTATGCGTGTCTAAGTATATATGAGAATATCTATAAAATCATATTATATGTAGTCTATAAATTGTTCGAACAAACATTCACATACCTAGACTAATTCTCACTCGCGGATCTGAACATGTTTCTAGCTACATTTATTTTAATACTACCAGGAATTAACCTGTAGAGCTCCTAGCTAGTCGACACCAAAATTCAAATCCAATGGTAATCAAGTTATTAAGCCACAACTTATAGTTGGTATTTGATTACCTATGAGACTATCCAGATTATATGTCACAATATATGTAGTTTCTTTCACAATATCTAGGTTAATTATATTCATAATAAAATCTTAGTATATACCTAGTATGTGGCACAATAGTAGCCATTTAGGACAAACTATATATGTACCAGTTAATTTGATGAAATTAATTATGTATTAGGGTTTCTTAGAAATATAATAACAATGTCTTATTCATTTCTTAATAGTTTCTATAAATTATAGTAACAGTGTCTACAAATTAAAGCAGCAATATATATAAATTTATATATACTAATTATAGCAACAGTGTCTAAGTCGCACACTACAAAAATTTAACCTTATTGTGACTTTTATAAACAATTATAAGGTTGAGTGTCATAAAAAATAAATTGTCCTTTAGAAAAAAAGTCATGAATATTGACATTTTCTCATTATTCATGACTTTTTATTTTTTGTGAGTGACATTTTTTTTTGTGACACTCAATGTTATGATAGTTTGCAAAAGTTACAAAAATGTCAAATTCTTGTAGTGGCAGTGTATGAACCTAAAACTTGTAAACACTAGTTAATGGAGGGTAGACAAATCGCGATGAACTCAGAGATCTGAATCTGATTTTTTTCGTATCTTTTATTGAGTTGTTGAATATAATTATTTATACCCTACTAAATTGACAACTTTAAATCAGTAAGAAAGTTTATTAAAATTAAGATCTAATTCTTAAAGAAAATTCATATTTGTATATAAATATTGCTATAAGAAATTTTTAAGTCACTGTAATATATGTGCAAATTTGTACATAGAAATGTCATATTTTTTTGGATTTGACAAATCTAAAACTAAAGCGAGGTTTCAGATAGAGCTCCAAGGCAGCAGATGCATACTTGAACTCTATCATGACAGATAAAACCCCATCAAGGAGTAATACGTTTCTCCCCAACAAGAACAATTTCAAATACTTTTAAAAAACAATGGATGTGGGCTCTTTTATGTAGCTCACTTTCTAAACTTTATATCAAAAAATTAGGTGAGTGTTTTATATCAAAAATTAGGTGGGTGTTTTATATCAAAATGTCATATTTTTCTGAATCTGACAGATCTAAAACGAAAGCAGGGTTTCAAATGGAGCTCCAAGATAGTAGATGTATATTCAAACCTTGTCAAGACAGATAAAATCCCATCAAGAAATAGTAAGTTTTTTACCATGTCAACAACAATTTCAAATACTTTTAAGAAACAGTCGATATAGGCTCTTTTATGCAGCGCACTATAACATTTTCTAAGCTTTTATATCAAAAAATTACGTGAGAGTATGAAACATTTGATCATGACGTTTTATGTAATATTATACATTTAACCACGTAGACTAGAGCTCGAATATATCTTTATATCAAAAAGATTAAGTGGGCGTATTACAAAACTAGAACTAAATCGAAAAGTGCCCAAACTTATTTGCAATTAAGTTGTAACCATAATTGTCCTTGTTCCATTGCATTGGATGAAAAGTATGATGATGATGAGTTGCCCTTCTTCTTTGGAAACACTAAAAAGTAAATAATGAAAAGGACATACTCATCCTTTTGCCGACCCATGCCTGATCTTGCATATGTGTATAAGAGTCAACCTAGTGAATCATTTTGACGTGGAAACTTAAGAAAAATCAAATCAAATATAACTTCTTTGACAACTAACTATTGAAGTGTCAGAGAATTTCTCTCTCCATTAAGAAAAGTTGGAATACTTTTCTCATTGGAATTGGTCCCCTAAATGGGCCATGTGTAACTTAATATGGCAAAAGAAGTTATGCCTCGACTTTTCCAGCTATTTCTTTCCTTTTTTTAAAAAAAAAATAAAAATTAATTATAAAAATTATAATTTTTTTTTCTTTTACTATAATAATAACTAAAATCAGAATCCAACCTATGACCATTATTGAATTCAGGTAAATGTTTTATTCACTATGTTAGTTAACTCACTCACTCACTCAAGTTATGCTTTCTCTTCTACTTTCTAACTTTTTATTTTTACATAAAATTTAATTGTTAAAATTTTCGTCACGAAAATTATTTTTCGTTAAAAATTTAGTGATGCAAGGAATTTTATTGACCAAAATCTCTAGCAACAGAAACCACTTTTTATTATAAAGTACTTTTAGTGACGCAATTTTAATGATAAAAATTTATCGTCGGAAGTTTCCTTTGTTGTAATGGCTTTTAAAACCAAATCTAATAACTTGTAGAATTTTTACAGATTATTTGGATTACAGGAGAATGATGGAAATGAAATGGTTAATTTGGAGGAGAAGAAATGGAATATAATATAAAGTAATGAGTTTAATTTGATTGTAGTTTGGATAGCTAAGGATGAAAAATAATGGAATTAAAATAAATCTTGTTTTGGTAGAAAGAAGAAAAGAAATGAAATGAATGTAATTTAATATATTGTTAACAAACTAGGATTAAATTTGGAATAAAATGAATAGTTCATTAAAAACTTTTCCTCTCTCCTAATCCTTTTAGTAATGGAAGGAAACAAAATTAAAAAATAGAAGAGATTGGCATTCCCTTCATTTCCTTTTATTGATAATATGAACTGAAATAAAACAAGGAAATATAGTAAATTAGGTTGAGATGCGGACTAGGTCGCTCTTTTTAAAACGTTTCGTGGCTTTACCTGGAATTGTGCTAGCAGTTCTAATTGTGCTACGCTGTCCCCAAGATGAAACAACCTAGATACCCTCTGTACAATCGATTTTCACTTTATCGATTGCTCGACAAGAACATTCTTTTAGTCGCTCGGAATTGGTAAACCTTTTACCGCCAGAGGCAAAAAAAAAAAAATTTAGGGTTTAAAGAATTTTTCCGTTCGATGCTATTGAAGATGATGAGATACCAAAAAAAAAAACTATTTTTTTTATTTGTTATTAAAAGACAAAAAAATTTTGAACGGATAAAATACATTGAGAAAATTTCGCAAACATTGAGAAAATACTATTTTTCTAAAACTATTTATTAAAAAAAGATTATGGTTTACACAAGACAAGCCCAAATCCCAAAGCCCGAGCTCAGATCGGGTTAGTCGGCGTTCGTGGAGAACTACATTCATCCAAGTTTTCACCCAATAACACAAAAGTATAATGCCTAAAGGGCTCAAGCCCTTAACCAAAATCTCCCTTATAAAAACTCATGAAAAGTTTTTTCTTTCTCCTACGTGGAATTTGGGAAAATATCAAATTATTTTGTCTTGTTTTTTTCTTAAATACACAGATGCTCCAACACCTTTCCACTCTCTCATAAATCTATAGAAATAAGTAAAATGTAATAGTTTCTTTACTACCAGATTTTAATTTCCCTAATTATACTTTTTTTTTAACAAGTATCAAGCTATGAAGGGTTGTCTCAATGATTTGCGGCCCTACGCAAAATCCAATAAAATAGTGCCCGGAGAAAAAAAAAAGTGCTAAAAAGTCATTAAATATTTGCTACTATTTATCTATTAAACGTGTGTTTTTTAGAAATATTAATTTTTTATTCAGACAAATCTCAATAATTTTTCAAAAAATAACTTTCCGTGGGAATATTCTCAAGACATAATAAGTACTTGAATAGTGTAAACTAGAGAAACTTTCATAGTGCAAAATCGTGGTGTAAAATAGCAGGACGAAAATCACTTCCAAGATTTAAAAAAATATGAACCATTCAATCAAAAGTAGACGTCTTACATTTTTAATTACTTTAAAAATCTGAGCCCTCTATTTTTAAAACCAATAATAATTTAGATTACTATTTTATTCTACAATTTTTTGAACTTTAGAGAAGTTGGATCCTTGAAATTGAGGTGGAAGATCTTTCACCTAAAAAATGAAAGTCCCTGACTAATTTGAGGCTTTAATATATAATGAATTGGTCTTCCCTACTTTACAATGGAACTGGGCCTATTTGAACAATCAAATGATGGGCTGCTATTAACACAAAAGGAGCATAACCTATAGTGATTAGTGATTACATAAAAAATAGACCAAATTTGCTTGCTGTGGCACTTCATCATCTCCCCCTTTTTCCGTGATCCAAACTCTAGATGTATCTGTGTATTGCTTGTATTAAAAAGATTTGCCGAATTTGGTTATGCTGGCCCTACTATTGCCAAATCATTGCAATGGGACCGAGGCAGAGCCAGAAATGATTAAACTATGAAGAACCAAAACAAAACATAGGAGAGGAATTCTGAAAATCCTCTTTGTTTTTTTGCTTCAATTGGATTTGACAATGCATGGATATATAGGAAAATCTCCTTTATTAGAAGTCATGGATATCTTTTTAACATTTTAACCAAACGTTCGAATCTCCAACGAATGAGAATTTAAGTTTCAAACGTGGATAAGACATCATTTCCTTAACATCCCAAATGCATATAAAAAAAGGCTATTCATATTTCCAACGCAATTATCTTTTTGCCGTAGTAGCTAGATTACTGCTTTAAGAAATTGTACTGTAAATATTTAAAGTTATACATTACTCTAACAATAAATATAATTATTTTGACAATAACACCACTCTTTAAAAAAAACAAAAAATAGAATGGGAAACTTTTAAATTTGTTTTATAGTGAATAAATTAAATCTAACAAATAATGCCAAGAGTTATCCCTTCAACAAACATGCGTGTGAGATCATTTGTTCTCTTTCAGCATCTTACCAAAATTCTCCCATAACTTGGTGGGGGGTATGGCGAAATGATTCGCTATTGACCTACTGTACATTCCTTCATTATTGAAAATGACCAAAAATAATTGTCTTGAAGTGATTCCAGTGTCGACTATATAAACTTTGTTTATATAATTGCTGTTCTTTTAATTTCAGATTCTAGCTTAAGAGCATCTGGAAATTAATTATTTTACATATAAAATTTAAGTTTTAAATTCTTGATATGTACGTATAAAGTACGAAACATTGCATTGAATTTATCTATTTAAAATTTCTGAAATGAATGCATCAGGGAAGATTTCAAGGAAAGGTTTGGAGTGAAATATATTTTAGTCCCTTGAAGCTTACTCGAAGTCTCACTTTAGTCCTCAAGTGTCTCAATTTCACCAAATTGACGCCTACAATTTCTTCTCGGTTGTAATATGGTCCCAAATTGGATGCCCCTTATTCCTTTGATAGAAAAGGCATGTGTCACAAATGAGGTACCGTCCCGAGGGGCAAAAATGGGGAAAAAAATGTCTATGACACTTGAATACTTCTTTTGCTCAATTTCGTAAATTTTACATGGACGAAATTACAACAAATATTGTCATTCGATTTTTGTTCAAAATAAGCGTTAACAATCATGCCATAATAGAGGGAATGAAGGACTTAGGGTTACATACATTTATTCTCCCTTTGTTCATCTCAGGATAGTGCCTCATGCATGGCACATACCTTTTATGTTAAAGGAATTTAAGGGGCGTCTAATTTGAGGCCACGTCATAATCAAAACAAAATGTTGGGGGTCAAATTGACAAAATTCAAACATCGAAGACTAAAATGAAATTTCAGGTAAACTTCAAGCGTTAAAGTCAAATTTTATTTTTATTTTTTTTATTTTTTTTCATGTTCGGACCAACTTTTGTGCAATTCAACTAATCCTTGCTCATGGTGTATGACTGCTGCTGGCTAAGCATTATTTTGACAACGTCGGAAATTAATCTTGAAAGCACCAAGTCGACCTTAAGATTATTTCAGTGACAACCTCATACTACTAAACCAAGAAGTATGGTTGGTGCTAAAGTCTATTTCCTATTTCACTCGAAAGGTACAGTTGCAAAGATGTAGACTATCACCCTAGAGTATGTTGGATCAATTCTTATCAGAGATAATTTTCAATTCCTCGGAAGTGATAATTGATTGGGGAAAACAACTCATTTATTTAGCACACTATCATTTCATAATAAAAAATTAGTTCAAAGTCATTAACTAAAGTTAAATAAAAAACAATAATGACAATTCGAGAATTACTGGATAATCGATGTCATGAACACGATTTGTACCGACTTAACACCCTATTACTCCTCAGGAGACTGAGACATAATATATATGGTGATCATGTCTTAGATGGGTGGGTGATATCTTCCCTCGTAGTTTCAATATGAACCAAGGATTTCCTTGTGAAAAAATGTGAGCGAAATCTAAAGTCTAAAAAAAATATATTCAAAAATTTATACTACATTTTAACTCATGGTAATTTGCAAATATTTTTGCGTAAACTTAAAAATAATAAATAAGATACAAATGCGTGTTAAATGTTACTTTATGCAATTTTTTATTATATTTTTTCTTAAAATTATGTATACATAAATTTATAATTGCAACGGATCTTTAATATTTATCGGTCGGATTTAGTTCAAATATATATATTTTATTAAAATTCATATTTTTGTGTTAAAAGTTATGCATTTTACATGTATACAACAAAAAATTGAGAAGCGAGAATTAAAGCCAACGTTACAATATAAATTAGAAATGTATTTTACACAATATTTACACTACTTATTTTTAAAAAATGCTGGAGACGAATACTTTTACAAATTACGTAAATTAATTTTACACAAAATAATGTTTTACAATACTGTGGGAGATATTCTAATAACAGTGGATCGAGTAATGTCCTATGATAATGTTGAGATATTTGGTACGTAACATAGACGAGATTCTACTGAAATTTTTTTTAACTTTTTTGATCGTGTAATGATTAATAATTATACACAAAGTAGATGAGTTGCTAGGGAGAAACATATTTTACCATTTTATTTGCCCTCCTCATCTTTTGTTTTATGTTAACGAGTAAGAAATCGATTGGAAGGGACAAGGATCTAATTAACCACTAAAAGTACTATTTATGTTAAAATTTGGAGTCAAAATACACTTTTTTTTTGGTCTACGAGTCAAAATATACTTTAGTCGCTCATAGTTTATCGAAAGTCTCACTTTAATATATGATGTTTCAATTTCCTCAATTCAATCCATAATGTTTTATTTGGTTGCAATGCCTCAAATTGAACGCCTCATTAATTTCTTTGACAGAAGATGCATGTCACGCACAAGCTACTATCTCAGAGAGATATAAAGGGCCGGGAAAACAAGTGTTTGAACCCTTAATTCTTAATTCTCTCTATTCCCAAATGTTAGCATGTCCGTAACTATTGTTGCAATTTCGTCCATGAAAAATTAGGGTTTATGAACAAAACCCTAACATTTGAAAATAAAGAGAATGAAGGATTTAAGGACTCAAACTCTTGTTTTCCCATTTTTCCTCTCAAGATAGTGGCCCATGTGTGACACATGCATTTTCTATCAAAGGAATGTCTAATGGGACGTTCACTTTGGGTCACAATATTTCAAGTGGAATGAAACTATAGGGGCCAAAATATTGATGAAATTAAAACATCATGGACTAAAGTGATCACTTTAGGTAAACTTTAAGTAAAATGAAAAGAAAAACAATTAATTTTGGTGAGAAGATGGAAAATAAGTTAAGGGATCGATTTGGTGAGATTAACTCTTACTTTTTTACTCTTTTCATGGAAAAAATTTCTATGGGCAGTGGTAAATTTTTTTTTTCACAAAATGTAAAGAAGGATGTAAAACATATACTCATATAAATGAGTATAAGATGGAGAGTATCTAACTACATTTCTCAACTTATTTTCTATATTCTTACTCACATTAATTATTTTTCTTTTAATTTTTCATGTTGCTATCAAACACCGCTAACAGATTAAACTATATTTCCTCCAAATTTTTATTACACAATCTTTTACCATTACAAACACATTACGTGTATACAATTATAGTAAATATCGAACGGGGGAGAGTGTAGCAAGCTAGATTGATACACTTGGCATCAATCAGGGATCAATTGCCACTTGAAAGTTAACGGAATTACGGCCAAAAGGAAAAACGATATATGCCCACACCTTTTGAAAAACAATCATCAACAACTATACGAATTTAAATCAAAACAAGATACTTTTTCATGAACTCCAATGTGGTCCTATGATCACGAGGTTATCTGTTTCGAATTAAAAGTTTATATTCTAATGTTAATTTTCTTTTTAAAGAGAGCGGTGGAAAAATTAACAGTCATATCAATCACTTAACACGTAGAATTTAAATCTTTTTTGTAATGCATAATTTTCAATATAATTTTTGAGTGTTTACAAATAAAATTTATTAAGTATCCTGAGATTCTTGTATCATATGCTAGACTTATGCACATGAGCTTGTAACTCAATAATAGTACACCACCATCGTAATCGAGAGGTTCCCGTCCAAAATCTAAGATAATTAAGTTTCATCACGTAATTAAAAATGAAGTGTTAATTCCATATGAGATATGGCAAATTTAAAGCAAAGACAAATCTTCAGATAAATCTCGAGGGTGGTGGAAATGTAACCCAAACTCCATCGGTACAAGTTACCCTAGTTGCGTAGCCCTTAACTAGATTACAAAAAAAAAAACAAAAAAACAAAAAAACAAAAAGTTAAAGGTATAAATAGTGAGACTTGAATCTAATCGAAATTCCAAATTAAGTTTATTCCATTCGCTCAACTTCTTTAAAAAAAAAGAAGAAGAAGTTATTTTATATATAAGTGGCCCATGCATTATTATGTCATATCGTAAAAGAATAAAAATATATGCAAGTCAAGACAAAGTCTACTTCCACTTTTTCCCTTTGAATCAGTTCGTGTTGTCTCTGATCAACAATCTTTTTTATGGAAACCCCACTTAGAGCATGTCACATAAGATAAAAAAAATTCTTAAAAATACAATTATATAAGCCATATTTTCAATAAACTTGTACCTTTATTTTTGTACATACATAATTGGTGGAGTCAATATGTGAAGAATGTGAATAAGTTCGTGCTGTGTTAATTATTGGATTCACCACTAACTAGAGTGAAGGCTGCTGGCTTGATAAGATAATGACTGAAGGGAGAATCCAACTGAACCACCAAAATTGACTAACTACTAGGGGTAGTTCAAACTAAGGAGTTAAAAATATTTAATTCTAAATTTATTAATGTTTTTTTTAAAAAAATTATGCTATATACTAAATACGAGCAAATTTAAGCGGAGGTTTTTACTGCTGGTATAGTCTATCTAAATTATTACTTTCAATGAATTACTGTTACGTGTAGTCGCTGAGATTCGAACCTATGAGAATCCACGAACGCAATTCCCGGTCTTAAGCCTTTTTCTCTTGGGGGTCTGTAGCATAGGTGGGCCCTGAACACCTTCGATTCGATGAGGTGTGTGATTGTGCATCTGTCCATGTTGTTTCTAAATGTAGGAAGGTTGGTTTGAGAACTATGTTATGAATATGGATGAACTTGGGGGGGTGGAATAAATGTAAGCGAAAATGCTGAGTAACCTCTACACTATTTGGATGGAGCTTTTTGTTTTTAGCTGCAAGATTTTTGAAATGTTATGCTTTTAGCCCAATCTGTTTGGATATTAGGTTTTGGCCCAAACTATTGGATAGTTATGATTTTGAATTATTATTATTATTATTATTATTATTATTATTATTATTATTATTATTATTTTAAAATAAATATTGGAGAGTTTACAATCGTGTCTTTCGTTGTCTTTTCAACTCCAATTTATTATCTTCCTAAATTTTTGTATTGCTAGATTTAAGACCTAATTTAAGATTTGTTCGTTTCAAGATTCAAACTTTAGTAAATTTGGAAATTTTGATTCAATAACTAATGCTACAAAATAAGAAGTAAACAAAATTTTGAAATTATCTAGTCAACAACAAAAAACCATACCCTCCTTTCAAAATTCCAAAATTTAAGTTCAAACTTTAAGTCAAACAAATTAAAGATATAGTTAATTATAAATTTTTGAAAGACTTGAACGTTTTTGAAGATTTAAATCAACAATCAAATGAGATATCTAGTATAGTTATCTGAGGAAACTATACTTAATCATGATCTCTCACATTCAAAATGATGGTGTCAAAATCTAGAAATAGATAATTAACCAATCAATAAGCGAATATCGGTGAATAAAAAATACATGCGACGCAATAATGAACACATGACATTTTTTTTTAAGGTATGTTCCTCCGGTAGCGCTTATGCTATTCCAGTGGTACGTCCTCATTTTGTGTGTGCTTGTTTTGTATTAACTCAAAGGCAATCAATTTGGATGATAATACAAGCTACCAACTTCTCTTTCTCTATAATTTCCTTAATTCTATTTATAAGTATAGAATTAGGATTACAGATATTTCAACAGAATAAATAATAAACTGTATAGGAGAGAGAGCGTATAAGGGTTGTTGGTATTTTTTGGGTATAAAAATAGAGAGTATATGACCCTTCTATTTTTTGGGAGTATGAAAAGAGAGAGTATAAGACCCTTCTATTTCTTCTTGCATTGGCTTGTATCTGTATTGTCAATGGCTTTATATCTCTTGAATGAGATGGATGGATCTTGGATGAGAAGGATGGTGTTGGATGAGAAGAAGGATGTGTTTTTGTTGTCTGTTTAATGAATGAATGGTGGAATGTATTTATAGGTAAATAGAGAATGGCAAAAGGGTAAATTTGATAAAAAAATAAAGGGCAAAAAGATAATTTTTGGTGGAAGTAGGTGAGGTAGGTGAGATTTGGTAAGTGTGGTAGGTGTAGAGGTAAAAATAAAATTTTATCGGAGGTAAAAATGAGATTTTACCAGAGGTAAAAAATGTTGAATTACCTTTGTAGGCCAATGGTAAAATTAGTATTTAACCCCATCACAAAACATACAAAACAATTTATCACGAGCACTAAACTTTGAGAAAATCAAAAAATCTAGTAACGAGGGAATACACGATTTTCATCCCCTTCCCCCAATTTTTTCCCAAAGTTAGGTTCTAACAAACGTTGTCTGAAAATTAGTAGAAGTGATAAAGGCACTCAAACTTTCAAAAATAGAATAAACACATGTGGTTCACTAGAGACTGAAAAGGCGAAGCGGACGCCTAACACCTTCACAATTCATAACATAGTTTCCGAACCCCTAGAAACCTAGTTTTGTAGACACAAGTGCATGTAATGAAGAGACTATTTGTAGGTTCTCTTCTTACACAATTCTTTTGGCAGTTTTCTCGTAAAACATATTGATGACTTTAAAATGAACTTTCATGCATCTACAATGGGATAGCCAGACTCATAATTACACACCTCACTGAAGCAAAGGAATGCCCCCCTAGTGCTAGGGACCTTGCAGACAAAATGGCCTGGGAACGGGGATCACAGTCACAGATTCTCGTAAAACTTGATATTTCCCAATTAATTTGAATGACGTCCTTTTAAGGGTGGTAAAATGGCTCAACCAACCAAAAAGGGGCGGGTTATTTTTGAACTGGGTTGGGTTCGAGTTTGCATAAATAAACCCATTTTACTCGTTCCACACTAAATATGTTGTTTTTCCCTTAAAATACTATATAATTACACTGGGGCGAGGCCAGTTAATATGGGGTCGAATGGGACTGGTTTAACTGGACAAGTAAGCGGGGTTGGTTCGGGTTTTTCAAAATAAAACCAACCTCGTGCTGAGTATATCTCTATGCAAGTCAGTTCGAGTTTGGATAGATTCATTCCTGTTGTGATCCCTATGTCCTTTAAAACCCACTATACTTATCATCTATAGTATCCATTAAACATAAGTAAGAGTTTGAGATGTGCGCCTCAAAAGTTCAAAATACTCTTTAAGTTTGATTTTTTTGAAGAAATTAAATGAACCGAGGATTGAACCTACAAATGTTCAAAATTATCCTATGATTTTTACCACTATGAAGCATTATTTTTTATGAATAATTATTACTTACGCTATTATTCTTGCACAAGATTACTAGAATTATAAGGTGGTTCTCATGTTTCCACGAATAAAACAACAATAAAAGAAACTGAGGCAGGTCAAAAATAACTAGCCAACCAAACAAGCTTTAGCCGACTTTTCCAATTGCTGCCATAAAGCCCAAAAAACATACTGTGAGAAAACCTTTGTCTGAACTCGGCTATGTGATCTTGAGGCGGTTAAAGATAAATAAAAAAATTAAATTAAAATCGAAGTTTGCCAGATGGGATATTCAGAATCCCAATATTTGACGAACCTGCCACAAATAACTCCTAACTTTCCTTTTGTTTATTTTTACTTTAAATTTATTTGTTTTCTAATCAAACATGACCATATTTAAACTTGTAAACCCTAAATACCTATAAACCGGAGAGGGATACACTCTTACAAAGGATCACCAATTTACAAATCATTTATACACTATAGTCAAATTCTTGTATTCCTTTTCGTTGTTCAACATAATATAAGAAAAAACATAGCACAAAGAGTGGACTTACACCATATATATATATTGGATGTGGGAATCATCATTTGACAAAAAGTCTATATGTGTGTTTGATTGATTTTATGTTACTTTATCACCATTAATCAACTATACTCAAGCACAATCATCATTATCATATTGTGAACAACTAGTACATGTTTTATTGTCATTCCTAAAGGAAGAAAGAAAGAAAGAAAGAAAAAGAAAGCTCCATTTTTTATCAAGATGTCCCAAAAAAATGATTTGAATGTTTTTGGTTGAATCAAGAGCTAGCTAAATGCGATTAGCATACGAGGCACTAAGAACATCCATAATGATAAAGTTAGGGGTATATTAAGAAGAACAAATTTATCATACTTATTCTGAGTGTTGAAATAATGGTATAATAGTGGTATGATAAAAGAGAGATAAAATAAATATTATATGGTATTTTAGGAGAGGGATTGTAGAGAGAGAATAAAGGACAAGAGATAAAGTAAAAAGAAAGAGCAAAAAAACCCTCACGCCAACTAGTTTGAAATTTGAGGGAAAAAAGGCCTTAAATGCTTTTAATACAAGTGTGCCCCTCCATACAAATCAATCTAGCGTATATCAAAAAATTTAGCCAAACTCAACTTTATCACACACATATCTTATTGAACAGTGTTTTATCTTACCTATACTTTGCATGTCCTTGTAGGATAAATAAAACGTACTTGTCCTTCCTATACTAACGATTGTGGATGCTTTAAAGGGATTTACCGTTTAGGTGAATCATGGACGTATGAATTCAAGTTAAACAAAATTCAACGAAATACAACACTTGTTTGTTATAAACAACAAATGTGTAGTAAATATACAGCAATGTATACTATAATGTATGGGAAATGGTTTTTGAGGTCAGGGAAATTACGGAATTATCCTTCACGCTTCAAAAATTATGATAAAAACCTTCGTACTTTAATCAAAATCATGGTTAATCAAGGAGTTGAACCCCTAATATTAAGCATGAAAAACACAAGTCATTACTACTTGACAAAGTACCATCAAATAAACTTATTTTGCTTTAAAAATCAATGGATAATGTGAAAAATTACTAGGTATCGATCACACCAGTTCTACTAAATAAATTATTCGTTATTCTTAAACAAGTCAGGTATTAATCTGTTGAACTAATCTTAACATATATAAGTACTCCATTTAGACTCAACATAACAACACAATATATTACCGGAAAATGGTGGGCTAACTATACAAATGAAGGTAATCCTTCTATATTAATTGTCCTTTGCAAGGATTTCAGAAACTATACCAAATGCTTTATATCCACTTGTTCCTCTGAAATATGCCCATAGATACACGGTAAAATTCGAGCCGTCAGTTTCAAATTTGCAATCTCTCAATCAAGGACAAAACTAGGATTCGATGTTGGAGGGGGGCCAAAAATGTACCATTGTTCTAAACAAAGAGTTGGTTATTTTTTATTTTTTTTTACTATTTGTTAAAATTAGATTGGGGTGTATACATGTTTTTTTTTTGTTTGTATTTATTACCTCCAAATTTTCCGTATGTATGCTCGTGTTAAGATGGATCTATTGAGACTAAGAAAAAATTTCAATACTCTTAGATATCCATGTAGTCATACTTTAGTCTAATGGTGATGCTCTAAGTAACATTCATATATCTCATATAGGAGAGCAGAAAAAAATATATAAATAATTTACGTATGTTTATTGGTTCTAAAATACGGTCATGTGATATTTTAGGACAGTTAATATATTTTGATTGTCACTTGAGCTATATTTGAAAATCTTAAATAAAGAACTTATCAAAAATTATTAGGAGAGGTCATAATATAAAATTAAAGCGATAATTAATAAAAACACCACACACATAAGAGGTATCAAAAAACTGGGGGGACCGTGACCCCCTTCAAATACCACTTACTTATTTTCGTCCCCGCTCTCAATTATGAGAAAAGTGCACTGGCCATTTGGGATACATCGAAACAATTATTGGTGTCTTGTTAATTTGTGCTGTTTGCACCATCAGACACACTTGTAGAAGTTAATTTTTTTTTTTCAGTGCTACCACCAATTTTTAATGTGATTCCTACGTGTACTGCATATATCAATCATATCATATATAGTTGTACGAAATTTATTTTGGTCAAAATTTATTTATTAAAAAAATGTTGGTGCTCCATTGATATTGGAAAAATGTATTGTTCCACGTGAATATATAGAAATAGCACCCTTATTAATATATTCCATATATATATATATTCAAACTTTACTATAGAATTGTTTTCCGAAAATAGAATTTAAATAAATTAAGGAAGGTATTTAAAATAAATAGAAAGAAAAAAACTGATCAACTGAGAAAGGTTAATCTTATACGTAGCTGAAACTTTTGATAAATTTTTATGAAAATGATGTAAAATTTTATAAGAAAAATTGTCAATGAATTAATCCAAATAGATGATTTTATAATTTTTTTTAAAAGGGGATGATCTTCTCTAAAGTATAATACAGTATATATACACGACGCACGGTGAATATAATATTATATAAAATAAAATAAGTAACAAGGCATTAAACAAGAAACAACCAACAAACAAGAAATTCATATTCTGACATTCATCAATAATGCAATTTATATTCTGAAACAAATAAGCTAGCAATTCATATCCTGATATTTTTAAAAAAAGGATATTGAATTATATGTGTGAAGTTAACAAGTCGAGAGAGAGAGACTGCTACTGCAGCGATGTTGCTTTAGGACACGCTGTCAACGGGGCATAACAATAGGGAAAATGGTAAATTGACGGGTCGAGCTAGAGGAAGAGGCGATTAGTGATCAGGCTAAAAGAGTGAGAGATGAGAGGGAGGTAAGTGCGAAGTGTGGTTTCAAAGAGGAAGAGGGAATTGAGATCAGAGATTGTTTGTGTATTTTGTGTGAGAAATAGAGAGATTGTCTACACAAGTTTTTTTCAACTTATTACCAAAATATAACCCTAGAACTTTATATATGATATCTGGATAGGAAATTTTTTTTTTCAAAAAAAGAAATGGGTCAACCCCTTCGCCTTTGCAAATTACCTTGTCTGTATATATATATATATCCTTAGTATATCATCCACGTCATTAATTGTGCATCTCTCATACGTCTAAATTAAATAAAGGGCGTTCTTAAATACACTCACAAAATCAATTTTCTCACCCCAGTGTGAGAATACTTTCTTCTCACCCCATAAAATCTTTATAAAATCTTGCATTTCACCCCAGTGGTGGGGTGAGTTTACTAAAATAATGCAGAGACGACAAAGTTTTGTCGCTAAAAATAAAAATATTAAATAATATTAAATCTTTCATTAATATAAGACATAATAAACAAAAATTACATTATTCTTAATAAATTTCATTAAAAATCCCGTCTAAATAGTTCATCTGAAGATACAAAATATTAATTATGATAAATACATTTTTAACAATTATATGAAATTTCATATAATCTTTTATTATTCATTACTCTTAAATGTTTATTATTCATATTTTAAATTTGTCTACAAATTTTATTTTTATCAAATAAGTAAATATAAGTCGTAATTCAGTACATGAAAAATATTAAAAGATCAAAAGCTATAATCCATATATATATATAGTCATATGTTTGATATACAAAAGAAATTTTTCATGCATTTGAAACATTTACTCCATTTCCAATAAAATTTAGATCATCCTTTAATTTTTAGGCATTTTGAAAAAAAAAATTAATTATTTTCAACACAATTATTAATAAAACAAAATTAATATGAAAATTTAAACATTAATTATATTTAAAGAAAAAACCCCAAAAAGCCCTTACACTATTTTTTTCATTATTAACTTTTTTTATGCATACATTACGTAAACTCTCTCTCTCTCTCTAAAATGTACATGTAAGCGCTATGGAACAATAAGTTAGGTAAGATTGCAAAGATTCGGAGGAACTATTGAAATTAAGTAATTAATTAACAAAAGCAATAATTAAGTCTTATACTATATAAATATATGTCTTAATTCACTACATCAAAAATATTAGAAGAAAGACGATGGAGAAAAAAATACTCGCGGAAAAAAAAAGTGAATAGCGATGATTTTTTCCTTAGAAATAAATTGGGGTGAAAAGAAAGATTTTTATGCTATTCTTTAGGATAAGTTTGACTTAGTTTTAAATTTTGGTGGGGTAAAAAGACTGATTTTATGGGTGCATTTAAGAACACCCTAAATAAAATGATTAACAAATTAAACTTATAAGCAGTTTAGATCAGTAGTTGTATGCATGTTTAACTTTCGTAATACTATAGAGTTTTAATCTAGTGGAAATGTAATATTTTTTTATGAAAAAGAAAAATGTGGGAATAAAATTTGTGGTAGTGTATCATAAAAAAAATAATATAAGAATAAAATTGAATATCAAAAGTATTGTAAAACTTCAAGATTTTTAAATTTATATTATAGTGTGGATGTATAATATTTTGGCGCACCACTAAGCTTTATTTGATCCAAACAAAGTGTACTGAGGCCCATCTCAACGCATTGCAGCTACACATCCACGAAATCCTTGCCAAAGCCCTAGAATGATAAATTTCCCTGCTATGATCACAAGGGGCCTGATCACTATCCTAGACTAGCTATTTTTGTTTGTCATACCAAAAAATAACATTACCATGGTATATATTTTGGCGGCAGCTATTTGTACATCATTTTTTATTTGGTTATATTTCATTTTCTATTCGTCTAATAAAAAGCAAATAATTGCATGTTACTCTCTTAATGAAGGCCAAGTATAAGTTTGAAAATGCCTTACTCGGCCCATAAGTACCGAGTTTGTATGCTTATACTCGTTTGTTATTAGGCGAGTAACATGCACTTATTGACTTCTCATTGAGTGAATAAAAAGTAAAATACAACCGAGTATTTTTTGAAATGCAAATAGTGACTGCCTATATTTTTAGTATCACATATTTTATCATACTCTAGCATAAAATAACCAGACATATTATTTTCTCTCTCTACACCCCATCAACGATCTCCCCCATCAACGATCTCCATCTCTGTCCATTAAGGGTCCGTTTGGTTTAAGTTTTTGATAACTCTTGAAATCCTAGATTCTATTCCAGATATGATTCCGGTGTTTGGTTGGAGTTTTCCAAAAAACGAAAATATTATTTTTTCCAAAAAAATGAAAAAAAAATCCAGAAAACAAAAATATATTATTTTCATAGAAAATGAATGAAAAAAATTATATTTTTTTCCAAAAAACGAAAATATTATTTTTTCCAAAAAATGAAAAAAAAATTCCAAAAAAAGAAAATATTTTTTTTCCTAGAAAATGAAAAAAAAAATTATATTTTTTTCCAAAAAACGAAAATATTATTTTTTCCAAAAAATAAAAAAAATTATATTTTTGCCGATTTCATTCCTAAAACTCCAACCAAACGAGCACTTAATGGATTGGAATAAGGATGTAAGGAATAAAGGTTTCCTGGCATATAGAATGACAATTTCATTCGTAAAGTTCGAACCAAACGAGCCCTAAGGTTAACAATTCACATTATACCTATATATAATGTCGCTGTGTTGTATGCAACCAAAATTTAACCACAAATTTTGACCAAAAAGTTTTGACCAACCATGACCCCAATGCTTATATTTTTTTGTTAATTGCTATAGGCACGGGTACCTTCTAAAATAAATACGATTTGCGTTATGTCCAGCTTAAGTACATGTAAATATAGTATGTTGAACTCAAATAAACCCATATATCCGATGAAGGAGAGCCGTATTTTTGGAATTGACGATTCCCGTGGCAATGTCCAAAAGGACCTAATAATAACACGTGTCAAAGATAGGTAGGTAAAGTCATATGGTAAATGTGGCGTATTTAAATTTTCATATTTAAAACTCTCTTCAACATTTGATTAATGTTAGAATTCTTATATTTTTTGGCAGGCCGAGGTTGAATCTAACACAACTCACTCCAAAACCAAACATTAACCATCGCTATACAACTTTCAGTGCTAATATTATGGGACTGTCTAAACTTATGTCTAAAGTGGCAGTTCAGATTTAATTTAAGTCTTTATATTTTAATCCAACAGCTCAAAAACTCTTAACTGATTCTTTATGTTTACATTTGACGGCTCACATGTTTTTGTGATAACTAAACATATATTTATTTCTTAATTAATTTTAATTTATGTGATAAACTAAAAAAATATTTATCCCTTAATTAATTTTGATTTGTGTAGCATATTTCTATGATAACTAAACAAGTATTTATTAATTAACTAATCACTATTGATTATTGAAGTGTTTAGAACCATAATAAATAAATAATTGAATAACTTAAATTAGAATTAAAATTTAGATTTTTTTTAGAATATTAGGTATGTATGAATAGTTTTATTACTAAAATGACTTCTTTAGTTATATTTTTCCCTACCATTATTCGATTATTAAGCATGTATGAGTAGTTTTTACTATCAATATTAATTATTTATTAATATTTTAACATTTAATTATATTAAATTCACTGTAAGTTTCAATTGCTCAAAATTATTTATATTTTCTTATTATAAATAGTAAAAATTAATTTTTTGAATGTAAGAATTTTAATTTTTAACACCCCTTTATTTCTAAAAAATAAATACAAAGGGCATCATGTCATATATACATTAACAACTACATTGTTAATCATTAAAAAATTTAGAACTCACGAATTTATTTATTTATCTCTTAAGATTAAAGTAGTGATATTTACAATATCAATTTGTTTGAAAAAAAAATATAATTAATTATGAGAAATGATAAAAAAAAAAATAAGTTAATTGAAGGTGCTAAGGGCATATCTAAAACTTAGAGTATATCCAATATTATTTTTATTATTTTTTCAAAATAGAATAATAATAGTTTACTTTCTCTTAAAACAAATTTTAATTTTTAAATATTATCCGAATTTAAATGTAAATATATTAATTTAAACTTATTCAATTATTCTCTTGCCATACATTTATCCTATATGAGATTAGTAATTTCAAAATTTTAAAAATCCAAAAAAAAAAAACTAATGAAAATATATAAGGTTGTCTTATTTTCACAAAATTTTGAAATCATATGATTTGATAAATCATAAAATTTAAAAATCTGATCTAAAATCTCTTAATTTTCAATTTAGGTGTTTTTAAAACAAAATTATAAATTTTTAAAATACAATTGTGTAAGTTGGGTTTAACTATTATTTTTATACATTTATGTCTTTTAGTTTGAGAGAAAAGTCTTAGTAAACAATAATAGGAGAGATATAAAACTAAAAAGAGATTAATAAAATTTAAACTATGGGGATTCCAAAATCCCAACATTTTGAGCGGATTTTGAAATCACATGATTTACATGACTTCAAAATTTGACGAAATTTAAAATATGAAAATTTATCCTAAAAGAACACTCTTAAATTATGTAAATCACATAATTTTTCAATTCTTAATTATTTGAAAATCATGCGAAAAGAACGTACCCTGAATGGATTATGTTCAGATTAACTTTATTTACAGTGATTCAATAGTTAAGTTTAGGGTTTTACCAAATTTGAACTCGATATATCTAAAAATATGATTAATTAAAACTATACTTAACTAAAAGCATATTTATTTTAAAAAAAATAAATGAATTAAAATTTATCCTATTTACTATATATACATATAAACCTTAAATCATTCTTCCCCTCCTTACCTATTGTAATTAGATGGGTATTTTTTAAAAAAATGTTATATTTCGGCAAAGTTGAGACAAATTGATAGAATTTACATGAACACAAACTAAAACTATTTGGTACCCTTACTTTTTCGGATTATAAAATAAAAAAGAAAGAGTCCGTCCTATATTGGGGTTTGCTCAATCAAAAATATGTCGAATTAGGCCATTTTTCATCCCTAATTATAACGGATAAATAGATTTAATTTACTCTACCAGTATTTAAATAATAGGCGCACAATTACATTTTTTAAATTTGGTTAGGATTAAAAATTAAAATTAATCCCATAGGGGAAATTTAATCCCTCTTATTCTCAAATTAAGATTATATTACTACTTTTTTATGATAATGTAAAATTAATTTATCTAAAAAATAGCAAATTTGGAATAAGAACTCTTAATATGAGAGAAAAAATGATTAAAATTATGAGTAATTATAGATATAAAAAATTAATAATAAATACGATTTTATATAGTATCACTAATTATATATGTGTACAATCGAATTGTGCCGTAGGCACGGGCATTATGTTTATGTTCCCAACCGGTGGCTCAGATTTAATGTGAATGTTTATCTTTTGATCTAACATCTCAGGATTATCATGACATGTTGGTAATATTAATGATAATAATAGGTATTAAAGTGCTGGAGACTGAAACTTTTACAAATTGGGTAAATAATACACAAAACCACAATATACACTACTGATGGATATGTTCTAATAGTAGTGCATATTCATATCTTATTTGCACTGTCACGTTATTTTTCTCTCTCTCCAACTTTTTTTTTAAAACTTCAAAATATAATAAATTTTAATTTAGCAATCTTTAAAGTTCATTTTTCTAGGGCATTGATTTATTTATGATTTTGTTTTTTTAAGTTTACAAATTGTATATTTGCAAAAATAAATTAATGTTATTGTGAAAGTAAAAAAAGATTATTTTAAAGAATTTTGTCGTCCTTAAGCATAATTAATGAACTCGAAATTTGATTACTTTAAAAAACCTATAAATTTGGTTCGATAACAAATAAAACTACTTTAGTAATAGCAATTAGGATTTAGAATGATAAAATATTCACCCGAACAAGTTTTTGATTAACCATGACCCCAAGGACGGATATTTTTTATTTTTTTAATTGTGGTAAGTGCGGGTAAATTTGGTTCAATTACAAATAAAACTAACTTAGTACTAGTACTTAGGATTTAGGATGACAAAATATTCATTCCACCAAGTTTTTGACCAACTATGACCCCACGTTTCGAAATACAATTTGGGTTATGTCCAGCTTAAGTACATATAAATATAGCATGTTGAACTCAAAACAAACCTATATATCCGGTTAAGGAGAGCCTTCTTTTTGGTGCCTCGATGATCCCTGTAGCAATGTCCAAAAATACCTAATAATACTGCGTGTCAAAGTTAGGTAGGTTCAGTCATATAGTAAATGCAGCATTTTTAAATTTTCATAATTAAAACTCTTTTCAACGTTAAATTAATGTCAGAATTATTATATGTTTAGACAGGCCGAGGTTGAATCTGGTACAACTCACCCCAAAACCAACCATTAACCATTACTACAAAACTCGCCCCCAAAATATAGTAGTATAAGTTGGGTTTAAGTAAGATTTTTATCCATTTAGGTATTTTAGTTTGAAAGAAAAGTCGTAGTGACCAATAATAAAAGAGAGATAAGATTAAAAAGAGAGTGATCAAATTTAAACTATGGGGATTCTAAAATTCCAACCCTTTGAGCGGATTTTGAAATCACGTAATTCACATGATTTCAAAATTTGACGGAATTTAAAATATCGAAACTTATCCTAAAAGAACACTCTTAAATTACTACGTAAATCACATAATTTTCCAAATCCTATGTCAAAATCACGCGAAAAGAACATACCCTAAATGGATTATGTTAGGATTTACTTTATTTATAGGGAATCAATAGCTGAGTTTAGAGTTTTACCAAATTAAAACTCGATATATCTAAAAATATGATTACTTGAAACTATACTTGACTAAAAGCATATTTATTTTTTAAAAAATAAAATAAAATATACCTTATTTACTATATAAATGTATAAACTTTAACTCACTCTAACTATTGTAATTAGATTGTATAATAAGGGTATTTTAAAGAAAAAATATTATATTTTAGCAGAGTTAAGACAAATGGACATAATTTACGTGTATTTGAACTTAAGCCATTTAGCATCCATACTTTTCTGGATTATAAAATAAAAAAGAAAGAGTCCGCCTTATATTAGGGTTTGCTTAGTCGAAAATCTGTCGAATTAGGCAATTTCCCATCCCTAATTATAACGGAAGTGTAATTAGACAAACTTAATTTACTCTATCACTATTTGAATAATAGGTATACAATTATAATTTTAAAATTTGGTTAGGATTAAAAATTAAAATTAATGTTGTACGAAAAAATTTAATTCCTCTTATTCTCAAATTAAGATTATACTATTATTTTTTAGAATAATGTTAAAATTAATTTCTCAAAAACAAAGCAAAATTGGAATAAGAACTCTTAATATGAAATAAAAAAATAATTAAAATTACGAGTAATTATAGATATAGAAAAAGTAGTAATAAATATGATTTTATATAGTGTCACCAATTACATATCAGTAAAATCGAATCGTGCCGTAGGCACAGATAGTGACTAGTCTATTTTTAAACTAGGCCAATCATGATATTGTAGGACTCTTTATGTTCTCAATTGGTGATCAAGATTTAATATGGATGTTTATGTTTTGATCTAACGACTCAAGACTCAAGGTTATTATAGCATATTTGTAATATAAATGATAATGATAAGTTTTGTTTCATTCGCCAATAAATATAATAGTGTTTGAAACCTACCAAATTCTTAGTGTAACTTTATCCATTAAATTAAATATTTTTTTTATAAAATTAGATTGTTTATATATTTCCAATTCCCTACTAAAATTCATTTTACACTAAGTCAATTATGTATATATAAAAAAGAATGTAAATTATCTTTACAAAAATCTTATCATATGAGAAATATTAACAAATAAAATATTTATCTATAATTAATTTAGTACAATAAACCAGTTATTATCGGTTAACACTTTATTATATGATCATATTTTAACATTATACATGCCTTTGGTGAAATAAAAAATAAAATATCATATCATATATATAATTCAATAAAATTTGTGTTTTCTCTGATAATAATAATTATAATAAATAGTACTATTATATTAACAAGTCGGAGAATACTGTTGCACCTGCAATTAGTAAAAGTTCAACATTGAACATCCATGTTTTCTTTTGAAATATTTTTTGACATAGTAACATTAATTATTAAAAAAATATGAACATAAGCCTTTAATTAAGTTCTATTGAGTATTTTTTAAATGTCTTTCATATGGTATGGTAATCTTATTATGGCGTCTAATCCATTGTATTATTTGTCAATATACAGTGGCAGAACCAAGTAATCAATCAAGGAGGAAAAATTTAAAGCACACAAAAATATAAATTTTAAGACATAAAATTTTAACTCAAACATAATAGTATTAATACTACAAATTACTAATATTCTAAGGAGTTTCATATTTTAAAAGTATTGTAAGACGTCTTCCTTTTCAATATAATACAAAAAATTAGGGGTTTAGACCTAAATCAGATAATATTATGCAACTAGTCAAGAAGTAAACATAATATTATGCAGTTAATCAATTTATCCAAGAAATAGACATAATATCATGCAGTTAATTAAAAAATGAACATAATATTGAGCAATCACCATCAATTTTTCAATTAATCTAACAAATACCTATTATTATGCTATTAATCAATAATAGAACTAATATTAGGCAATTAATCAAGAAATAAACCTAATATTAAGAATTATACCTATATTAAGAAATATAGCTAATATTAATAATGAAATACACTTAATACTAAGAATGAAAAAAAAAAATAGGCTCAATGGTATGTGAAAGATAATTGAGGGAGCCGATGGAGGCAAAGGTGCAAAGCAACTAAGTAAGTGAAGAGCAAAATAAAAAAAGTAGGAGAAGAGAAAATATGATATGATGAATGGAATAGAATATATAAGAGGATTTAAGTGAAATTTAAAGTTTAAAATAGCCCCTAAAGTTTAAACTTCATTATGAAATGAACTTAATATTGAACAATCACTATAAATTCTTCAACTAATCTAACAAAGACCTAATATTATGCAATTAATCAATAATAGAACTAATATTAGGCAACTAATTAAGAAATAAACCTAATATTAATCAATAAATACACCTAATATTAATAATGAAATACACCTAATACTAAGAAAGATAAACAAATAGACTCAATGGTATGTGAAAGATAACTGAGAGAGTCGGTGGAAGCAAAAGTGCAAAGCAACTAAGTAATTGAAGAGCAAAATAAAAAAGTATAAGAAAATAAAATATGAAATGAAGAATGAAATGGAGTATGTGAGAGAATTTAAGTGAAATTTAAAGTTTCAAATAGCCCTAAAGTTTAAACTTCAGTATGCACGTAGAATCAAGAGGCCTCATCTTAGAATTCGATTACACTTAAATGCCTTGAAGTATAAAGTTTTGTACATAGGTTCCTATATATTTTTTATTTTTCAAAAAATACTCCATATAAAAATCAAGAGGATCAATCCCCATCCCCACCTTTTCCCTTACTAGCACTGCCCCTGTCAATATATTAAATCCTAATAGTTTTGAATAATTGTTGGTAAATTCATTTTCACTTTATGAAATAAATAAAATATCCACTATAAATTGTCTGATTATTTAGACATACTATCACATTTTTATACCTCCATCTAAATTAATTTTACACAAAACTAAAAAGCAATTTTGAGTTACACTTTATTTTGCTAACTATTAGTTAAAAAAATGATGGTAAAGTATTTTTTTTCTTCTTTTACAAAAAAAGGCTTGAAAAAGGTAACAAAGTTATCTAAAAGTCCATATCAAATTGAAATATTTTAAGATGGAGAAGTTCAAATCGAGGCATAAAAGAATGGGTGTAAAATTTTTTTTCTTGATTTTTTTTATACGAGCAATGATTAAATAATAATAAAAATTTATATATAATTTTACAACCACCACATAAGGCGGACACAACATTTTTTTATTTCTTTTTTCCCTTTTTCTTTTCTTATTTTGAATTATAAAAATTGCAATTTAATAACCTTTAAAGTTCATTTTGCTATGAATGTATAGTTATTTATTCTATTTTTTTATGTATGTTTTTAATATTTGTAAGGCTATATTTTTGTTTGAATAAATTATTTGATCTGATTGATCCATATAATAAGATAAATGAGATTTTTTATTTAAATAAATAACATACATGTATCATTTTAGTTTCTTCGAAAAACACATGAGTCTGTATTTTTTTAAAATAAATAATTAATTATTTGAATACTTTGTTTTATAATGAATGAGATTTCATTATTTGAAACAATATATAAACAAAAAAGTAAATAAATTTTAATTGGTATAGTATTTATAGTTTATGATACTTTATGAATGATATATTTTAAAATAAATTAATGCTATTGCAAAAGAAATTTTTTTTGCAATAAACTGATTATAATACATAATGAGAGTTTTTTGAGTTCTCCCCTCAATAATACCCATAATTTAAGATACTACCGTTTTACTAATACTATGAGTTATCCGTCAAATAATATGGGGAGGGACGTACTCAAAAGATTAGCAAACCAGGGTTAATTCAGATTATGGATATTATTGATGTGGGAAACTCAAAAAGACCCTAATAAAAAGTATGAACTATATCATTTAGTTTGGTAACAATTAAAACTACTTTGAAATATATAGTAATTATAATAACAAAAAGTTCAGCCTTGCGAGTTTTCAATAAACCATAATTGGTGTCTATTTTTAAATTTGATAGGTATAAGTAATACAAATATAATTTGAATTTAGTCGAGTTCGCGTTCATGTAAATTTAGCCCATTAAATTCAAACCAACCGTTATATATAATTATTATTCTTTAAATACTATATAATTACAATATATCAGTGCGTATCAATGCCTAGCGGGTTTAGTCATATAATAAATACAAAATTTTCTCATTTTCAAAATTAACCCTCTTTCATGCCAAAGTCATGGTTGGGTTGATCACATTTTCATATGAACCGAGTTTCAGTTTAGCCAAACTTACCTCAAAATTGTCCCATTCCCGTGGCTACATAATTATTTTTAAACTAAAACTAAATATATCTTTTCTATGCCATAGATACAGGCATTACTAATATATATATATATATATAAAGTGTGACAATAAGGTTTGTTATGGTTTATGTCTATTTTTAAGCCCACTAGCTAAACATATACAAACAAGCCTCCATAATTATTTGGGCCTAGTCATGCAGCCTAATCACTTGTGAAAAGCTGAAATAATGAAAAAATAACCAGGAAACAATATTTCTAGAGAGACATATTTTAGGGATACAATATTGAGGGCATAATAATATGTTACTTGCACAATGATTAATGTATTGTTGAAACATCACATCATCTCCTAAATTTGTCTTTGACATTTGTTCCCATAGTATTTAGAGAGAAATTAGACTTATAACATGTTTTTTTTTTTTTGCTATTTGAATGTCGCACACTAAAGTCACTAATCCTCTACATTGAGCTTGTCGGATTGCCCCTACTGAAAAAAAGAAAAAAAAACTATAATTGCTTATATGGCTTCATTGTTGAAATTGTGTCTTTTCTTAATCTAAATAAGCCTTCGAATAAGTATTATTTATTTTAATTTAGTTGACTCTCAATTGATTAAAATTTCATTAAGATTATTAAGCATTCATTATGGGCCTTGCCGCTAAATACTGCATGTATTTTTATCATACAATATATTAAGAAATGATAATAATAAAACGGTGTCTTTTAAAGAGTTACAATGTCACTAAACAATAAAGAGTGCACACAATACATATGCATGTTTTTTGCTCATCAAGTGATATAAAATAAAAAATAAAAAATATTATGTAGTGGCTTAGCGGGAAGAGTATATACCATTTTCTTAAGAAAGAAATGGGTGAGATCGAGTAACCTTGAACTTTATTAATTAGTTACATAATTTTGTGTTTTTTTTTTGGGAAAACAAATTATAGTATGGTAAAAATTAGGGATATCAACACATAGATACATAATTGGTTGGAATAAAAGGGGATTTTAGGTCATTTTCATTTTTCCATCATGTTGGTTTTTGTAGGTCGGAAAATACCTTGGAGGGTGAATAGAGTTTTAAAAACTTAATTCGATTTTAAAATGATTTAATGTCTATATCAAGAATGAAGCCAAACAAACAAACAATTCCAATCACAAGAAAAAAATAACAAAGCAAATAAATAAAGAGCTAAAAGATAGAATATATAAACCGAATGAGCCCAAGTCGTTTTGTTCCCACGATTCGGTTGATTAGACCTTACGTCCACGCCCGAGTAGTGCTTCCGAGAAATTCCACTAATTCTAATTTTCTTCCGGATAACAATTATACCGCTACAAGTATATTATTCTTACACACTTTACAAATGTTGTTCACTCACAACATTCACACAAGAAAAATCTCTTACTAATCTAAGAGATAAACCTCTCTTAATATTCGAAGAATAAGTTTTGGTGACAAATACCAATATATAATAACTCTCAAGTGTTTGAAGGATTACAAATATGGCTTACACTAGAGTTATCAAATTTTGATCACAATATGTAGCTCAATAGATGAATGATTGATCAAAATGTGTTCTTGAATGTTTGAAATAGATGAAGAATAGAGTATAAGAATAATTCAAAGTTATTTAAAAAGTGTCTAGAATGAGTATATATATGTTGGAACAAGACATGGCTGTTTTAATAGAGTAAGTATGAGTTTGGTGCTAAAAGTGGTAAAAAATCATAAATCCAATGGCTAGTTTCTGGACCATCAGTCGACTGAGCCTCGGCTCATCAATCGATTGATGGGCACTATCCTGCCAGCCAAAACTTCAAATTTTGAACTTTTGTTTTTAGTTCCAAAATCAATTATAATGCTTTGGGGATCTCAAAAACATATTCCTAATACACCTATTTTAGGAAAAACTCAAAATATGATCAAATGAATTTAATATGAATTTATTTCGAAATCGGTTTTTGTAAGAATGGAGTTTTAAAATGGATTTTGATTCGAACTTGTTTTCAATCAATCAATCAATGGTATAAGATGTATTTGAGCTATATATGATTATCAAACAAGAAACTTTACATATATCTAAAGTATTCACTCAAATTATAAAGATAACGAGTCTTCGAACGCTTTAGAAAGTTTATTCGGTTTCTCCACTTCCTTTTGGCTTTGATCAAATGATTTGTCTTTGTAAATAAGCTTGGATCATGTTGATGTGAGTAGTGCAAGCTAATGTATTTTGGAATACATATTGTGGATTTGTAGAAAGAAGTAACGATATATATATATTTTTCTAGTACAAAAATATTTAAGTGAGGAAAGCTACTCCGGTCCACGATCGATTCAACCGATACTGCCTAATTTACCCAAATTGAAATTGTATATGCCCCAATGGAAATGGAGACAAGAAAAAAGTCATGTTATTACCATAAATATGGCATATCCCCGCCAAACTCTCACTCTCTCTTTCACAACCACCATTACCAAAACGCCCAACCAACTCTTAATAAATCCAACTCCTTCACCAAATCTAAAATCAATCACACAAAAATCTTCACTTTCTCGAAATCCTTAGGTTTTTCTCGTATCAATGAATTCCTCGGAGTCAATTGAATTATCATCATCATCATCATCAGAAAATGCTTACGCACTCCTCTTCAGGGCGGCCAAAATGATCCCCAAATCGCACTACATTTTAGGGTTTTTATGTGTTTGGATTGTTTTCTTGTACAATTTTTTAGAGTTTCATATTCTCGAAGACATTTTCACCGGATTCAGAGGGAGTAAGGTTTCGCTCACGTACAATTCCTGCTCGGAGATTTACCAAGGGGTGGTCTCCAAGTGTCGCATTCTCCATGGGAGGTAACATACAAAAACATTTTTGTTGAACCATTTTTCTTTGTCTGAATCTAAATTCTGAATTTGAGGTTTGAATACTGAATGTGAAGTCTAAAGACGGAGACTTAAAATTTTGTTATGTTTCTTGTTGAGCAATGGAACGTAGATTAGTACAGAAATAAGTGAAACAATTGGAATCGAAATAGAGACTACAAGAAAGGGTAATATCGTTCATTGTAGTAAATGGGTGGTCTACCATAAGCTTATTATAGAGTCCCACTAGCAGAGCCCCTATTGTCATTGTTGTCGTCTTCGTTACTATATCATTGTATTTCAGGTGCCTTTTTTCTTGGGTGGAAGTTGAACTTCTTGAATGGATCTCCTTGTGAATATGTTGGTTCTCTGATTGTGTAGGTACTTGGCAACACCGTGGCTTGCAAGTCCACATGTTCAAACTACATTTTTGAACTTCTTTGGGAGACCTCCTGTTTTCAGCTACAGAAGGTATTTGGCGTTTCTTTTTTCTTTTGGTGTGAGTGTATAGAGTGTGTGTTATAAGTTTGGAGAGTTTTTTTTGGGGCATTATGTTCTTTGTGAATTTTAAATTCTTTAATCTGCCTCCAACCAACAACAACAAACAAAATATTGGAAGGTCTATAAATGTCCTAAGTTGCGTTGCTGGAATACATTTCTTACTCTTAGGGTCCATATGATGAAAAAGTTGGAAAGCCACTGAAAGCGCTACTAATTTTTATGGAAAGTTGGAAAAGGAGATAAGTGATTTGGTGAAATGTTCTGTTACTTTTTGGGTTTTCCATGGAATAGAATTCTTTGGGTGGTGGGTGATAATATTCTTCCAGGGAAAATAAGGAAAAAATGGCGATCATCTCACCAAATTACTCATCTTTTTTTGTAACTTCTCATAAAAATTAGTAGTGTTGTCAGTCACTATGCATCTTTTTTCTCTAACACAATGGGTTTTCTTCTTGTATACATCAGAATGATGCGTATGGAACCTAATTAGTCTAAAAAACATTGAAGAATAGCTTTAAGTTTCCTATGTAACTAATTGACTTGTGTATATTCTTTCAGAAAATTATTTCATGCATCGGATGGTGGAACTTTTGCTCTGGATTGGCTAATGAGTTCTGATGGTAATTAAAAACAATTACCGTTATTTTAATCTTTACCAACACAGGCAAATACACTCCTTACAATATGTCTCCATGAGACAACTCTCCTTTTGCATTCTATGAACTAAATTGAGAAAGCCAATTTGGTGGTCTCATCGGGCCTTCTCTTTTTGAGAAATCGCAATTATGCCCACTTTCAAATAAAAGCTCCCTATTGTTGATTTATTTCAAAACAATAAATTCGAAGATTAAGTCCTGGAAGAATAAAAAAAGCCAATGGAAGCAATAGGTTTAAGATTTATTCAGAGAAAGTCTACATTAGTGGAGAAAAATGGACATAAAAAGGCTTCTCCAATATTTGCCTCCTCTGACAAATGAGTATTGGACCTATCACTGACCACTCACAAAGTATGACTAGAAAGAAGAGGGATCACATGAACTAAATTCCAAAGACTTATAAAGATACACCACCTCACAATGCATTATTAAGCCTTAAACGTTGCTGTACAATTCCAAATTGTGCTTCTTCAGGAGTTCTCGAACTTCAATTTTCTTATGAGCAACTATAAAGTAAGGGCAGCCAAAAATGAGCCTTCATGGCACTTAATTTTTTTATTTCTCTTTTTACATTTTTGTCAGTTCGAAGTCTCCCGGCATAAACTAACACCAAATGATGCACTCTGACGTGCTAGAACTTTTGAAGTGACAAAGGAACTAGAATTTTTCATTGGTTTTTTGGTCCTAGTGGTACTTCTTCTGCAACTTTGTGCATTTTTATGCAATGAGCTCCCTACTTGATTTGACCCATAGGCATGTGATTTGTAGCAAATGTGCCTTGAATTGAAAATATGATCCATTGTAAACGATCTGAGAGCATTTCATTAAAAAGTTTTTTCTCCTCATCCCTTACACGTTAATTTGTAAATGGTATAGACGCCGACAGTGGATTGGGAGGGGGTCTCATACCCTTAACTACTGGCTAGAGGTACCCTGGTTAAAATGCCATTCATGTTTGAAGTTGCAGGTTTGACACTTTCAACAACATGAAATCCAACAGTATGTGAGGTTGATAGTGACATTTCATGCTCTAGTTCCATACGCTGAGAAAAATTGGAAACTGCTCCAGAATGGAACAGGAGAAAATAAACCAGAACCTCCATTTTTTATTCCAGAGTTGACTTTATTATCAACTGAATGAATGGTCGGTTTGGGTCTAAAAATGTATAACCACATCATGAGAATCATGAATAGGGTAACTGATAACAAAGGGAATTTAATTTGCTTATAAATCTCTCTCTCTCTCTCTCATGCTAAGTTGTGGATGTGGGTTACCCATGCGAATAACTATTTGCTTCGGGCTTGTGACACTTTCTTTTGACCTTTTTTATATTGTTATATTATCCCCGTTCTAATAATCTCTTACTCACTTGAATCTTCAGCGGTAAGTCTTTGCTGTGTACAGTTTGCTCCTGCCCTAGTAATAATTACCAAAAAAAGTAGACATTGATTATAAATGTTCAATCTATGCTTTTTTGAAGCAGTGCAAAGTAAAGATTCATGGTATATGTAGGTTCTTGACGCCTTTAATTTGTTGACATGACAACCCGTAATTGCTTTCTTGCTCCCACGACCTAACAGCTTAAGCTTTTTGGAGAGATGGTTTTTAAAAATGGTCTCAAAGCTCTAGTTACCGCTAGGTCTTGGGTTCAAGTCTTGCCTTTTGCATTCCCCCCCCTCTCCCCCCTTGCATTAGTAAAATTGCACTCTGATTGATTTTGTCTCTCCACGTGATATGCATGATATATATTGTTGGTTAACTACCTAACTGCTTAAGCTTTTGCAAGAGATGGTTTCTAATATTATTCATAATTTCATTTACTATGCAGTTTTGGGAGATTCTGCGTACAAGAATAATGTGTTATCTAGGTCTGATACAACCCCAATTGTTGTAGTGATCCCGGGTTTAACAAGTGATTCTGCTTCTCCGGTAAGTTGTCAAAATCGGTAGAGCTATTTTTCTATATTTTTTTTCTGGCTTTGGACTGCTTTTTTGTTTTCCTGAAGGAAACTCTAGGCTATAATAATAGCACTAGGTATTATCATAAAAATAAAAGAAGTTTGAAGGACAAAAATGCACCCCCAGGCTTGAGAGTATAGAAAAGGAGGAAATCTATATCTGCAAAAGAAAGATCTTGCAATGTGGACTAGAAGGGAGAGTCCATACCACAAGATCTAGTAATATTGGTATCCAAAAAATGGCTAGAGTGATTTATAAAGATGGCACAGTGTGTTGGTTGCCTCCAAGTTTGATAATGTTATTTGTTATTTCAAGAATCTGGGTTGACTATCATATGTTGACTATTAATCTAAGCATTCTAGTGCCTGTAAATCTTTAAACAGCTGAAGATATCTTTTATATATGTAATATATATAATGGCCTCAAAATAGGTGACCAGCCCCGAGGATGTGCAGGATGGGAAACTAAAAACATCTTTTAGTACTTACGTAGGGTCCCAAGCTGCTCAATATTTTAAATGCCGTACTAGAATTATGGCCAAAGATGTATCTATTATATAAAATGCCCGAAGCCGTAAGTTTAAATTTTTGCACATGCCATACGCAATTCATAACTGCCCTCCAAAGATGACTTATAATATCAGATTCCCAATATAAATCAGACTACATTGGTCTGATATCATTTTTATGAGCTAAACTGTGGCACTGGCATCAGCTAGGGTTATTAAGATACCATCCTGGACTTATTAGAGTTATTTTCAGGGTCTAGGAGTGCAGACTGACTGAATGCTAGCTAGGGGGAATGACAAATTACACTAATTATAAGGAGTGCTAATCTGATTTCTACTGAGATTTCTCATGTTGAAGTGTTTCTTGTATATGAGGATGATTTTGTTTTTGTTCTTTCTGCAATATAATGCAGTACATGAAGCATCTTGTCTTCAATACGGCGAAACGTGGATGGAATGTTGTGGTTAGCAATCATAGAGGCCTCGGCGGCGTTTCAGTCACGGTGAGTGCCTTTTTAGTTGACAAGTTCCATGCAATTATAAAGATTGGAGGAAATCAAAATTCATAAATTTGATGCCTTTAACGTAGAAGACCTTATTATGGCAACATTTTGGCTCCTATTTATATTGATTAGGGAAAAATAATTTTGACATCCATAAGGAGTTTATTATTTGCATCTTGCTTGTTAAAAAGTCAATAAAGAGTGAAAGTAGTTCTTTTTCCCTATATATATATATATAAACTTTCTGCTGTTTAATCTTGACTTACCTATCATCATCAATTGATTTTTCTCTACAGTGCATGTCTTGGCCTCTCTATTTGTATGAGACCCCCAATTCGTTCTCTTTTAACTTCTATCTTTACTCTTTCCCTTCAGTGTTCTTTCTTGTTCATGTATACACAACATGTATCTAACTTGTGCTTTTACATACGAATATGTACAAAACCAAATACATATACATATACTGTGACCACCCGGCTTCTACCACATAATGGCTAGCCCAAGTTCTAAGTTAGGTTCATTGCACCCACTTATATAGCAAGTACCTCCCCATTACACTACCAATATGGATATTTGGTCCATGGCATATGCACATGTATAACCAATCATTCTCAAGACCCGCTTCTTGCCATTTCTTGCAAGTATGAAGCCACATAGATTGATTGCAATTCAATCTATCTTGATGCGTATATATAGATTGAAGATGATAGAAGGGTTAAGATAATATTTGAATAACTTTTATTGATCTTCTATTGATTAAGTGCAAGCGAGACTTGGCAGTTATGTTCTGATGTCCACCTGATGTTACAAATTACCCTTCTTTAATTTAGAAAAATAAATAATACTCCCTCCATCCCAAATTGCTAGTCCCTCTTTCCTTTTATGGATGTCCCAAAATAAATGTCCACTTTCCATAAAAGGTAAATACATACCTATTTTACCCTTTTATACTTTCACTTTTAAAGTAAAAGTTTTGAATAAAGTAAAGGGTAAAAAGGGAAAGTCCATGCAAATTAAGCCAAAAAGTGTAATGATGATGTTGGGTCCTTAATAAGTTGGGTTCCCCAAAAGGGACCAGCAATTTGGGACAGAGGGAGTACTTTTTTGGTGGTACGCAATAGGTTACTAGCAACAGAAAACATTCATATAATAATCCCAACATATTACAACCAAAATCATTTATAATTTGTCAAGGAAAGTATTGTTACTTCTTTCTAATCACAATTATCTACAATACTCACAGCCTAACTCAAAAGAACAACTTCAAAATCATATCTGAGAATTAAAAAATACCTTCACTGAGCACTACAACCTCTTGGTCTCCTTCGTCGCTTATAATCAGGATCATCTATGGGTAACTTACAATGACAAACTGGACACGTATTCCTAATCCCAAGCAACGGGACAATGCAATCCCCGTGGTAATGGTGAGCATGGGGAGGTTGCTTCACCCTTTCTCCAACATTAATCTCATCCTTACAAACCGCAGATGGTAAATTATTGCTCTCAAATTCTTCTTGAGTTAAAACAACTGATCGGAGATTCTCATAAACATTTTTAGAAGCAGGTTGTCTACCAAACGAAGCATTTTCATTCTCTCCAAACTGCCCAAACATCATTTCATACTTGGCATACTTGTACTCATAATGTCCACACTCAATATTAGGGTTTGCCTCTAAATTGTGAAGACTTAGCAGAACTTCCCATTCCAAATTCCCAATGCAGTGCCCCCTCCTCACCACCTTCTTCTCCGGAACTGGAAGTAATTAGGGCAGAAACCGATTCATCATAATCGAATAACATACTCAAATCTTCTCTATCATCATCCACTTCCTCCCCCTCGAATTCTTCGTTGGCATCATCGTCCCTGTGATCATCTTCCAACCAAAAGGAATTGAAATGAAGTTGTTCGTCAGCATTCAAACCAATCCCTAAAACCTCATCCCCAGCCTCCTCTAAATTGACTCGAAATCAACCTCCTCAGACCACTCATGAAGTAGGCCGGTCCACTGGACACCGTGTAAGACTCGTGGAAACCCGATTCACCGTCCCTCCTCGACACAAAGAACTCATCACCACAATCAGGAACCATAAAACCAGAATTATCATCATCATTATGTGCTTCTATAGAGACTGCTAACCCTAAATCAAGATCCAGGTCCAAATTATTCGAACTGATATCATCCAAGTTGATGACAAAATTCATCTGGTTGAAGAGTGTTAGTAACCATCTCACCCAAAAGCTTAAGCTATTAAGTAGTGGGCCAACAATGTATATCATACTCTTCAACACTCCCCCTCACGTGCGAGCCACTCGCACGTGGATAGACAAATGAAACCAAAGGCCAAACTGGCCAAACCAAAGGTGCACTTTGTGCACAAACACAAAGGGGGAAACAAATGCAAGCGGGAGGATTTGAACCCGAGACCTTGCAGAACCTGAGCTCTGATACCATGTTAGTAACCATCTCACCCAAAAGCTTAAGCTATTAAGTAGTGGGCCAACAATGTATATCATACTCTTCAACAAAGAGTTTGATGCTCTAGATGGATTCGATGTCTGAGGTGTCTTCGTCCAATATGTGGTTCCGGGATCTGTCCATGGCGCGTGGGTTGGTGATGAAGGGTTAAAGCATCAGATGGTGGGAAATGAACGTCAGAAGCGTAGATGTTGAAGTCGTGGGACCAATGAGGAGCGTAGTCCAAGTCGTCTTCATCCTCATCGTGAAAAATAATGATACCTGAAATGAGTATCGAAGCACGACGTTTCCTATAAAGAACATGTGTCTTGACCACTTGACTAAACTCTATCAGATCACCCTAAGCATTACTATCAAGAATTACTAGCTTCAAGGTTGCACATGCTTTGAGTGTGCCACGAGTTCTAGTTGTTAAGAAGTACTTCAAATTCACTCTTTTGACTTCTTAAAAATACAATGAGAATACTGGAGTTGATGATAATTTCAAAACTCCTTTGCTTTTATTTTCCTAAAATATGACGCATGTTTCATTGTACATGTCTCTTTCCTCCAAAAGTGCATTTGACTTGGTTAAATACACTACCGTTCTATTTGATTCTCACACTTAAAACTCAAAGAAAAGAGGTTGATCCTTGTGCAGTTGTTTATGTCTTAATAAACCCCATCTCCTGTTTTTGGAATTCTCTCTTTATGGGCAAACAGTTCAATGAACAAGTATGCTGCTTAATTTTGGCAATATCAAGACAAATGATTTTATCAAATTACATTATTGAGTGCGATTCACCAGCAAATGGTGATAAAGACAAATCCTATTATGTTGATTATTTTATTTTGATCAGAAACAAAGCTTATATTGATTGGCAAAATCAGATACAAGCAACGGTGCCGGAAGCAGATGAGAAATCCACCACCAAGCACACCAGAAAACAAAAACAAAAACAAAAAAGAACAGCTCCATCCTCAATCACAAAACAGACAAAAAACCCTACTACAAATCAAAACTGATCCCATGCCCAAAAAACAAGCAGTAGCCCCTAACAACAACAATCATACTCCTAGGCACTAGGTAAACCTTTAAGGCCTAAATAAGGTTACTGCATAGCCAAGCCCCAATCCCTAGCAATCTCTGATATAGTCCAGATTCCAAAATTCTTCGAAGAAAATGCCCAAAGTGAAGCTAGATTCTTGATTCTGTCCCAAGTCTTTTCTAATTCTTCTTCAGTTTCTTCAAAAATTCTCTTATTTCTCTCTCTCCAAATACACCACATCACAGCCATGCAACTACACCTCCATAATGTTTTGCTTTTCTTTTTGTCACCTATGAAGAACCACTTGATAGTAAGCACTTCATACCAAGAACCCGGAAATACTGCAATCAAGTCGAATTCCTTTTGGACCTTGTTCCAGATTTCTTGAGCAAAAGAGCAGTGTAATAACAAATGATCAATGTTCTCTCTGTCCCGCTTGCACAACACACACCATGAAATAGATAGATGCATAAAAGGCCTTCTGAATTGAATTAAATCCGCTGTGTTGACTTTCCTTAATGCAGCTAACCAGGCTAAAACATGAACTTTAGGAGGAATGCCTGATTTCCAAATCATATTTGCTGGAGCAAAGATATAACCTACATCAGATTTAGTAAGAATTTTAAAAAAATACTTCACCGAGAACATTCCATTTCTATCTCCTCCCCAAACTCTACTATCCTCTTCGTCACGAGCAACTTCAATACCATGTAACTTTCCCAACAGAGCCCTATATTCCTCCTCCTCCGATTCTGTAGCATTCCTTTGCAATATCACATTCCATGAATGACATTGGGTAGAATCCCAAGAGAGATTATCCGCAACTATAGCCCTTGGATTCTGCACTACTCTGAACAGACCCGGGAAATGATCCTTTAAAACTATATCACCAACCCATCTATCCAACCAGAATTTTGTTTTCGACCCATTGCCAACTCGATAATTCACATTAGCCAAGAAGGTCTCCAACCCATTTGCAATCGCCTTCCAAGGGTTTCTGAAAGTACCTCTGCTTGCTTTATTCGCATCCCAACCATTCTCGAGTACTCCGTATTTGCTTATGATAATACGGTGCCAAAAAGCACTATGTTCATTTGGAAATCTCCAAAGCCATTTGCCAAGCAATGCTTCGTTCCTCTTGATCAAATTGCCAATGCCAAGCCCTCCCATCTCTTTGCATTTGGATACCGTTTCCCAATCAACTAAATGATTTGTTTTTCCTTTATCCATTCCTTCCCATAAAAAGCATCTCATTAATTTTTCAATCGTCTTAGCCACTGAAACGGGGATCTTGACCAATGAAAGAAAGTATGTAGGTATACTATCAAGAACTGATTGAATGAGGGTCAACTTCCCCCCTTTAGATAAACATCCCTTGAACCACCCTTTGAGCCTTTTAGTAACCTTCTCTATCACAGGATTCCAAAAACTGACTTTCCTTGGATTGTCACCCAAAGGAAGTCCTAAATAGGACATTGGCCAACTACCAACTACACACCTAATTCTCTCAGCAAGGGCCCCCATCTCACCCTCACTGTTGATTATTGCTCAAGATATGGTGTTGTAGATGCATTTTGCCAGTGCGTGTGTAAGTTACTAACTTAGAGTATTGGTTATCAGAAATTTTTACTAATGCTTGGGGAAAAGGTCACTTCTCTGAGTTAAGTTACAAACAAGCTGGCACTGGAGATATTCATCTGCTAGTCTGAGGCAGATTGTTGAGAGCTAATATATGTTGGAGTTGGACCTTTATTTTTTCATATATATATATAGTTCTTAAACTTAACACATGAGTATAGAGGCCAATGCTAGATCTACTATTCATTTCTATCAAGCTCTCTACTCTTCTCTCTCTTCATCGTACAGTAGCATTTTGAACATTTATGGCAGCTGTGAAATCGGGAAAGCAAACTAGAATTGACTTTTGCTTTGCTTAAAAGTTTGTTCTAGTAAAATGTGAAGTTGGGCGTGTATCAAATATGTAGTCAGAAAGGGTAACTTATTATGTTTTTCGCTTCTTTTAAATAAATAATCAACAAGGCTTTTCAAAATTATAAGCCAACTTGTTTTGCAAATTTTTGCAGTCTGATTGCTTTTATAATGCTGGATGGACAGAGGATACACGAGATGTCATTAACTATCTCCATCTTGAATACCCCAATGCTCCACTTTTTGCTATTGGGACTAGCATTGGTGCCAACATTCTGGTATTTTCTCCCCTCCTTTAGCCTTATGTAACTTATTTAAACTGAAATATTTCAAAGTCTTTCTGTAGCGACAGCCTTTATCTCCTTTATTTTTGTTATAAGTTGTAAATATTGTATTAGGAAAGTAGATAATTTAGGAATCCTAATTAGTAGTCGTTTCCTTATCTGTGTAGGAGTCTCATGTATATAAGTGGGTAATCTTCTCTTTAATAATATGAATATAATTTCTCTTCTTCTCATAGACAACATGGTATCAGAGCATTAGGGTTTTGTTTTGCTAGTTACGGCAGGTTAGGGTTTTGTTTTGCTAGTTACGGCAGACTAGGGTTTGCCGAGCTTCCAACTTCGAATTTCGTCAGTGCATATTTGATCTCACCTCCCACATAGGGAGTTGCGCCATACACCGTCTACCACTCGCCCAAAATCCGGCGTCAAACTGCCCAGCGCGTGGCCCTCACGCGCCGCCGTTTGTTTCCGACGCAGTCTCACGCGCCGGCGCGTGGAGGCGCGTGGAGACTCCGTTCAATCTCCGGCCACTCTCGTCTGGCTCGTCTCAGTTAGTACAGCACGTCTATGTGCTTGGTTTGGCTCAGTTCGTCTTTCTTCGGTGCAGATCTGAGTTTGGTTCGGTTTAGCCTTCGTGGTAACAATTCGGTGACTTGGTACAATTCGGTTTTGCTTCTATTTGTGGTCAGTACTGCTTATACTTCATATTGTGACCTATTTATTGGTTTGCTCTGAGATTTGTGTGGCTTGATTTCTACGTTCGGCGTGTCCAAAGAATTTCGGTACCGTTTCGTCTCTCGTTTACTATTATTCACTGCCTCGTTTATGGTTAGTACGCTGTTTTGTGACTCATTTTGTTCATAATAATTGTGGTCCTCGCTATAAAATTATTTAAATATGTCAGAGCAGAAGGCGGCAGTTGTTTCTGATGTAGTTTCTGTAATGTCAAAAATTACTGAGCATAAACTTAATGGCTCCAATTATCTTGATTGGAGTAAAACCATTCGAATTTATTTGCGTAGTATCGATAAAGATGATCACATGACTAGTGACCCACCTTCAGATAATTTGAGACAGACGTGGCTAAGGGAGGATGCCCGGTTATTCTTACAAATTCGAAATTCGATTGATAGTACTGTGATTAGTTTGATTAACCATTGTGAATTGGTTAAGGAGTTAATGGATTATTTGGATTTTTTATACTCTGGGAAAGGGAATATTTCTCGTATTTATGATGTGTGCAAAGCCTTTTACCGTACAGAAAAACAGGACAGGTCCATTATGAGTTACTTTATGGATTTTAAGAAAACGTATGAAGAACTTAATATGCTATTGCCGTATAGCTCTGATGTCAAAGTTCAGCAGAGTCAGAGAGAGCAGATGGCTATCATGAGTTTTTTAGCTGGTCTTCCGGCCGAATTTGAAACTGCTAAGAACCAGATTCTCTCTGGTCCTGAGATTTCTTCCTTACAGGAAGTGTATAGCAGAGTTCTTCGCACCGAGGGGGTTTCTCCAGTTCAGAATCCACTTGTTCCGTTCAATAGTGCTCTGGTTAGTAAAAATAATGAGTCTGAACTTGGGCGGTTACAATATCGGGGAGGCAATCAAGGAGGAGGATCGAACAGTAACCATTTTAATACTCGCGCACATGATTCGGGAGCGAGTGTGACTCGGGGACAAGGCTCCGGAGGGATTGTATGTCATTACTGTCATAATCCAGGGCATTTAAAGCGGGATTGTAGGAAGCTTCGGTACAGGACTCAGAGAGCTCACTCAGCCCACATGGCATCTACCACTGATATAGCTGAAAACTCAGTCCTTATCCCTGCAGATGAGTTTGCCAAGTACTCTAAGTATCAAGACTCTCTAAAGTCTTCATCCACTCCAGTCACCTCTGTCACTGCAATTGCTAATTCAGGTAAACCAAATACATGCCTTGTTTCCTCATCATCCAAATGGGTCATTGATTCTGGTGCTACAGATCATATGACAGGTAATTCTAGCCTCTTTTCTACCTTTCAGTCACATATATCCCCTTCTAGTGTTACTTTAGCAGATGGAACATCTTCTTCCGTTCTGGGATCTGGAACAATCACCCCAACCCCTGTGCTTCCCTTATCATCTGTTCTCCATTTACCTCAATTGTCCTTTAATCTAATTTCTGTAAGCCAGCTTACTCGTAAACTTAATTGTTGCATCTCATTCTTTCCTGATTATTGCTTGTTTCAGGATCTTATGACGAAGAAGATTATTGGTAAAGGACATGAATCGGGCGGCCTCTACATCCTTGACACATCGATACCTAAATCCGTTGCATGTTCGGGTGTCACATCTGCTTTCAAGGCTCATTGTAGGCTCGGTCACCCTTCTCTTCCTCTGCTTAAGGAGTTGTGTCCTCAGTTTAATAAGGTGTCCTCATTAGATTGTGAGTCGTGTCAATTTGCCAAACATCACCGTAGTAGTCTTAGTCCGAGAGTCAATAAGAGAGCGAGTGCTCCGTTTGAATTAGTTCACTCTGATGTTTGGGGTCCATGTCCTGTTATGTCAAAAACTGGGTTCAAGTATTTTGTTACTTTTGTTGATGATTATTCTCGTACAACTTGGTTATATTTAATGAAAAGTCGTTCTGAATTGTTTTCTCATTTTTGTGCGTTTTGTGCTGAAATTAAAACTCAATTTGCTACTTCTGTCCATATATTGCGCAGTGATAATGCCAAAGAATATTTATCTTCATCTTTTCAGACTTACATGATTCAGAACGGTATCCTTCATCAAACTTCTTGTGTTGATACTCCATCCCAAAATGGAGTGGCAGAACGGAAGAACAGACATCTTCTTGAAACTGCAAGAGCCCTATTATTCCAAATGAATGTTCCAAAACCATTTTGGGCTGATGCAGTTTCCACAGCATGCTTTCTCATTAATCGAATGCCCTCATCTGTTCTTCATGGTGAGACTCCTTACAGTGTTCTCTTTCCAAATAAATCATTATTTCCTATTGAACCCAGAATATTTGGTAGTATTTGCTTTGTTCGAGATGTCCGTCCACAGGTTACTAAGTTAGATCCCAAGTCATTGAAGTGTGTTTTTCTTGGGTATTCTCGTCTTCAGAAAGGATACAGATGTTATTGCCCTAGTTTGAACAAGTACCTTGTTTCAGCTGATGTTACCTTCATGGAAGAAACACCATATTTTCCTTCTTCCACTTCCAACAGTCAGGGGGAGGATGATGATTTGTTAGTATATACGATCACGTTCCCTGAACCCGTTGCTGAACCAGCGCCAGTCAGACCTCCCATCCATCAAGTCTACTCCAGACGCCGGCCTGCTGATTCATGTCCTCCACCAGCTTCTTCTTCATCATCAGATTCCGTGACGAGTAATGATCTTCCTATTGCTTTACGCAAAGGTAAACGCCAGTGTACTTATCCTGTTTCGTCTTGTGTCTCTTATGATCACCTATCCCATTCGTCTTATTCATTCATTGCATCTCTTGATTCTATATCTGTTCCTAAAACTGTTAATGAGGCTATATCACATCCTGGATGGCGTAATGCAATGATAGAGGAAATGGATGCTTTAGACAAGAATGGTACATGGGCCTTGGTCACTTTACCTGCAGGGAAACAGGCTATCGGATGCAAATGGGTGTTTACCGTCAAGGTTAATCCTGATGGGTCTGTTGCTCGTTTAAAAGCCCGCCTCGTTGCTAAGGGTTATGCTCAGACATATGGCGTTGATTATTCTGATACTTTTTCTCCTGTTGCTAAACTAACATCTGTCAGGCTGTTTATATCTTTGGCAGCTACTCATCATTGGCCTCTGCATCAGCTAGACATAAAGAATGCTTTTCTTCATGGTGATCTTCAGGAGGAGGTCTATATGGAGCAACCTCCTGGGTTTGTTGCTCAGGGGGAGTATGGGAAAGTCTGTCATCTTCGTAAATCTTTGTATGGCTTGAAACAAAGTCCTCGTGCTTGGTTTGGAAAATTTAGTCAGGCTATTGAGACGTTTGGCATGGCGAAAAGTAAGTCTGACCACTCTGTGTTCTACAAACAATCTGAAGCAGGCATCATTTTGTTGGTTGTGTACGTAGATGACATTGTCATTACTGGGAGTGATACGATGGGAATCTCTTCTCTTAAGTCCTTCCTTCATGCTCAGTTTCATACAAAGGACTTAGGGATGCTAAAATATTTTTTGGGTGTCGAAGTCACAAGGAGTAAAAAGGGTATTTTTCTATCTCAGAGGAAATATGTTCTTGACTTATTAGCTGAGACAGGGAAATTGGGGGCAAAGCCGTGTAGTACTCCGATGATTCCTAATGTACAGTTGACAAAAGATGGTCCACTATTTGAGGATCCTAAGAAATATAGAAGATTGGTGGGGAAGTTGAACTATCTTACAGTGACTCGCCCGGATATTGCGTATTCTGTCAGTGTGATGAGCCAGTTTATGTCGTCCCCAACAATTCATCATTGGGAAGTGTTAGAACAAATTTTGTGTTACCTAAAAGGAGCACCTGGACGTGGTATCTTATACGCCAATCATGGACACACTCGTATTGAAGGTTTTTCAGATGCAGATTGGGCAGGTTCCAAGGTGGATAGAAAGTCCACATCAGGCTATTGTATCTTTGTTGGCGGAAATTTGGTCTCATGGAAAAGTAAGAAGCAAAATGTTGTGGCACGATCCAGTGCAGAATCAGAATATAGAGCTATGGCCCAGTCTGTGTGTGAAATAATGTGGATATGTCAGCTCTTAAATGAAGTAGGGATTAAGACTTCGGTACCGGCTAAATTGTGGTGTGATAATCAAGCTGCCATACATATTGCGTCTAATCCCGTGTTTCATGAACGAACGAAACATATTGAACTCGATTGCCATTTTGTCCGCGAAAAGATCCAGCAAGGCTTAATTTCCACAGGATATGTGAAGACTGGAGAGCAATTGGGTGATCTCTTCACGAAAGCCTTAAACGGGGTTCGGGTTGATTATCTTTGTAACAAGCTGGGCATGATCAATATCTATGCTCCAGCTTGAGGGGGAGTGTTATAAGTTGTAAATATTGTATTAGGAAAGTAGATAATTTAGGAATCCTAATTAGTAGTCGTTTCCTTATCTGTGTAGGAGTCTCATGTATATAAGTGGGTAATCTTCTCTTTAATAATATGAATATAATTTCTCTTCTTCTCATAGACAACAATTTTTGAGAGTTTCTGTGCTACACACAGTTATTTGATTATGAATTATATTTCAATATCTCATATTGGATGGCAGTGGGCAAATTAATTGTAAATATCTGTCTCTCTCTTTCTCTCTCTATATATATGCACATCTAATAAGAAAGGTGGAAGAAAAGATTGTCTGCTTCCTAAAAAGGAGGAACACATGGATGGAATTTTAATAATATAGGTTTAATTTTGATTACAACATAGCTCCTCTTAAGTATGTGCTTCAAGATTAAGATCTAGTGCATAGTCTTGTACAGCAAGATGGTTAGATGAAAGCTCTAAAGAGGTTGGTTGGTGGCTGGAAAAGTGAAATGATTGAGGCTTTGAGCATATATAAGTGCGGAAGAGTAAGAAATGTGAAGCAGATGAAGAACAAGAAGATGTTTAGGACCCCAACTCATACCTTAAGAAACTAATGTCCTGCCCTTAAAATGCTCTAAGTAGAAGCTTAGTCCTCTATTTAGATATTTTTTTTCCACGTATGTCAGTCCATGAGCTGAGTGAATTCATATAAATCCATCCAAATGCAATGAATCTCTTTAGCCAGTTGTTCCTCAGAGCTTTCCCTTATAGGTAGATCACTGCCACTTGTGCTGGTTCTTATTTCGGGCCTCTCGTTATCAATATTGTTTCCAATTTGCACAAATCAAGCTAGAATTTTCAATGTAATTGTCTGTCCCTACTACTTACAATGTCAATTGCAGCCACTCATGACCTGCTGCCTCTGTTAGCAGATCTTGTGGATTGAGATTCATGAATTTTTATTTCCTTTCTAATTTTTCTTGGAAGGAAACTGGTAATAACTGCATTATAATAGTTAGTTTTTATAATATATGCAAACATGGTAGTAGATATCATACGATACACGATACGTATCGTCTCGCAAGTAAAACGATATGTATCGTTATGTGTATCGCGTTTGGGAGTGTATCGGGCGATACACGTCGATGTATCTAGATATTTTGGCGTATCGCGAGACGATATCGTATCGGACGATTTTTTTTTTGGTCTTTTTTTGCGAAACGACGTGGTTTTGTCTAATTTTTTTTTTTTAAAATAAAAATAAAAGACTTTCCCAGCCTCAAAACCTAAACCCCAAAGATACTAATATACAACCCCCTCCCTGTTTGGCCTGTTGGATTGATTGATACAACAATTGGGTTATATTTGAGAGCGAATATTAGTACCTAACTTTGTATAGGAATTATAATGTTACTTCTGTACGGTTTTATTTGATTTTTGGTGGAGTTCACATGGTTTGTGTACCTATGGTCGCGTAGTTGCTGCATGATGGTTTGCTTTAGATGATATATGTCAACAAGTTGGAAATGAAAAGATTTTAATTTTCCTTGTCCACATTTTGGCGCAAACTAACTGCACAACAAATAGTGAATCAGTTGATTTTCCACTCTCTGAAACCCTTGTTCATTTTTTTTTTACCATCAGTATCGTGGAACCACACTATCCACCACCATCATGGCACTGCTAGCACAACCACTGTTTTTCCACTAGGTCCACCATCAATCCATCATCATGGAACTACCATTACCCACTAGCAGAGCTTCCATCCCAGGCACACATCGTGCCCACCCCACCCCACACAGATATCACTGCCCTCCATCAACTACCACTGCCATTCCATGTCATATTGTCATGGCACCATTAGCAACATTTCTTTGAGTTATGCGATTAAGTCAAAGAAGATTTTTTTTATTTGCATGGAAAATCTTTTACATCGAAAACATTTTCAACAAACCAAACATTGTGTCAGTGTTCTAAAAATCCCTAACTAAGCCGAGCTAGGCCGTGGCTGGATGGTGATTGGTGGAGTTTTTCTCTCCGTTTTGTTTATATTTTCTTCTTAGGTTTGAATGATGAGAAATGTTTGTGTTGTAGAAGTTAAGTTAGATTTTTTGTATTATATTTTTTTTAAATAAATAAATAATTGACCACGTAGCCCTAGCAGGCTAGCAACCTTGTCCTCGCCTAGGTGCTAGGCTCCTTCATGCCACCCGCCTTCCGCCTCCTGCTTTTCAGAATATTGCGACCTATATGTTGCTTAGAATCATATGACATCATAATTGTTGATCCATCTGCATAATTCATATTTCCAATACCATTATCCAAGTCCTTATTTTGACAATTCATAATCATACTTGTTGGTCATTTAAATATAACTTGTCTTAAACTTCATTCTTATGTCTCCATATTGCTTTCAGGTGAAATATCTTGGAGAGGATGGAGAGAATGTTCCTATTGCAGGGGCTGCTGCTGTTTTCTCTCCTTGGGACCTTTTGGTTAGTGTTGTTATGACATAATATGATGTGATAAAACAGTGTTTCAATTCAATGGTGTTGATTTTAGAGGGCAGCGTCATGGGAGTACTTACTCAAGTGGTTGAAACGTCTACCTTTTTTATCCATCTGTAGGATTCTTTTATGGAGCCTGTTGGGCCTTCATTTAATAAATTTGGAGCACTTTTCTCTGTGTTTACTACCCACAAATTTTAGTTATTTGCATGGCTAGAATAGCCACAGATATGACTCATACTTGATAATGTACATAGTTTTAAGAAACACAGAACCATGTTACATTCTATATCACCAGTTTCAATTCTGGAGGTTTTATCTGATGAATCCTCTCATAAGGTCTCTTGCAGAATGATCCATTATTTGAAGCCTCCTTGTTAGTTTGTTAAACTAGTAAAAGAACAAGAAAAGGTCGTCCAAGCATAGCTTGCGGTGGTGGATTTGTTAGATCTGACGATGCCTATTGTAGCATCTTGTTTTATTGGTGTACTTGTTGCACTATTTGCTAATTCTCTCAGCTATCCTTAGTACTATTACCTTCCGATGTTTCAATAGTTCATGGTACATACTGAAAGTACTTGAGTTGCTCTTAACCCCTAGCCATATTAAGTTCTCACATGCTCTGAGCAAATTCACTCAGCCTTCTCATTTCTTGGACAATTGAGCTTGTCAACATTTTCAGTCGAAAAATAAAAATAAAAAAAGAGAAAAGAAAAAGCTTGTCAACAGCTCCACGCTGCACATTGGACTGTGCTTACTCCTGCACGAAGATTCAATGATTTTTGGTTATGTATAATCTTTCTCTTCTTATGTAGTCTCTTTTAGCACTTCCTGTATCCCTTGCAGCTCAGGTTAAAACCCCTTCCATTCTTCTTCTTTCTATAATATATTGGTCAGGGGTCCATCATTAACTCTGCACTTCATAGGGGGTTTCAACCTTCAGAATACATATGTTACTATGAAGGAGGGTGTTTTACTTGTACTTTTGTGTTAACATCTAAAGGCCCATATTTTCCATCTTTAGATTAATGGCGAATTTAAAAACCAACCAATATCATGTCCCCTTTCAAAGCTAAGCTACATTTATCTGTTTATTTTAATTATGGCAAATAGGTACAAATAATTTGTTGGATGGTACTCTCGGCATCAGTTGTTCTCTTAAGCATGGATAGTGCCATTAAAACTACACACATATGAGATTTTTTCGATACTGGCTGAAGAGGATTGGAACTGGAGATGTTTCCAAGGATGAGGCTCCCTGTTTTGTGGGCAGAAATCTTTTGGAGAGTACTAACTACTAAGTAACAGGAAGAAGAGGTATATGGTGGAGAACTGGAGATTGGTTTAGGAGTTCACAAAGGTAGAGTTTTAGGTTGAAGTTTCAATAGAACTTGATGCTGATATGGGTACTCTGAACACTAATATTTTTTGTGCCTTGGGGTTGAAGGCTGAATATTTGGTGAAGGGAAAGATTGGACTTCAAGCGTAATCTTCAAAGATGGTAAAGGTCATTAAATTGGATCTCATCGCAGGCTAATAAAATCTTAGAGAATGAAAAATAGAAAGCAGATGAATACCAGCGTGATTTATATTCCTTTTGCGAAGATAGATGAACTTGCAGATGCCAGAGCAAAGTGACTGGGGCAATTGCATTTCATATTGTTGTTAGTAAGCAATATATATATGATACATATTGTTAAGCATGATATTCATTACGGTTCCTTCTCCTAACAGCTTAAGCTTTTGGGAGAGATGGTTCTTAACATGGTATTAGAGGTTGGATTTATGGGAGGTCCAAGGTTCAAGCCTTGGCACCTCCATCCCCCATCCGTTAATCCGAAATTCGAAATTTGTCTGTTCTGTGTAATCCTGTTCCCGTCTGCTCTCCACGTGCATGTATGGGGTCGCACGTGAGGAGCTCGAAGGAGTGTGTTGGAGCTTTATTGTCATGTATTCCATTCACTAAGGCCTAAGAATATTAATGTTCTGTGCTCATCATAGTAAGTGTAGGATGTGAATCGTGAGATGATGTACCTTGTTGATCTTGAACTGAGTGTCATGCGTAATATGCTATTGTGGAGTAGGTAACATGGGTTCCAGCTGTCAATATGAAACTGGAGAGTAAAATGTTCAGTTTATCATTTCTGAACAGCAAAAAGAGTTTCACTAGCGTCAGTCAGTATCCATTATAAATGGATCTATGGTTAGTGTATGTGGTGTTTGCGGGTAACAATGCTCTTTCTTGAGACTTCATTTTGTCATATTTTCTTTGCCAAATATGTTCATCTAAATTTAGCTGCTCAATCAACTTTGAAGAGATGTATATGTACTTTACAAGAATGGCATTATCAAATGTGAATTCTAAGTTTGGTATTAGTTCTCATCATTTGTCAATCTCCTTCCCAGATTGGTGACAGGTTCATATGTCGCAGGCTCGTACAAAAGTTATACGACAGAGCTCTTACCATTGGCCTTCAAGGATATGCCCAATTGTATGTCTGACTGCCTTCTGAATTTACTAATTGAATACATGATGGTCTATTAATTGCCATTTAAACCCTTGAGTTTTCGTTCAAAAAGTAACTTCCACCTTTGTCCTAGATAGTAGATGCATATGGTGTTTTGTTTGATTTTAGCTTTATCTAAACAAAGTTCAGGTTTTCATTGCAGACACCAACCTCAGTATTCTCGCCTTGCTGATTGGGACGGCATTGTAAAGGTTGGCTTGTTTTCGAGGACTAAATTATATGTTAGTCATTAAGTTGAGCTAGATTCAATAGCTGCTTCTTCACTGTTAGGAATCAAAAATCAAAATTACATGCAACAATAAATAAGCACACAGTACACAACAATATATTGTGTTCTGAGCCATGCACAACACAAGTAAATTGTTGTGAGAATTTCTACTATAATAATTCCCAGTTATTTTGGATATATTCCTTCAAAAAAGTTTCAAAACAGCTCTACAATTTAAAACCGTGAAAACTGAGGCAAGTTTGATATAAACACTGTTTACTCTCCTCCAGATGTGTTTTAATTGTGATAATCTCTCTAGGTTAAGCACCCGTTACCTGTGGCGGTCCCATGAATTTGAGTCGGGATTAGTCTTTTTTGTTTTTTTTCCTTTTGTCTTTTCTTTTTGCAAGTGGCTACATTGTCAGGCAACAACAGTATCAGTGGCACTTACTCAAAATTCTAATTGTAACTCCTACTAGCTGTGACAAATCTTATATTTACTATTGATGCCTTTTTCCTTTGGCAGTCTTCAGTGTTTTATCCCAATTTGAGTCTCGGGATAAAATGGCTGTTTCTATACACATATATATATATATATATATACGGTAGGTTAATTTTGTTGTTTTGCTAATATGGATATATACCATATATATATATTCTCTAATTTAACATTTTCTTCGTGGTTTTTATGGCTTCGTTTGTTTCTGCATTTTTCTCAATTTATGATAAAAGATTATGAAGGGCAAAAATTATTACTCTTGCAAATTAAGAGTCCCACTATCCTTGTTGGACGTCTCAAACTAAGAGTACCATCTCCAAAATCAGTGTATCAATCTCATGAAAGTTAGAAAAGACCGACTGTTGAAATCGAACTCTTAAGTGAGACAGAGGGAGTCTTTGTTTTTCCTTTCCTGGTCAACATCTATCATTTTTCACTTCAAAGGTTTTGAAAACTAGTTTACACGCGGATTTGTTGTTTTGTTTAATTCAACTAATGTTTCATGTTTGATCATGTGTCTTGTGCTTACATAGTCACGTTCTATTCGGGATTTTGACAACTATGCTACCTGCCATGTTGGGAAATTCGAGGTAAATTCTCTCTCTCTCTCTCTCTCTCAGCCACAATCAATCAAATATTTTCGTTGTATAATGTTACAAACAATAACATACTCCTTCCTCAAGACTGTGGACGCATACTACAGACGTTGTAGCAGTGCTTCTTATGTTGGAAATGTGTCAATCCCACTACTCTGTATAAATGCTTTAGATGATCCAGTCTGTACTAGAGAAGCCATTCCCTGGGATGAATGCAGGTAAGAAGCTTCTCTTCTTGTGTTATTGAACACATTCTCATTTTCCATTCTCAATCATTTTACATCAATTTCAGAATTTTTTTTCTTCTATGTAATCAAATCATATTAAAAGACTTAATCTAAAATATCCCTTATTTATAGGAAGTACAAAAGAATGAAAGATACCTAATAACTCTTAATAACCGAATAATAAGTAAAATATGATTTCCATCACAACTAATATGGGGTTCCTCTTTCACACAGAGCAAATAAAAATATTGTCTTGGCTACAACGAAACACGGAGGACATCTGGGGCTTTTCGAGGGAATATCAGCTTCGGGCCTGTGGTACTCTTTCACTAACATGTTCTTAAGATATTCCTATTTCTATGTATACGCATTTGATTATTATCCTCTATGAGTTTATATTTCATTTGCAAGGATTACCTACGAAAATGTTTGCAAGGATTATCAATGCTCTACCATTTATTACTGAAGAATTTCGTACTGGCTTAGTAGCTTACTCAAACTGAGGGCGGAGCTTGTACTTACATATTAAAATTAGGGTTGCAATGAGGAAGCAAAACATATGGAAGATGTCTATCCTTTGTGATCAAATCCTAATTAAAAACGAAATCTATGAGATCTCTTATTTATGGGAAGTACTAAAGATATGTAATAACACATAATAATAAAAATAATTAATAAATAAAATCTGATTTCCATCACTATCCTAGAACACCTTTTTAACCAATACAGTTCTACGTGAATGCAGGATTCCACTTGTTTGGCATTCTAGAACCTAATAGTAGGTGTCACAGATTTTTAACACTTGAACCTGACATGAAGTTAGCAGGTTTGCATTATCACCTGCCAATACAAAAAAATATAAATGCCGAGTCAGTGCCAAACTGGAACAACTAGATTGATAAATGATAAAGCCATTTAACTGCTATTGTATGGAGAAAGTGTGCAGTAGTCTTTCCATTTTACAATGCAGCGTTGTTTGAATTTTGTTGATTTAGAAGATTTCCACTTCGAAACTAAGAGTCGCCATTAGATTTTGTAAAGACCCACCTCCCTAGTGTACCGTGGAGATCTTTTGCTGAAAATTGATGTTTTCTTCTAGTGTAAAGCAGAAGCTATATATAGCTCATTAGGTTGTGATTCTTTTCTCTTTATTATTATTATTATTATTTATTTTTTTTTTTAATTTTTTTTGACAATGTATTTTAATGTAGGTTAAGGTTTTAAATGCTATGGTAAATATTCCTTGGGTTTCATTTTCGTTTTCCCTTGCAGGTGGGTTAGGGCGGTCAATGAATTCCTCGGCGTCCTACATTGTAGTCCTTACATGCATACGCAAAAGAAGGTGCAATTCATTATCCGTACTTTTGTTTTTCAGAAACATTAGTGTAGTATCAGCCTATGGTAACTTTAGCAGATACAATACCCCAATCTTTATGGGGCAATTACAGTTACCTCCCCGTATTTTCGGTTTTACAATGGCCTCCTTGTGATTTGAAAAATTGCAGTCCCATCCCCTCCCCTTTGTGTCTTGTTATAGTGATCTCCCATGTGAAACAAATATTTGAATAAGCTCCCCTACATATTTGTACTTTTTTGTAATTTTGCATATATATCACATAGGAGAGCTTCTTTATACGTTGGAATTGAGATTTCTCCGACATGGAGGTCATTGTAATTTTACCAAACAAAATTGTTCTCTAGGATAGTTTGATGGTAAAAAGAAATTACTTGATGCCAAATAGTCAAACCATAAATCTTATAAGTTAATTCTTCCTTCCGTCTCAAATTAAGAGTCTCTGAAACATATTAAGAAACATTATGAACTTTATTAATTACCTTTTACCAATATTGAAGGGACAGAGTGATGTGACATCAACATAGTTGTTCGCATCATAATAAAAGGCTAACTTTTGTAATCAATTTGTTTCTAATTATAGAAACGAGTCTCTTAATTTAAGATGTGTCAAAAGGGAAATAGAAGAGTTGGAAGTAGCTCCTCTAAAGTGAGGAAAATCACTTTAGTAATCTGGACCATTAACTTTAATTTACCGTAAGTTTTTGCGTCCACTAGAGGAGCCGTATCCTTTGGCAGATTGGCGAGTACTTTACTAAATAGAAGCTAATCTGAACTGTTCAATACCAAATAGAAGCTAATCTAAACCGTTCAATTACCAAATAGAAGCTAATCTAAACAGTTCATTTTTTTATTAATGGTCCGATTGCATAACATTTCCTTGGTGTTGCTGATTTAACCTTTAAGTTTCGTCCATCTCTCTGATACGCACAAATTTATTTGCAATCCACATATTCATATTACTTCTGTTCAATTTCTTCAGACAAAGAATCCTCCTGGGCATTCTTCAATTGAATCTTCGATTGACCAAGGCCCATATCTTAATGTTAATCATGGCATGGTGGCTCCAATGGGTCCCGAACTAACACCAGATGGTGCAGTAGAAGAATCATCCGAAGATCAGAAAAACACCTGTAAAAGCACAAATGGAGTGCCTTCAGACCCAGAAAAACCAGATCTCCTAATTGAATCAACAAAACATTTTGAAGAAAACACTCCCCAATCCTCCAACGAGGCTGCAAAAATCAACGGTATTAATTCTCCGGATGAAAATATTATTAGACGATGCTTAGATCAGCTTTCTCAACAAAACCGAAGAACAATGTGGGTGCTTGCTTACATTTCCCTCTTATCTTCATGGCCATTGGTAGGTGCAGCTCTTCAGTTTTTCTTCAAAAAGAGGTCCAAAAAAGTCTTACCTCCAAATTTGAAATCTTGATTTTTTTTTATAAAATTAAGAATGTCTACCTCTACCATTGTTTGTTTATTTATTTGATTAAATTAAGACTATCTCCCATACTATTATTTAAGACGTAACTTGTGTGAGATTGAGGTTCACATTAACATGTAAAATGCGAAAAGTGAATCTTGTTAGCTTATAACACTGTTAATATATAAAAAATTACATGTAAATTTAGCTTCCTTTTGTATAAGTGATCGAGAACAATTTTTTTTTTCTAGAGTTTTATTATTAATTTTCCATAAAAAGGGGATGACGCATGATTTGCGCATGCAAAATTATGATGGTGCTCTAAGTCATTCTTTCTCAATATATTTTGAGTCTTTTCTTTTGACCCATGTAAAGTATTCCCTTCCTCATAAATTAAGAGTCAAGACGGCTGGGTATTGAAATATCGGAACTTTTTTCTAAAGAATTGTGGACCTTCCTTCACTATGTGAAAATAAGTGTTCTTCAACAACAAACTGTAGCCTGTTGATAAAGTGGCACTTAGCGAGCGGTGGACTAGCCCAGATGAAAAAAGAATACTTGAATTCGAGTCTCATCTGATGAAAACAAAATACCTACCAAGTCCTTAAGGTGACATGGTGTTGGCTGAGATAACTATTAGTAGTTAATTCATCTGGTTAGGGTTTGGGATGAAATTGTAGGGTTCTTGTGGTTGGATGGCACATTGTTCTCGATTGAATGCCATATTTTCCTCTAATCCGAATTCTATGAACCGAATCATTTTGAATATGTTTTTTATCATGTAAAGATCATACGAAATAAGTAGGTCCATGGATTTTGGTAGTTTTTTCAAGGATTTATCAACTAAGGAGAGTTCTTGACTTGTTTTCGCAAAAACGAGTTCAATTATCAAATTTGATTTATCCTTGATACCAATCGGTTAATTTTTTTTAATGCACTTGTTTAGATTAAACACGTTAATTATCATGTATTCTAGTCAAGAGGAATTCAAATAGAAACAAGTTAGGCTTAATGACATATTTGATTAATGAACCTTCCTACTTTTTTTAATTTGGTTACTAAACCCTTTTTTTTTGTTTAAAAAACCATTGAACTTTCAATAACATTTCAATTTAGCCAAACCTTTTAACGCCTTTAATTAGAGTTAACGGCAAATCTTAGTTGGACATTAAAGAGTCCACGTGCACAGATAAAATGGCAAAAATCATCACATGACACGAACGTGTGAAGTGTGAAGTTCTCCCTATTCAAACGAAGAGATCTATTTTGATAAGGAAAAACACGCGATTTTTTTTTTACATAACTCAATTGTCCTTCCCTCAATTTAAACACTAGACTTACGTAAACCAAAATTTGTTGAATAAAATGATCATTAACAAAACTCGAAAAAATATATAGAAGCAATCATGCATACTAATTTTGAGGAAAAATCAACAATTTTTTATTTACACAACTTTCTCTTAATTTTCGTTCGTATATAAAGTCCTATTCTACTATTGTAGCCATTGAGCACTTTAATTAAGGAGGAGAACTTTACACGCGCGTCTCATGTACGGGTGTTTTTGGTTTCGGTCGGGATAGATATTGGGGTACCCCAAACCCTCCCCAAACTTTATAGATCGATTTCAGTTCAGTTCGATTTCGGTTTTCTTACATATAAAACCCAAACCCTCTCCAAATTATTCTGTTTTGGTCCGGTTCGGTCTCATTCGGGTTTTTTTCTTCTTTTTTTTAATATATTTTAAGAATCTCATTTGAGATTAAAGAGTACTGTCTCTCTCTCAATCTTCTTGGCTAAAACATATTTACCTGTAAGAAACTCATTTTTAAAAGAACTAAATTGGAAATAACAAGACAGTGAAAACCATATTTGCTTTGCATTGAAGATCGATTTTGTGATTAGCTTTATCTTCTAATTAAATAAATTTAAGACCAATACTGTAACACCTCCATCTTAATATAGAGGATAACACCAGTAATTAAGACCTGGAGTGTCACTAACCCATTATAGTAGGACTAAGACAAATGTATAATAAGAACATAAATCAACAATAACAGGTATGCCGAACAACGACAAGCATGGTGTGAAAAAATGATATTATAACTGATAACATGTATCATGGATATACATGAAACGTATTATATGAACAACAAAAATATAAACAGTCTTCGGGCTAGCTGTGGCTTCTCGGATAAGCACATATATTACAAAATGAACCATAATATCAGAGGTTTCTATTTTGTCCCCGAATCCATCGTCTATCTGTCTCCCCGGGACTCGTGAGTACTTGTATTATTTTAAAAAAACGGGGTGAGCTATACGCTCAATAGGGGTTTGTAATAACGAAAGCATTACATATAAAATATAAGTCAGTTTAAAACCATGAGTTCATATAACAATGCATGCATATGCCAATGCAGATTACCTCCCTTGTGTCAACCATAGAACCACGTAGCCAGAATATCAATGCTGAACCAGAGCATAATATGGGCCTGACCGCCCAAGAATAGATCCCGTTAATAACCATAAGTTGGCCCAACGGCCTCATAGAATATCTAACCCAACGGCCTCAGAAATCATTATGAAATCTCAATCGATTTAGACCTCAAGTCCATTAATAGAATCATAACAACAGAATCATCAGTGCCTTACCGTTGTCTAGATTTTTGAGCTACACACCGCTGGCTCGAGACAGCCGACGCGTTGCTGCCCTCCGAAAGTTTAGAGATTTTCAACCAAAGGGCACCAGGCCCCATTTATTTTCCATATCAGTAGGCACCAACCAATACATAATCCCTTCACCATCTAAGGGTCACAATAGAATCACAGTCGAATCCATATCACGATCATATCACACTCTGAACGATACAATAACCATAGCCAGCTTCCATCATTATAGAAAAGAGATATACGCCCAATGTGATGGGCCATAAGAATGATACCCATGTGCCAAGAGTCTCCAAGAAGTGGTTAACATAATAATAATGTATATAGTATGTAAACATGCTATTTCATGCAAACACCAAGCAATCTATGACATACCCACTCAAGTACATTTCATTCCATATCTCTTAGCGTGTATAAATCATCAATAATTCCACTTTTTTCACAAACAACATTCACACAACCAGGAGATACCGTTTATAGTTCCAATAACACATTACAACAAGTGGATAGGGCATATCTTGCCTCAAATCATGCAAATATAGCCATAGAAATCATCAAGCCTCATAGGTCTCTTTATTCATAAGTTCTCAAAACAAAACAAACCAAATATAACAATTATCAAGCTAATAAATCATTTTATCGAGTTTTGAAAACAATAGAATCCCTACCTAGAGTTATTAGCTGAAAAAAGAGAGAAGAATGATTATCCAAGCTCCTTCCAAAAGAACTCCAAGGAAGAAGATGATGAATATTGAAGAATGAGAGGATTGGAGTGATTTGGAACCTTAATCTTCGATTGGGGATGAAAAATGGGTAAAAATCGCTCCAAAACCCTTCATTTTCTCTCTCTGGAGCTCTTTAGAGTTTCTTAGAATCTTTTGGGTAGAAAATGGATGAAAAATGAAACAACACTTAAAGCAAGTTAACTTGGTGCAATGTTCCAAGCGGACTGGTATGCCAAAATCAGAGTACCAGCTCGCAGCCAAAATTTCCCCTATTTTTTACACGGTGGACAGGTATGGCAAAAACTGCATACCGGTCCACAGTCTAATTTCCCCCCATTATTTAAACGCTGGACCGGTATGCTTAAACCCATATACCGGTCCGCAGGCAAACCTTTTGCCTTGTTACCCTGTTTTTGTTTTGACCATAACTTCTCGCTCGGAACTCTGATTGATGAGTTCTTTATGTCTACGGAAAGGTAATTCCGAGATCTATAATTTACGGAAGAATTTTTCTCTAAATAATAAACATATAATTTTCTAAAATTACAATTCCCACACAAAACAAATAGAATTAACATTAAAATAAGCACATAGTGTTACAAATACATATTGAGATATCTGCATTCGGACAACTATCTATTGATGGGTGAGATTTTTTGATATAACTGCTAGTATGAACATTTAATGTGTATGTGGATGTGGATGTATATGTATATTATATATATAAATGCATACATTCTATATTAAGACTATGGTATCTGCAGGAAATTAGTCCATGGGCATATATGATGGAGGTACCACAACTGTAAGTCTGTAACTAAAAGAAAAAAATGTGAAAAATAAAAAGTACGATGTAATCAAGACATATGCAAATAGTCCCATTTTTAGTTTTGGGATATAGTCAATTTAACAAATATCATAATAATAAGGATAAAATAGCAAAATGAAAATAGAAAAATAGCCAATTAACTAAGAGAAACACTAACCCTTCCTCTTTTAGAACTGGAGCCAATCTGCGGATATTTCAATATAGTCCAGTCAAATACCTAGTCAAACTAAGTTACACACTAACTAAGGGGGTAAATCGAAATATATATTTACAGTTACAATATATACATGTATAAACATATATATATATATATATATATACACAGTTACACACTAATTAAGGGGCTAGATCGAAATTAGAACTACATATTTTTCTTTTCATTTAGTTCAGATCTACAAAAAATAAATTACAAGTTTATCAAACTAAGTGTTTAAATATCACGAAATTGCAAACACAACTCAAAGAATCAGAAAGCTTTATCCGTCATTTTGCGAACCCAACTCGAGTACAACCCACAAATGGACGTCTAACATTTGAGGAGTAAGGATGAATTGTAGCCTGCAAGGGTGAGAGTGTGTGAGAAAGAGAGAGATGGCAGTCGGCTGTCCACTGTCGGTAGTCCAGGACGAGAGAAAAGAGAAGAGATGAGGTCGTGTGTAGTAAGGCACTGAGGCTGAGTGGCTGACGGTTGAGGGTAAGCAGTAATGAAATGAAAGTTTGAAGGAAACTAGGTTTTTTGCCTTTTGTGAGTTTTGTCCTTTTTTTTCAACATTCGGGTATATTCGGTCCATTTCGGGTCAACCGAACCCGACCCTGAACCGACCCGAATATTTGATTTTGAATTCGGTTCGGAATATTTTGGTTCACGTACATTGGATCGGTTCGGTTCGTTTAGTTTTCGGATTTCCGATAACACCCTTAATCTCATATGATGGTTTTTGTCATCTAATCTATCCACATGGATGGCACGTGGACTCCTTAAATGTCCAACTCAGATTTTGCGTTAACTCTAATTAACGGTGTTAAAAGGTTTAGTTAAATTTAAACGTTATTGAAAGTTCAATGGGTTTTTAGAAAAAAAAAAGTTTAGTGCCCAAATTAAAATTTTTTTGATAAAATTCGTTAATCAAATATGTCATTATGCCAAACAAGTTATTCAAGTTGTTTTAATATTGAGGCATTCAATCACATACATTAGAATGAATTCCTAAACTCCTAACTAATTCATCCATCATATTCAAATCCACAAGGCATAATTTAGTTTTCTATTTTATTCAAAATTTAGAAATTGCATGTTTTAAGCCACTTAAGTGAGTTAATAATAATTTACCCATTAAAATTTATTCACTTTTGCACTTTCCTCTATGAAGTTTATTTTGCATAACGCTTATTCTTAAAGTTTGCTCCCATTTTCATTTTAGTTTCAAGCGCCACAAGTCATTAGGTTCTTGGATGGAAAAGACTGAGTTGTACGTGGAAATGTAGCAGGGGTAAAACAGTAAATTCGCTATAATGTTATGGTGATATATGTACTTGAGTTAGATATGTATATTTAGTGCTTTATTGCTTATAGAAATAAAAATGAAAGAGGGGAGAAATGAGAAGCTCATTTCCAGGTGAAGAACATTATCATTTCAACAACCAACATTTATGCTTTTAAAGAGAGAGATTCAATATGTATACACAGTGCCAAATTTTTTAGTTTTTGGTCACCTCAATTCCCCAACTCATTTTGCGAGCCTTCAATAGCATGAAATTATGCTTTAGTTTGTTCTCTCTCTCTCTCTGTCTTTACCGTTTTTCCAACTTCACACTTAGATTTTGCCCCAATTTGGTGTTGAAGACAAACCTATATTGGTGCATTATAGTGGCTTGACCTTTTTACTCTCGCTACAGTGCTCACGTGCAACTCACCTGGTATTTTTTGCCAAAACCTAACTATTTGTGGGGTTTCAGATTATGGTAAAAATGGGAGTAAACATTAAGGATAAGAAATATACAAAACGAATTTCATTAATGAAAAGTGCAAAAGCGGCTAAACTTTAAAAGGATAAATTATTAATAACTCCACTATTCCCCTATGTATCACTTAAACTTGCATAGTTTTATAGGCTTAACTTAGTTCAATTAATTTAGTTGCTCTATATACTTAGGAATTTATCGAAGCATATTAGAAATCATATTTTTCACTAGTAATTTTTGTAAAGTTTATATTTTGGTTGGCTTTATTCCATCGACAAAAACAAGTTTGCTTGTAGGTTGTTCGAGTTGTCGAAATTTACTTCTGAAGAATTACAAGTAAGCCAAGCTACCAAAGAGATATATTGAAGAATTACATCAAGGAAGATATAGTAAGCATTGGCATTTGAATTTAATTTCCTAGGTGGTATTTTTTAGAAAAACCTTTTGGGTTAAATTAATTTTTGAACTATTTTTTTATGATTTTTATTTGTGTTTTTTAGCATCCGTAAGGTTTCGGTGAACCGAATTTTTGAGAAAACTATAGAATTATATTTCTAATATATTCCTAGAGTTGTCCCAAAAATTTGAGTCGAATTGGAGCTCAGACGAAATTAACACGCAGAAAAAAAATAGAAATAAAAGAAAAAAGGTTTTAAAAAAGAAAAGATTTAAATTAAATAATTAAATAAAATAATGAATAAAGGAAATTTGAAAAAGTCGAAGTATCAGATTTTAAAACCAACGTGTGTGTACTTTTTAAAATGTGTGGTTCCGTTATATTTTTGGTTGCTTTTTAAATCAAGTAAAATTGCCACGTGTCACTCATTAGATGGTGGTTTTAAAAGGAAGTAAAGCAAGTTCAAGGTGGACCGGTCCACACATTTATAATGTGTACTAGTCCGGTGCTTTTCAAGTTCAGAATTGCTTTTTGTAATTTCGGATCGATCCATTTTTTTTATGTGTACTGGTCCAGTTTTAAAACTGAGCAGCTTATTTTTTATCACAAAAATTCCGAGTTTATTTGATTTTAACCCTTTCTTAAAGTAAGTTGGTCTCTAGATTTTTATATAAATAGACCCATAAGGTAAAGGACTTTGACACACTTTTACATATGTTTTAAGAGAGTTTTTTACACTTTAGAGAGAGATTAAAACCTCAAAACATAAAATCACCTTAGGGCTTTTTATTCATGCCAAAGCAATCGTTCTTTTTATAAAGAACAAATCAAATTCCAAAGTGCGTATGATTCGCAAACGGAGTTGAAAAACGGTGTGATACTGTGGCGAGTGATTCGTTGTGAATCTGTTCGTGCGATTCGGATAAGAGGACTGTACGCGCAGAAGGTGGAGACTTTTGCAGACGGCTTATGCGATTCAAGTTTTATAAGTTTATACGGTTTGAGATTAATTGAGTCTGTAAACCTTTATGCATATAATGAATTGTTGAGGATTAGTCATACACTATAGGGATACCTCGCTAATTATGGTATCTGTTTAATTACTTTTTTAATTGTTACGTATTAGAAAAAATTAAACAGGTTTTTCAGAATTAAAATTCATAGAGTTTTAGGGTTTATTTTTTGATTCGATTAAAATTAATTTTTGATAATACATCCATTTATAACAAACCTAGGGTTAATTAGTTTAAATTCGCTTCCGCTCGTGCCCCGACTCCCTTTTCAATTAATATCAGAGGAGGTTACTTTAAGTTGCTAGAGTTAGATCTTAATCTAGGTTTGCGTTGTTTTTTTCTTGGTTTTTGTGCTTTTTTTCGTTTTATTATCATGGGTAAAGATCAAACATCTATCATTCCTATTTTGGATGGTTTTAATTATTCATACTGGAAAGCCAGAATGCGAATTTTACTAAAATTCAAAGATGAACGTGTATGGCTTGCAGTAGTGAATAGTTGAAAAGCACCCACCACAAGTACTACGATTGAGAATGTTCCTAAAATTGATATCAACCCTACTGAATCATGGACTGCTGGTGAATTAGAATCGGCTAAATGAAATTCTAAAGGATTAAATTTAATCCAAAGTCATGTGACGGTGGATGAATTTTAAAATATTGCCACGTGTGAGACTTCAAAAGAGGTGTGAAAAATCTTAAAGGTGGTTTATAAAGGTACAAACACTGTAAAAAAATTCTAAAATTCAAAGTTTAACTTCAGAATTTGAAACAATTCGAATGAAAGACAATGAAACCATCACATAATTTCATAGTAGGCTCAAAGATATAGTTAATTCTCTTTACAATTTGAATAAAATAATTCTTGAACATAGAATTGTAAAGAAAGTTCTACTATCTTTGCCAGACCGATTCATTCCCAAAATTATTGCTATAGAAAAGAGTAAAGATTTAAATAATTTGAAAGAGAATGAACTTTTAGGATCTCTTTAAACTTTTGAAGCTAATACTCTCTCCAAATCCTCATCACAAAAGAAAGACAATATCGCTTTCAAAGCTGAAAATTTTCAAAATTCTGATGATGATGAAGACCTTTATTTTGATGAAGAAGAGATGGCCAAATTTGCTAAAAAAAATTAAAAACTCCTTCAGTTGAGAAAATCAAAAAATTCTTCTAAGCCGAATAGAAATAAAAGTACTGATTGATCATCAAATCAGAAAAATCAAGGATTCCAAAGTAGTCTAGGAATAATGGCGCTAAGAGCGATAAATATTTTGAATATCATGGGAAAGGTCATCAAGTTTAGGAATGTGCGACTAAATTTAATAAGCTTAGAAAAACGAATCAGTCTAATCGTGCCATGCATGCTACACTTAGTGACGATGAGGATGATTTGCAATCCCATGAAGAGAAATAATATGTGGCTTTTGTTATTGGTTGTATGCAACACGAGTCTTCAAATTCTAAGGAAGAAAAGACCATCGATTTTAACTTGTCTCACAAGTCAGACGATACTTCCGATGAAGAAGTTGAAAAAGAACTTGATTTTCAAACAACCTATGACCAACTATGTGAAGAATTGATTAAGGCCAAGAAGAGAAAGCTTTATCTCAATAAAAAATTAAAATTTTTTAATGAAAAGATGGAACAAATTCAAAAGTGCGAGGGTTTGATAGGTCAATTAAATGATGAGAAAAGCGCACTATTGGTCAAAGCATCTGAATTTGAACTCATAAAGCAGTCTCTCCTTGATGAGAATGAGAAGTTAAAAGACAACCTTATCTCTTTGGGTAAAGACAATGATAGCTTTAAAATTAAAGTTACACAACTCGAAAGAGAACTTGATAAGGTTAAATTTGTCGAGGTTGATCTTGAGAATATGCCTGAAAAACTCACCCACATGCTTACAGGTCCTGTTCGCTTCTCAAATGACAAAAGTGGGTTAGGTTTTGATAAGTTTGCTACTAGTTCGAATTCCAAGGAAAACTTGACTTTTGTCAAGGCATGCACAGAAAATAGTTTTGTAAAGAGAAAACCCATTAGGCAAATCTAGTCCATTATAATTCCTAAGCCGGTTTCTCATACACAAGAGGAAGTTCAAAAACTGATCCCGTTTGAATCTTATAAGCACACATTACCACAACTTTTTTGGTGTGATTTTTGCAATCACAAGGGTTGCTTAAGAGAGTTTTATTGGCGAGCGAGGAATTCGTTTTCAAGGAATTTGCCAATGTTTATCCCCACTAGATCTAAACTCAAATCAAAGACTAAATCTTTCAATTATGAGGATAGGGTTAGAGTTCTAGTTTCCGAATCTACTAGGATCATCAATGAACTTAAAGCTTTATGTTTTGGTGGTGGTCCTAAAAGTAGGCAATTTGAGGGATATGAGAAGGTTAGAGCTCCTAGGGTTTCACAAGTTTGGGTTCTTAAGGGGACCGTTTCACCCACTTAGGTGATTAGGAGTTCATCTAGCATACGGGGGTCGGTTGGTTGGCTATGCTAGGTAGTTGCGTATATGATTGATCTTATTTTAGGTCCTTGCTTAGATCCCAATTTCTATACAAGTTTGGATTTTCGTTGTGAAATTTGCTAAACTGTTTAAAATCCAAAATTTTCTTGAAAATTTGCATGCAATGTAATTGTTACTTTTCAATTCTGGATATCTCATGATTTTTAATATAAATGCTTAATTTGAGATATATGTACAATATTACCTTAATTGATTAAAACCGGTGGTATATTATTTCAATCACATAAGAGTATGCTAGTATACCGTGCACACTACACTGCACGATCTACATTGAAATATTTGAATAATAATATGGGTTAGACATGGTTCTTTAAATTGAAAATTCATTAGTTCTCATATATGGACTATTTGGAGAGAAGTAGTCTAAGTGTTGTGATTATATGCAGTGAGTTTTGGTGATGTAGTTTTGAGTAAAAATCTAAAAGACTAGCAATAGTTTTGAGTGAAAATCTAAAAGACTAGCAAAGTGAGGAAAAAATGTAGAGATGATAGAAAAGGGCTACCATAGTGGAAGGAGAACCGAAAGCTCCCAAAATGGTGTATAGCTGGCCTCCATTAGGGGTGAAAGACTTTATCAAAATTGAATGATTGCTTGCATAAAAATATCATCGATCAATTAAATAAAAAAAATAAAAAAAATGCATGTTTGAGAGAAAAAGATTGCTTCTGAGGGAGAAAAAGTTGAAAATCTAATGTCTTAAAGGCTTTCTAAATTTTCATGCATATGGGTGCTCGAATCTTTTAAGACCTATGTTTATTCAAATTACACTTTGTATGATTCAATTTGCATGCACAACATGATATATTTGAATACTCTTTGTTGCTTGGCGTATATATACTTAATAGTTGATTATCATACTTTGGCCGTTAGTAAATGTATCAATCTAATGGAAATCACAAGTGTTTAATCTTAATTGATAATTTTCGGATTTGATAAATATATATAGCAATACATGTTAAGTTGTGCTAAATTGTTTTTGTTTGAAAAATTTTTGCTTCGAATTTCCAAACTAGTTTTCTTTGAGAGTTTGAGATAGTTGGTTTCCCTGTTTTGCTACTTTCCAAGTATTCCTTCCATGATTTCCTTATCTTTTCTTGACATTGGGGAAGAATTTCCATAAGTTTCAGGGAGAGTACATAGAAAGGGGGAGTAGTCAAGGGGGAGAGATTTGAATTTCCTATATATTTTATTGTTTTGCCTTTGTCTATTCCTCACAAAAAGAATGAGAAGAATTGGTAAAGGGCAAGAAGAAGTTATAAAGGGAATTATCAGGTTAAGGGAGATTTTGATTTAATTGATTTATTTGTTAATTTATCTCTTGCATAACCCAGATGCTTCTCAAAGGTTTGTTTGAGCTTTGGTGTTTTAGGTTAAAGTACAGGATGAAGAGAAGCATGAATTTAAAGCAACCTACTAAGAGATTCAAGGTATTGGCATGTCTTGCATCCTTAGTTATTTTGTAATAGGCGAGAATTGATTCAGTTATTATAATTACGTATGGGATAACGTAGTTATAGTGATCGAGTCATCGAGTCTGTTAAGCTGTATGTGTTTTGTCTCGGAATAACCAAAGGAAGAGATTGTAAAGTCTATATTTTGGTTGGATTTATTCCATCGACAAAAACACGTTTGCTTGTAAGTTGTTCGAGTTGTCGAAATTTACTTCTGAAGAATTACAAGCAAGCCAAGCTACCAAAGAGATGCATTGAAGAATTACATCAAGGAAGATATGGTAAGTATTGGCATTTGAATTTAATTTTCTAGGTGGTATTTTCACAAAAACCTTTTGGGTCAAATTAATTTTTGAACTATTTTTTACTATTTTTATTTGTGCTTTTCAGCATCCGTAAGGTTTCAGCGTACCGGATTTTTTAGAAGACTCTAGAATTATATTTCTAATATTTCTTAAAGTTGTCCCAAAAATTTGAGTCGAATTAGAGTTCAGACGAAATTAATACGTGAAAAAAAAAAAAAAAAAGATTTTAAAAAAGAAAAGATTTCAATTAAATAATTAAATAAAATAATGAATAAAGGAAATTTAAAAAAGTCAAAGTATCAGATTTTTAAAACCAACGTGCGTGTGTACTTTTTTAAATGTGTGGTTCCATTTTATTTTTCGTTGCTTTTTAAATCAAGGAACATTGCCATGTGTCACTCATTAGATGGTGGTTTAAAAAGGAATTAAAGCAAGTTCAAGGGTGGACTGGTTCACATATTTATAATGTGTACCGGTCCGACTTTAAAACTCGGCAGCTTATTTTTTATCGCAAAAATTATGATTTTATTTAATTTTAACCATTTCTTAAAGTAAGTTGGTTTCTATATTTTTATATAAATAGACCCATAGGGTAAGAGACTTTGATATACTTTTACATATGTTTTGAGAGAGTTTTTTACACCTTAGAGAGAGATTAAAACCTCAAAACATAAAATCATCTTAGGGCTTTTTATTCATGCCAAAGCAAGCGTTATTTTTATAAAGAACAAATCATATCACAAAGTGTGTGTGATTCGCAACCAGAGTTGAAGAACGGTGTGATACAGTGGCGAGTGATTCGTTGTGAACCTGCTCGTGCGATTCGGATAGGAGGACTGTACGCGCAGGAGGTGGAGACTTTTGCAGGCGACTTGTGCGATTTAAGTTTTGTAATTTTGTATGGTTTGAGTTAATCGAGTCTGTAGACCTTTGTGCATATAGTGGATTGTCGAGGATTAGTCCTGCACTACAGAGATACTTCGTTAGTTCTGGTGTTTGCTTACCTGTTTAATTACTTTATTTATTGTTGCGTACTAGAAAAGATTAACAGGTTTTCCAGAATTAAAATTCATAAACTTTTAGGGTTTATTTTTGTATTCGATTAAAATTGATTTTTGATAATACATCTGTCTATAACAAACCTAGGGTTAATTAGTTTAAATTCACTTCCACTCACACCCAGGCTCCTTTTTCAATTTTTAATTTGCATTAGCCTTAAGCATTGTTTCATTCCCTATAAATTCGATAGCACGACTTATTTGTGTTTATATTACTTACACAATCCCTTGTATTTGGGTATTTACAATATCATGCAATTTTTTTTTTGTCATGTCATGTAAAAAAAATGTATTTCACCATAAATATTTCATCGCTAAAGGTGAGTTTTTTGTTTTCATCACTTGTATTTCGTTATTAATAAAAATTTTGCTCTATATATATACTGATAAACCAGATATACCGAGATACCTAGTATCTTCTTATAAATAAGGAGAGTCCAACTCCGATTACATACTTAGATATATATATAGTAGTGAACAAGAATCTCATTAGTTAAGTTTAGTAGAAGCATCACACTACAATATTGGGTGTAAATAGGTAGAAAGAATAGTCGATTATTCTTACGCAAAATAGACTTTTAAAAAAAGTAGGAATCTAAATGTGTAACTGTAAACTTCAAAGTATTCTCTAGTAATTAAACAGCGAGGTATCACAATATTCCCTTGAAATACATGTTAGTTTATTATAACTTATTATTGGAATTGAATGTCTATGTAGCCGCATAAGAAAAAGCAAATAGTTTCGTAAGAGTGCAAAAGACTTGGTCAATATTACATGGCATTATTCCTCCACAAAGTGGGTCATTGGATTCATCCACATAGTTTTGAAAGAAAGAATAGTGATCCGTTATATCCCATAAAAAAAGGTCTTTAATTAGATTCCATCAAAATAATATAGCTGCGCTGAGAGTATATTTTTGATAAAAATGTATTCGGTCGCAATTATTTCATTGTTAAAGGTGCAGATTCTATGGCTAAAATTTGTTTTGATCTCAAATATTTTATCATTAAATGAGGAGTATGTACGTTGTATTATATTACATGCATGACTTCCCTCCCACCCCCCTTTTTTCGCATCATTTATATTCACCGATACACCAGGTGTACTAAATATCTTCTAAGTAGGAAGGAGAGTCAAATTTCTACGTACATCATAGTAGTCAACAAGAATATTATTAAGTTTAACAGCTAGAAGAATCACACTACAATTTTGGGGGTGAATAGCTAGCAAGAATAATCGATTATTCTTATGCTAATTAGACTTCCAAAAATACTTGGAATATAAATGTACTGTAAACTTCAAAGCATTCTTTGGTAAACTGTGAGGAATCATAACATTCCCTAAAAATACATATAAGTTTCCTTTTATTAATTATTAGCTAGACTACTCACACGTACGATGCATGTGATATTCGCTTAATTTGATGTATAAAATTTCATCAAAAAATATTAAAAAAATTGACATACTTTCAAAAATATGGCATACTTTTTCTGATGGTTAAAACCCGTCTTACCTTTATTATATACATCATGGCTTATTGTTAGGATTCTAATGTCTATTTATATAGGCACATATGTGTGAAAGCAATAGTTTTATAAGAGTACAAGATACTTGCACAATATTACATAGTAATATTCCTCGACAAAGTGAATCATTGGATTCATCCACATAGTTTTGTAATTAAAAAGAATAGTGATCCGTTATATCCCATAAAAAAAGTTCTTAATTAGATTCCATAAAAATTTTGATGCCTAGAAACAGTCAATTCAATCACTTGAAACAAATTAAGACATTGAGAGTTAAGGAGATGTCACCTATGTGTTACTCGCTAATTAACTGCCTAAGGTTTTCTAACACTGATTTCTTTAGAGCCCTTGCCTACTCAATGTATGTACAATACATACGTACATACATACATATTAAAATCTGGAGTAGACGAGATGTGTCTACAATATTATATTTAAAAGATATTTTATAATATGTAATTGTTTTTGCTAGCTCAAGTGTGATAAAGGGATGCTTTTATTTATTTGCTTGCATGTGAAGGTAATTTTATCAATTTATTAGGGACACCAAAAAACCTCCAATGTGATTAATTAATAGTATAGATACATGGTGGCTGTAAAATGGACCAACCGGTATTATTTGAAGTAATTAACATACTATTCAACTAGTGCTGAGAATGAAATTTTGTCATAGAATTAATCTACCTTTAGCAAGAAAATATTTGTGAAGAAATACATTTTCGTCACATAATATACTTATTTTGTGACAAATATTTGTGTTTCGCCAGCCAATGTAATACTTTAGTGATGAACCTAGAATTTAGTACGTTGAAATTGTCAAGAGATTAAATACAAAACTTAAGGTTTTGTCACTCAAAGGTGTTTTCTTATTGTGGCCCAAAAATTTAGTGATACAAGGACCTTAATTAACCAAAACATTTTGTGACAAGAATCATTTTTTGTTACTACAAATTTTTGGTATTGCAATTTTAGCGATTGAGCATGTTGTGATGAAATCATTTGTCACTAGTGTGATTTGTGATGAAAAACACAATTTCAGCGTCAAATTTTCAGGAAGAGTTATTTTGTTGTAGAAGCAATCTATATACCTCTTCTAAACTACGTACCCTCGACCACTTTAATTAATACAGATCGATCTTAAGAAGATCATTGCTTACTCCTCAGTAGCTCATATGAATCTAGTAACTATATATTGGTATGTTTAGTCAGACGCAATAATAGTGACGTCATAGTTCAAACGAGTAATGGTGGACTCTCAAAAAATGTGCATACAAACTTGTGCACAAAATGAGGTATTACCTCACATAAGATAGAAGAGTGTAAATGGACCCTACTCTGCCCTATGTGCCACCTCATTTTGTATATACTTTTTATGCATATTTTTGTAATATTAACATTACCCCGTCCAAATTAAGGTACTCTAAGATATGATGTACCACAAATTGTTCAATTATAGTGATGCAATTAATACTTGTGATGAAAATATGTTTGTCACGTACAAAATGTGCACCTTTAGCGATAAAATATGTAATGAAACACATTTTTTCAATATAATGTACTCCTTAGTGAAGCAAATTTGTGTTTCATCACCTAATGTATTTCTTTAGTGATGAAACTAGAATACATCAAAAAAGTTGTGACAGCCAAGGGATTATTGACAAAATTCAATGTTTTGTCACTAAAAAGCGTATCCTATATATATATATATATATGTCAACCAAAATTTTAGTGATGCACGGACCTTTAAGAACAATGGAATAATAACATAAAAAACCCAAACTGAAAATGCTCGGGTAAGGGAATCCCCCTACTTTAAGAACAATAAGGACCATCCATTTCGAAGGGTAAACATACGAATTTTTTCATTAAACTTGGTGGATATGATTTCTATAATATATAACTAGATCATCTCTCCAAAATTTCATCAAAAAATTAAAAACAAAAGTGGGTGTAAGGAAAATATGATGTCTATGTTTATTTTTATCCTTTGAAATTTTATATGTATGTATTACTGACTTCTAAAATGAGTATCTTTATATATATATATTTTTATGAAATTTGGTGAAAAAGATCTAGTCATTAATTATACAGATAATCTCCACAAAGTTAATTTCATTAAAAAATTCATATGTTTACCCTTCGGAATGGATGGTCCTTATTACTCTTAATTAAAGTAGGACGAATCCATTACAAGTGCATTTTCTTGTATATATACATAAAATATATTATCTATATATAGAGTGCATTTCTAGTATGAACTAGTCCGTACAAATTGGGCTTTTTAGGGACGGTTTTTCTTCGCTAAAACATTGGGGCGATGTTTTTAGCTACGAAAAACTGTCGCAAAACCTTCAGTTCGTATGGACTGGTCCGAACTTGAAATTTTATGTATATATATATTAGGCCATCTCCAAAGAAAACACACGTAATACGTTAGTGGACGATACTATTACTAATTAACAACAGTTTATTGTTACCAGTACCACTGTACGTAATACCTATTGGCAATAAAAACTATCCTTAAAAATCCAGTCTGAAAGCCAATGGTTGTCTTTAGGGTTAGTATGTATACGAGCAACCTTTTGTATGAACACCAATCTTGGAAATAATATATGATAATAACCGTCTTTCTTTTTGCTTACATATTCTAATCAAAAGGAATCTTAGTAGGTTTGAAAACCAACAAATTACAAGCTTTTGAATATTTGAATTGAATTAATTAGCTAGTGGCATGACCGATTATATATTCATATGCTATGACCAACATTTTTTGTAACTAAACAAGTTAGACATTGAAAGGGATCTATATATATATATCTCATGTGAACTTTAAAGCTTTAATTCTCTTGTTCATAGTGAGGTGTCTTAGTCAATGGTCTGAATTAGTCCTCATCACAAGATGCTCGACTTAGTCCACAAGTACTCTTTCTATATATATATATATAAGGGCGTAGTTAATTAGGTATTATTTTGAGTGGGGCATATAAACAATAGAGGAAGAACAATAATAAATCTAGCAAAGATATGTGTTTGATATTCTATCATCCGCGATTTTTAGTATTTAGAAATTATTTCGTAATAATCTCATTATTTATCTTATATAATAATTTCTTTTTCTATTTATGTATACATGTAACCGTGTTATCATTCATGAATATTCATTTATTAATCTTCCATTCAATTGAGCAACAAAGTTTTATAATATCCGCCACATTTATGAAATACCCTTTAGTGACGAGCTCCAAGTTTCATCTCTAAAAGCATGCATTATGCAACGAAACCGCAATTTTTTGTCAAGGAGCACAGTTTGTAATGAAAATGTGTTTCGTAAAAAAACAGTTCATCGTTAAATTTGTACACTGTGAGGAAATGTTTCTTTGTCACTAATTAAACAACAGGTTTGTTGTAATGCTATATATGTATATATATGTAGAGGAAAACATAAAGAGAAATAGGGTTTTGTCAAATGTTCAATTAGTTTTTCTTAATTACCGTTTGGTGATACTATTAGCATTCTAAATGAATACAACTCTAAAACTATATTTAGTAACATTTTATATGCATTTTCTTATGTATATTTTTTATGCAATGTGGAGATCTTTTGGAGTACTGTTAGAGTATTCATTTGAATTGCAAATGCCAGTACCTTTTCATTTTTAACCATATATTTTCAATTATATCTAACTTGCATTGTTATTGTTTAAAGGTACCATTATAGCATATTGTTTGATTAGACTTTCATTTTTTGTGTAAAAATACATTGATAGGTAGGATTTACACATTATTATACACTATCCTTTGAGATCATCTAAAAACACAATATGCAAATTATCCCAAATAAAAATCTTATCAGTTAACAAAAGTATAACCACTAAACAATATTTACCTTTTTTTTTCTTTTGATAATCCACACTACTAAAATAGTTCATACGTACTTAATTAGAAATGCACTATACAGACTTTTATGTTAAAGGATATTCCGCTCTAATCATGCAATTTTTTCTATCTTTCTCTTATTTGAATATAAGTAAATAAAACATGTGTAAGATTTTTTACTTTTAAAGTACCTCTTTCTTTTCTTTTCTTTTTTTCTAACTTATGCCGTAGCATGTGTAAGATTTTTTTATACACATATTATTATTCCTTCTAAAAATCCAAAAGCAGTTAACCATCAGATGAAAGACATGCAACTTATGAAGTAAAGTAGTTAACCATCAGATGAATGCAATTAATTTTGATTTTTTAAGGGAGTAGAGTAAAATATTGTTGTTTCGGAAAAACTTGAACTTGCAACATCTAATTCGGGTTTTTTATTTTATATATTTTTTATGATATAGCAAGGTAATCAATAAGATTTATGTTATATTTAAATTTGAAAATGGGATTTAATTGGTCAAGGTTGGGGCATTTTTATAAAATATCTTGATGTAGAAATGTAATCATATATTATGTCCCAAAATCGTTGCATGATTGGTGGTAATTTTAATTTATGAATAACTAAATATCTATTAGAATTTAAAGGGTTATTTAAATTTAATATGGGATTATTATGGTTCCTTTTGAGTTATCAATTAAAAAACAAATTATAAAAGAATTTTAAGTTATCCTTAATTTGTTTGCTAAAAAGCAGTTAAGATATGATGGTAAATTATTTTTTCCTCTTAAAAAAAAGTCTTGAATAACGCAAAAATGAGACATAAATTTATGAATAAAACTCAAACTTTTTAGGTTTCGGATGTTAAAATTGAGGCATTAAAAGGAGGGTATATAGAGTATATAATTTAATAATATATCTTGAAAGTTCACTTTTCTATTGAAATTAATTTAGTTATTTTTTTTAATTTACAAATAATATATACAAAAATATATTAATTTTATTGTGAAAGAGAAAAGGATTATGTTATCCTTAAGAATAATTAATGAACTCTAAATTTGATTGCCTTAAGAAAAGCTATAAATTTAGTTTGAAAAAAAAAGAAGCCCTACTTTGGTAATAGCAATTAGGATTTAGGATAAAAAATATATCTAGTCCAACGAGTTTTTAACCAAATATTACCCTAAGGGCATTGTGGTACGCATGGATACGTTCTAAATACAAATACGATTTAGGTCTGTCCAACTTGAGTTCATGTAAATTTATCCCGTTGAACTCAAACCAACCCATATATAAGAATTTTTTCTTTAAATACCTTAATAGTACACGTGTGTCAAGGCTCGGTAGGTTTGACAATACATAAATGTAATGTCTTCGAACTTTCATGATTAAATTCTTTGCAGTCTTAGATTGAGATCGACTTCATTTTATTTTTAAACGGGTCGAAGTTGAATTTTGCACAACTCGCCCCAAGCACGACTACTAATCATTGCTACACATGCAATTCTTTCCAAAGTAAACTTAATTAATTTTGTTCTTGCCGAAGGCATGGACATATATCTATTAAAAAATCAGATCAATCATAATATAGCATAACTCTTTATGTTTAGGCTCCCAACTGGTGACTCAAAATTAGTATGGATATTTATCGTTTGATCCAACGTTTCAGGATTATCATGTCATGTTGGTAATATTGATGATAGTAATAAGTATTTAGTTAATTAACTTTATTAAGGAGTTTAATACTTATAAAAATTCTAATTATATCTCTATAGCAATTAAATATTTATTTGTAAATTAGGGTTGTTCTATAGCTCCGATATGTCTCAGATTATTTAACATATAAATTATTTATATAATACCATCTTCAATATTACTATATATTCCCATTTTATTTAATTATAAATTATAGTTTTTCTATATTTTTAACGTCCCCATATTATTTAACATATAGATTATTTATAAAAGAATATGTCTAATAATAGTAGTGCATATTCACATCTTATTTGCAATGTCACGTCAGGTTTCTCTCTCCAACATTTTTTTAAAAAATTTCAAAATATAATAAATTTTAATTTAACAATACTTAAAGTTCATTTTTCTAAGGACATTGATTTATTTATGATTTTGTTTTTTAAAGTTCACAAATTCTATATACAAAAATAGATTAATATTATTGTGAAAGCAAAAAGGATCTATTAAAGAAATTTATCATACGTAAGTATAATTAATGAACTACAAATTTAGTTAGTTTAAAAAAACCTATAAATTTGATTCGATAACAAATAAAACTACCTTAGCAATAGTAATTAGGATTTAGGATAACCAAATATACATCAAATTAAAACAAGTTTTTGACCAACCATGATCTTAAGGCCCCGTATTTTTTTAATTGTGATAAACATGAGTACGTTTGAAATATAAATACGATTTATGTTATGTCTATTTTAGATACATGTAAATGTAGCATGTTGAACTCAAATAACCCCATATATTCGGTGAAGGATAACCGTCTTTTTGGGGTCTAGAAGATCCCCATGGCGATGTCCAAAAAACGTGTCAAAGCTGAGTTTAGAAAAAAAATAATTAAAATCTACATTGTTTACTATACTATATGTATAAAACTCAATTCACTCTTCCCCTCCTTGCCAATTGTAATTAAATTGTATCATAAGGGTATTTGAAAGAAAAAATGTTATATTTCAGTAAAGTTGAGACAAATTGACAGAATTTACATAAACTCGAACTTAAACCATTTAAGCCCATACCTTTTCGAATTATAAAATAAAATAAAAAAGAATCCGACCTATATTGGGGTTTGATTAGTTGAAAATCAGTCGAATTATACCATTTTCCATCACTAATTATCGGCAGACTTAATTTACTTTATCAATAATAGGCATTTAATTATATTTTTAAATTTTGGTTAAGATTAAAAATTAAAATTAGTGCCAGAGGGGAAAATTTAATTCCTCTTATTTTCAAATTAAGAATATATTACTACTTTTTTAGGATAATGTTAACATTAATTTTTCTAAAAAATAGTAAAATTGGAATAAGAACTCTCACTATGAGAAAAAAGAAATTATGAGTAGTTATAGATATAAAAAAAAGTAGTAATAAATATAATTTTAAATAGTGTGACCAATTATATATAGGTACAATTGAATCGTGCCGTAGGTACGAGTATTGGCTAGTGCATATATATGCGAAAAAATTGAAAAGGTTGAGTAGGGGTTTGAGCCCCCATTAAGCCTACATTGACTATGTCCTTATATATGTGTGTGTGTCCATTTTTAATTTAACAACGAAAAACTGTTGTTGAAGGTTTAATCCGTAAACGGAGGATATGTACAAGAGACAAACTTTATATACATGTCTTCTTAAGCGCATCTAGACATATGGATGGAGGCAGTGTAGTTTCATGAGAGACGGGGCTCAACCAGCAACTCAATTTTTCCAATTTCTTTTCACATATATATAGTATTAAAAATTATTTACATAGTAAAATAAATTAATAAATGAAAATTTGAAATGAAGATATACATGCATATACATACACACAAAATTTTCGTATGAAACGGGATTTTTAATGTCGTTTTTTTGTAACTAATTAAAAATATTTTCCTAATATTTTGGTGATGAAGAAAACGTCGCTAAATCCCCGATCCGTACCAGAAATGTTATACATATATATAATATTTGGATTCATCAACAAATTTAAGTGCGTCATTTGATTCATCGACGAAACATGCATAGTTACATTTTCCCTAGCTAAACTTGGAGATCCTTTATAGTCACTATCTCCTGGTAAGTGGTAACTATGTGTAATATATATAATTATATATATATTTTCGTTCACAATTTGAACCTACAAAAATGCACCCAACTGACTAAAGCATCGATGTATAACAAAGACAAATTGATATATAGTTAGTGGGATGTAATTAACCTACGTGGGTGGTGCCTTAGTTAATATAGAATTACATTCATATATTATATATATATATATGTGTGTATATATTCTTTGGAGTTAGTGATCAATATTCGTGAAAATTTTGTCTAAATATTCTCAATGGAGTATCTAAGTTGCACCCTTTGGGCGATGAAAACTAATGAATTTTTAGTATCCCTCCAGAGATTAATAGGGATCATGTATAAATTAAAATTGAATCCGGGCACTTTTAACATATAACACGTATTTTTTGGACCCTCGTTCTACTTAATGTAGTGTTTACAAAGTGTCTGACGTGTCGGATAAGAACGTTAGAATTGGATTATTTAATCCTATCCGCACAAGATAAAATAATCCCACCTCCTACATGAAATTTTTTAATCCTTCTTAGTGGGATAAAAAGGCATCCACAAGATATATAATCCACCCAATATATATTAAATCCTAACCAACACTTCTTTGTTTTTTTTTGGATCGGTTGAAGTCCAATCCTAACAAACACTAAATATGGGATATGATAATTTTTTTCCTATTTGGACATCTTATCATGCATGTCAAACAAAACCTTAAAGTATTGCGTCCTTTATAAGCTATAAAAACTTTTGCTGTAGAAAACTCTCAAAATGGTGATCCACTCTGCTCATTCTTAAGGCCGACCCCATAAATTTCCAAGCTACAAAATAGAAGACATAAGTTTCTCCACTGGAACAAAATTGATGAAAGGTTGATAACATTTGATTCATCGACATAACTATATTAAGTGCTAGATTAATTCCATTACAAGTGTTCAACATAGAAATTAACAGTCAATTGGAGAGGAACCTATATGTGTATAACAAAAACAAATAGATAATGGGAGGTGTCACCTATGTGGCTGCCAATGAAATTTTGCAACAATCAAATTATTTTGGAACCTCGGGCCAAAAAAAAAAAAAAATTTATTTCGAGCCTTTGTAAAATATATTTATAGCAGTATAATTATCTATCTATGTATATGGAAAATGATAACATGTACCCTATAACGGAATCTAAACCTAGCTAGCTACCGAATTCACCAAAACTTGACCCACACAATCTAGCAACGACATGCTTCAAATGCACAATATATCCTTCTTTAATCTCAAATTAGGAGTCAATAATAATTTTTAGTATAACCAATGTAACAAATATTACGGTACTAAATATAATTTGTTCACGATCAACTATGGATTAGGTGATACCAGTGCTTATATTTATAAAAATTGTGAAAATTAATATATACTAGCTCTTAATTCATGACAGACAAAATATAAAAAAGTTTTCTTTTAATTTTTTCCCCTCTTCTGTTGGCCAACGTTTCAAAAGAAAAAAAAAGGAAAAGAATTCTAATAATTGCGAGTGAGTTGGTCCGAGCACTACAAGACCCCGTTCGAATTTGGAGTTTCGAGTCTTACCATTTATAAATTAGTGGGTTAGTCTAGTTGGTAAATGCGTCTAGTTGAATTTGAGAGATGCCGGGTTTAAATCTCGCCAGGGATTAAGAGGAAAGAGGTTTTCTATATTATGTAGTTAAATTAAGAAAGCAATATATACCTAGATCGACCTACCCTCTTTTTTAGAAAAAAAAAACAAGAATATATGTACGTTTCTTATGCAATAGTGTAAGATTGTTCAAAACAATCTTAATACCATTGTCTGGTATTGTTTCTAATGTAAAAAAACAAGAATATATGTACGTTTCTAATGTACATATTAAAATATGTAAGAAAACAAATGCTGTTACTATCGAAACATTTTGTCTGGTCAAAAATACCATTGTTTTTGTGTGTCGGTTTTGTTTTGCATGAAAGTCATCAATGTTGAAAAAATACTACCTAATATTATAGTATCAAGTGGAGAGCGAATAAAGAATACATTTTGCTTCAACTCAAAAGACAACATACGAAAATTCGTGGACACGACATAGAGTCAGAGGCGGATTTACACTAGGCCCGGGTTGGGGGGGGGGGGGGGGGGGGGGGGGGAGAGAGTTGTTGGTACTGCCTTACTCAGATTTTATTGATTTTTTCATATATGCGATGCATACTATCAAATTATCTATATAAAATCCAACGAATTTTTTTTTAAGTGTGAAGTGTCCAGCTGGTGGTCAAAGTTTTGTGCATATTTTTAATTTTTTCACATTGTACAAATATCATTTTTGTCCGTGAAATTTGTGTTCTTAAAAAAGCGCTCCTGAAAATTTGTAAAGAATTATCCACCCTTGTTATAAAAAAAATTTAAATAAAATTCAATAAAGAGGAGGGAGAATGTGACTTAAATAATGTCATTATAGACAATGTTTTTAATTTTTTATGAACTTTTATGTGTGCCAATCCGAGAAAAACAATTTGTCTAGAATGCCTTGTCATATAGGATAAAAGACTATTCATATACAAACCAATGGGAATTCATATCCCTAAATTTTGATAAACCAAGAGAATAACTCAGGCTTGGTTGAAGTTTTTCTAATACAAATATATGTAGAAATTATTCCACTAAATGTATGATTTTCACTTATATTTCTTTTAGTATATGCAAAAAAGAATTTAAAAAAATTCTTAAGCTGGTCCCCGGTTAAATTCCTGAATCTGCCTTTGCATAAATTCTCGAAAAATATTAAATGAATCCTTGAAAGTGGTATTGGGTGCACAAAAAAACTTACCATACAAAATGTGTTTGCTTAAACAAGATTAGGGTCACGTGTGCTTGTAGTTCAAAGTTTTTGAATTGATCGGTACGTCTAATTAAGAACATGCCATTATACGTAGTCATACCTGTACTAGAGTTTTGGCATATTCATTGTATTGAGAATGGTTGGTTCAAAACTATTGATCCCGCATGGAAAACTTGTTTTACTCAACAAGGGTTGATAAATATGATAGTGTCACCACCATAGTAATTAATAGACCTTTTGGGAGAGGGAACCTTAGACTTATAGTTTAAAGGTATTTAAGTTGGGAATAATACATGTGCCTAGATAAATTAGGTACAATATCATTATCTTGTGCGTAAACTAGTGGGAGATTGCAGGTCCGCTACTCAAAACCAATTTACAACCGATAGAGTAGACCAGCGCACAACATAACATATTGGTTTACAAAACTTCTAATTTTATACATGAGTTTAATAGTCTCCAAGACCATTAAGTAAATTGAGACTATTAAGTAAATTGAAGTTAGTGTATGTAAAAAGATTATAAAGTTTGACTTTGGACTTGCGAAACATTTTAGGAGTGAGAATATATATATATATATATATATACTTGTAAAAGAAAAGCTAGGTTTATGGTGTAGGGATTGAAGCAAATTATATGCATCTAGAAGGAATTAAATTGTGTGTAAGTTAGGACAAGTCTTTAGTGAGGTTTACAAGATTCCCTTTCCTTTATTAATTTGTCTTTCTACATATGGCATCTTTTGATTCCTCCTTCTTAACCACCATAATTCACCACAACAAACAAAACTAACTTCTTGCTTTAGTCTCTAAAATATTGGAAGAAGAAATCTAATATTTTTCTTGACCTTCAACATTGCTTTTAATTTGAGCATCCAAAAGATGCTTCTTACACCTCATTAATATCGTTTGAGTATATATATGATACTCCATACATATAAATGTACAAACACATACTACTATACGTATACATATAACACTCAAAAATTAATGCTAAATATATAAATAGTTTATAATACATTACATCTCAAAATGTAATTAAATAGTCAAGACCTAGAACCCTCATTTTAATATATAGTTGAAATTAATATTTTAATTGTTGAACGATCAATTTTATCCGGCAATTGTAACATCGTTTTATTTCTTAAAATTAATTTTTTTTGTGAACTTCTTAATTATCATTTGTCAAGCACTTGTCGGCATGCGCTTGCACACCCACACATGTTTGTATATAAACGTATACATCTCTATATATATACATACATATATGTATATTTCTATTTCTTGCTTTTGGTGCTAGCTAGTCCCATGCAAAGACAAAAGAATCTTCTTGAGTTATTCCTATTCGACTTTTCCCTTTAAAAGCCAACTAACCCTAGTCTCCTTTTCCTACTTGCACTTCGTCTCTCTCTCTCTCTCTCTCTCTCTCTCTCTCTCTCTCTCTCTCTCAATATGGAACTTATGGAGGAGGAGGAGGAGTTCTTGTGCCTTAGGCTATCCATTGTTACAAATTCTACCTTTGATAGAAAGCTCAAAAGGAAGAGAAAAGAAGCTTTCAATTCATTCAACTACTCCAAAGGAGGATGTGAAAGCAAGATACTTGAACTCCTCCAAATGAGAGAACAAATGCTAAAACTAGACCACAAAAGAAAAGGAGTGGTCCATGAAGATGGAAAGGGCATGCACTTAATCCATTTACTCCTCATCTCGGCCACCTCACTCGACGAGAACAAGTCCGACTCGGCTATAGAAACCCTCTCTGAGTTGTTCCAAAATGCTTCTTTAACTGGCGACTCAGTGCAGAGGGTAGCAGCCTATTTTGCCGATGGGCTAGTGGCTAGGCTCCTCACTCACGAATCTCCCTTCTACGACATGATCACAAAGCAACCGAGTCCTGAAGAAGAGTTCTTCGCCTTTACAGAGTTCTATAAGGTCTCTCCTTATTACCAATTCGCTCATTTCACGGTCAACCAAGCCATAATGGAGAAGTACGAATTGGATGAAGAAGAGAACAGTAGAAACAAGGCACTTCATGTGATAGATTTTGACGTCTCTTATGGCTTTCAATGGCCTTCTCTTATACAATCTCTCGCCGATAAGGCTACTTGTGGGGCGCGCATCTCCCTCCGAATAACGGGATATGGAAAAAACCTAGTAGAATTGCAAGAGACAGAAGCCAGGCTCGTGAGCTTCGCCAAGGGATTCAAAAACTTCGAGTTCGAATTCCAAGGGCTTTTACGAGGGTCGAAGCTCATAAACCTAAGGAGAAAGAAGAACGAAATAATTGTGGTAAATTTGGTTTTCTATCTAAATACTTTGAGTAGTCCTTTGGAGGTGTTTGAGACATTAAAATATGTGCATTCACTCAAGCCCTCCATTGTGGTGCTTGTGGAACAAGAAGGAAGCCGATGCACTCGAAACTTCTTGTCGAGATTCATCGAGTCTTTGCATTATTTCGCGGCCACATTTGATTCTTTGGACGATTGTCTCCCACTTGATAGCACGGAGAGGTTGAGTATCGAAAAGAATCATTTGGGCAAGGAGATAAAGAAAATCATGAATTATGACAAAGATGAAATGAATTGTCCAAAGTATGAGAGCATGGAGACATGGAAGGGAAAAATGGAGGGTAGTGGATTTGAAGGGGCTAAGCTAAGTTCAAAGTGCTTAATGCAAGCAAAGCTTCTTTTGAAAATAAGGAGCCATTGTTCTCCAATTCAATTTGATGGAGAGTATAGTGGGTTTAATGTTTTTGAAAGAGATGAAGGCAATGCTATTTCCCTTGGGTGGCAAGATAGGTGTCTTGTAACGGCCTCTTCATGGTATTGTGTATGATATATGTTTATGTATGTATATACTTCCAAGTTTTGTTGAAAAATGTATCAACAAGAACTACAATATTAGCAAGTTATGAAAGAAACAAATATCATGTAGATATATATCTATTGAAATTTTCAGATTGTCACACAATTTTCTTCTGCCTTGCCTCTTCGACTAGACCATTAGACCATCCGAACATATATTGATTTAAACAAAAGAAGACAATGTTAACATGTAATTTCAGGGCATATGCTTTTTAAAGGAATCTCTGGACCCAGAAAATCCCATTCTCTAGAGAATTAGTTTATTAAAAGTGAAATTGGAGAGAGTTATATTTATTAGTTAGGGCATATGTTAAAGATATTATGCATATGGGAAAACTAAAGTTCTGTCATTTGTGTATGATAATTTGTATCTATTTTTTGCATGTTACTATTTTTCTCTCTGTAATTTATACGTATTTTTTTGGGCATGGCACAGTACGTAAAAATAGGTTGAGTGACCTAAAAAGTTGTATATATGTATTGTTATGAAAGGGTTTAATTACCGTGAATTTTATAGTCTCAACACTAACTTCAATCATATATATGTATATGTCACGTGTATGTTAACGCATACAACTTAACAACTAAAATCACACATACCATGCATTTGCGCAATTATGTTATGATAGTAAACAAGGTATGCTTCACTACTACAGTTGAATGGTAAGGCTCGATCCAAGTAAAAGTCGCTACGCATGTAGGGAGCAAAAAGTATATAAATTAAGCTCCCATAATACGTTTACTTGATACTCAACTATTAGAGCTGGAATATCGCCATGCGCGCGGTACTCCTTGAAATTTCTCATGTATTGCCATTACATTAAATGTAATTACCGGATTTATATAGAGTACTTCCATGTGTTATGGTAAGTGCAAGCAGTTAATTCTCCTAAATAGGACAAAAATAATTCTTGCATATTTACATGGAAATAGTAACGTATTCATACTTAACGCTAATAAATCTACACCGTACCCTTAACAATGCGGATATGCAAGCCATCTAGTAAGTTCCTCATTATTAGTCAATCTATGTAGATAATTCTTTGATCTTTAACGGGGAAGTATTCTTCTTACTGATTTATATATTTAACTAGAATATTGCCATAGCAAAACGATCATCTATGATTCTAGTTAGTTACTTATTTAGTTAATAAAAACTTTATGGTATGTATGTTTTGCTTAACAAACATATAAAAAGATTCATTTTGACTGTATTAATGTATACCATGTAATTGAAAGTTAATTTTTTTTTTTTGACAAAGATTAAAAAAGATTCCTGGATTGAAATGTCGATTGGTTCTTCGCGGTGGATTTGGTTGATTAACATTAAAACGTTAGAGCTACCTTGTAAGAATAAAAATTAAACCGTGGCATTAATGATTTATAAGAGTTCAGATTAATTTTTTGATATTTCTCCTGTAAAAATTAACATAATCTTTTCACCCGAGCGGTTAATATTACAATAAAAATTAGTAAGATAATAATTACCGTGAGTCATGTTAATTTCATTAATAGTTTAGTAAATCGAGTGAGCATTATATAAACCCTCCCGTGAAAGGATAACAAATTTGAACTCGTTAACAAAAGTTAGGCCGTGCTTAAGCTCAAATGATTGATAGTTTGAGTTTCCACATATTACTATTAGCACTCTGCACTCTCAAGGACACTTTTAATAATATTCTAAATCTGGAACCGACTGTCTGTACACAAACTGATCTTTAACGATGAAGCTTTGTCGCTAAAACATGGGGAGATGTTTTTAGCGACAAAAATTCGTAGTGAAAGGCCGGTCTGTATACGGACCGGTGCTTACCAAATCCCCTCTCCTTTTAAAAACAATAGAGTACTCATTTTAAGTGCTAATAGCCATACTCAAAAAAATTCATAAGAAAGGTAAAAATTAAACTATGTAGAAAGTGCAAGGACAGTATAATATTATTTCGCCATTATCATTTTTGTTATTATAGATGGCATCTTGTTATTCTTCGTCTAACAAAACAAATTAAGAAACAGAAAAAGAACAATGCTAACTAGTTTATTCATAATAATATTCAATGATCGAGGATGCATATAGCTAGCTAGTATTATATATTAAACATTTTATTGGCATTCAACAACTGTTTTCATGATCCAATTATTGCCGCTTATTTCTTGTCGCTCTTTAATTTCTTTAGTCCTATTATTATTCCCACGCAATCATATGAATTTTCATGGATTCTTCGGATTCCACTTTGTCATCCGTTGATTTATAAAACCCAATCTCTCTCGGGTTCAATAAGTTAATTAATTTTACAAATTAGTAAATTATTAATTTGCGTAGTTTATCTCACATTGTTGATTTAATTTCATAATTAAATATTAGTGCGTTTTAAATTAAAATTCTAAAAGAGCATGAGGACAAATTAGTAAAAAAATAAAAATTTGGTCCAAGTATATTCTAGTACTACAAGGTATCCAGGCCGTTAGATGTTTTAATTTTGCAACTCTTAGGAATTGATCTGGGCTCTTCTCAATCAAACCCACAACTGATTCCAATGCACTAAAACTAGGCTTCTTGCTGGTGGTTAACAAACGGGGATAATAGAAGGGAAAATGATAATCATTTCGAATTCGTTTTGAGATTTCTATCTCAAACCAATTTGAGCCGTATATCTTTTCAAAACCCTCCATGTATATACATAGGGAATCCTGAATTTAAATGATATAAAAAACAATTAAACATCCAATGAGCTCTACCTCAGATAGTATTATTGTCTACTCTTCACACGAATAGGCCAAATAAGGGCTTGAGGGCGACAGGATAGTGATGAAGTTATGGCAGAACCAGACCAAAATCATATCAAGTCTTCGGTGAAAAGAGATCGAGAGCGGCGATGATATAAACTCAAACCACGTTAGAGGTAGTTTCAGCATGAATGAATTTGGGTCTTTAAATTCATTCCCTCTCAACCTTATCAACAAATTCCTCCGTTAAACACTAAAATTAATAAATATGAGCATAATATATATCCCTCAGTCAAACAAGTTGGAGCAATACTACACTCACCCATTTCATGTACTAATTATTAATATCAAATATATTGATAGACTATATCTCATAATGTATAATTTATTAATGCATTTAATATAGTTATTTTGTACGTGAAATCCATAAAACTATCTTTTCCAACCCATTAACGCTGGTGCTTGTCCCAAAAAAAATTAAAAAAAAAAAGAAAAATAAAAAGAGAAGTGAACAGGTTGTTTACACTAGTCAACGGTTGATCAACGCCCAAATGTTGCTGAAGACCCTTTGTCAATAAACAACGTACCGCTAGGAATAAATCTTCCTAAAGTGATAAAACATCCCTTAGTCAAACAACGACCATTAGATTTCTCTTTAGGAATAAATTAGATGTTTAATTGTAAAGCAAAACAAAATTCTAAGAAGTAATAGAAGGTTTTCAAAAATAGACTCCTGATATAGGTTATTACTTGTTAATTAATATTAGTAAATACGTATAAACTAGTAGCAATTTTGCCCCCTTTTATATAAGTTGTTTAATTTATAGTATATAAAAATATTCTAAATATTAATAAATCAAAATATAATTTGGAAAATTATATTAAAAAAATCGGAATGAAATTATTTGAAAATTTTGGATCGGAAATTCAAATAATCAAATATAATTTCCAATTCCATTCCATATCGATCATTTTAGAAGATTTGGAAATCGAAAATGTAATATCTCATTCCAACTGGGAAAAAATTGGATCAGATTTCAAAAATTTTGTAACTTCAATTTGCTTATTTTTTTTTTCCCTTTTTCATTTGGACTAATTTTATTACCCAAATTTCATTTTTTATGATATTTCGTTTTAAAGTACCGCTTAAAATATATATATATATATATATATATATATATACGAATATTAATTTTTAATGGCATTGAGTTTGAGTGACAAAAGAAGTTGTAGTTGAAATTTGTTTGGTGACATAGTATTTGTTAGTTTAAATGGACTATTCTATAACATCTATTTTTAGGGCTTTGTTTATTTACACTTGTTGGAAGGTTAGGTTCATTTCCTTCCATTTCTTTATATGCCACGAAGTTTAAACTTTTCAGACTCAATTTTAATTTAATAAAATAACTTTATAACGCCTCAAGTTTCAAGTTCTAAAAATTCCATATGACAAGGATAATATTTTTCAACTTAAAAGACTAAATGCTGAAGGCCACTTATATTATAATATGGTAAATATTCCAATAAGAATACTTAGTTTTTATACAATGTATGCACAAAAGACTTTTTTTTAGTATCAACATTAATTGGAATGAATCTAATTAACATCATTATGGGAGATAATGACTGTAATATTGCTCTAAGTTTAGTTCAACTATGTGGAATAATTAATCCATGATGAACTAGGCTAGTGTGATGAATCCAATGTAATATATTAATTTTGACTAAGCATATATTTTACTCTCTTGTCAAACTATTGCTCTTAATATATATAGAAGTATCAATGGAATTTTACAGTCAAGTTGAAGTAGAAGTAAAGTGCGATGAATCCAACATAATTTTTTCCTAATTAAGCATTTTAGAGCATCTCCAATATTTTTTGTTTTTTTAAAGGAAGGTCAAAGTGTCTCTTCTTCTTCTTTTTTCTGTTCTCTTCATTTTACCACAAAAAAAATGATAGAGAGGGAACACCCCACCTCAAATGGAACTCGAATCTAGGATCTCCTGTCTTCGGATGGACGCTTTTACCATTAGCTATGCCATCCACTTGCACAAATTATCTCTAAGGGACTCAAACTCATGATCTCTCGTATCCGGATGGGTGCCTTTACCATTAACTACGCTACCCACTCTTACAAAGCATCTCAAAGGGATATGTACATAATTTGTGTAAAATCTTATATTTAAAGTGGTTTTATGCATAAATTATACACGTCTTCATTTTATGCTCCAAAGGTTTACTTCTCTAAAACTTGAATGGACCGGTGATATAGAAACATATGGAGTATGTTATAAGTATTATTTAATAAATGTTTATAAATAATTTTATGGCTAAAATGAATCTTGTTTTATACTTCTTGATTGGTGGTTTTATATATATATATATATATTATTAAAACTTAAATTTTGGATTTAAAGTTATGTCATTTTGTGTTTTTGTAGTTGAAGAGAAAGAGAAACACCCAAACAAAACAAACAAGAAGTAAAAACTGAAGGGAAATCAAAAGCACGTTCTAGGAGGCTGCAAATGATAACCTTTCGCATGGTTTGGACACGGCGAAGGGTGATGTGAATGTCTAAAATAGGATGTCCAAGAGCCTTGCCTCAAGTGTCATCGACCAAAGCAAGATTCTCACCTAAGAGTTCGTGGGTTCAAGATTTGTATGATTTTCAAAGGAAAAGACTTAGACCTTCCTTTAATTCAAATCAAAATATATACGCATTCATTTTACACAATAATAAGCTGGCGAGGTTGTTCATATATCCATATATTGGAGCACTAATATTTTACATTTTGTATAAATTTTACACATTTTTTATACGACAATACATTACACAATCATTAAATATATTGTTACTCTGTTGTCAAACAATTACTTTCAACATAGATTAAAATCTAAGTCTCGAGCATATTTATGGTACGGACCGGGAGTTTAGCGACTTTTTTTGTTGCAAAAACAATGATAAATATTTTGAGCAATGAAAAAAAGTCAAAAAAATCCCTGATTTATATGGAGCAGTCAACACCTAAAATTTTCTCACTAAGTCTCTAAGGGAAATTCAGAATTGTGATGCTTCTAAGTGAGTGGACTAAGATTTCCCCACCACATAGACACAATGCTTTGTAGTTCACGTATGGTATATAATGGTATATAAACATAAATTAGTTTATGTTTACTTGTCTTTTTGTTTGATATATGTAAACTAATATTTCTGTGTCATTCATAAGAGTAATCGAATATCACTAATTTTGGATTGTTATTTACACCCAAAACTTGAGCTTAGTTCCTTCCTAGCTAGCAAACTTAGTAAGATTCTCGTACCCAACTTCTCCTTCCCCACACAAAAGGAATATTCCTCCAAAATAAAAATGAAATAAAATATTGGTTGTTTCTTCTTCTCCTTCCTCTTTAATTTTTTTTTTTAACATAAAGCTTAGATCAGAGAGTTTAGCCATATTTTCCTTGCGGGAGTTAGATTACCCTCCCTTACTATTGAAATTTAGTAATTTTGTGTACAGTGACGTATTCAAAAAATTTATTCAAAAGTTGCTATTTTTTATCAAGAATATATATCGTGTACATGAAAAAAAAAATTAAGAATACAATTGTTTATATTTTCTAATTAAATAAATTGTCATAGTTTATAAACGAAAATAAAATTAAGGCTTTGTCACGGTGCATCTACGTATGACGTATTTCAATTTTACCTTAGTCACGGTATGTGCAGTGACAAAATGAAGATAATCATATACCGTCTACAATGCGTTAGTCACAGGTATAAACTGTTACAATATAGTTACTAATGACACACGCTGTGAGCATTTTAGTTTTAATATATATATACATTCCCAAAAATTCAGCGACTGTTATAGCAGCTACTAGCTTGGCACTATGTGGACACGCCTCAGTCAGACTTGGCTCATCTTTATTATTTTTTCAGTCTAATTCCGTCTAATGGGATCTAGTTCGAAGGTTAAATGGCTGAAATTTTTATGAAATTTTATGGATATGATCTTTATAATGACTAGATCATCTTCACAAAATTTAGTTAAGAAATTCAAACCGAAAGTGGGCTTGGTAAAAATTTTATACATATGTTTATTTTTTACTATTAAAATTTTAGATAATCATCTTACCACAAAATTTCATCAAGAAATTCAAACCGGAAGTGGGTGTAGTAAAAATTTGATATATATGTTCATTTTTTACTATTAAAATTTTAGATGATCATCTTACCACAAAATTTCATCAAGAAATTCAAACCGGAAGTGGGTGTAGTAAAAATTTAATATATATGTTCAATTTTTACTATTAAAATTTTCGATGATCATCTTATAGACTGAATTTTCTAATGAAATTTTGTAAAATTTAACTATTTGTTATAGAAATCATCTTCACTAAATTTCATGAAATAATTCATCATTTTAACCCTCATATACTAGATCCTATTTGACGGAATTTGATCGAAAAATAATAGAGTTCGAGGTGACAAGTCTCCTTAGTCGGTTATAATATGTGCTCCATTAATATTCATTTCAATTTCTACTAAAAAACCAAAGTTTTCCCTAAAATTATTTCGTAACGTGGATATTTTTTTCCCATGCCCTTCTTTTTAATTAATTACTTGCCTTCCTGTTCTGCATTAACAACATTACTAAATGTTGCAATTAAATTCAACGAAATGACTTTATGACCGTCCATGTTTTTATATATGCCAGTTTGTAGACTACGTATGTTGATTCTTTCAAAGTTCAAACAGCATTTTCAATGTAATTTATAATTAGAGCGCTCTAGAAAAGTGTTTTTTATTTATTTTTTTTAACTGAAAAACGGAAATCGGGGTAAATTATTGAATCTATAAAAAAATAATGAATAATATTTTTTAGAAATAAAAGCCTGGATATTATTATCATTTTGAGATTATGGCTTGTTTATCAATTGTGTTTTAAAATAAAGGTTTTAACATAGTGCAAACTTTACTTTGCACTAAATTATGTTGAGTGCAAACTTAACTTTGCAATTAAAAAAAATTAGTACAAATTTGTTTTGCACGATATGTTTATATTTTTTAACAATTATATTCTTATATTTCATTTATAAAACTTTAAAACAATATCAAATATACAAAAATACATAGTAATATTTAGAAAATAAAGAGTGCAAACTTAACTTTGCATAACTCCGCAAAAATTATTATGTGTATTTTATTAATAAATAGGTTTTGAATATGTAATTTGTTAAAATTATTCTAAAGTACCGTCAATTAAACATTTATTTATAATAATATGCTTAAAAACATGTTGTGCAAACTTGATTTTGCATGATTCCATAAAAAATACAATTTAAAATTTTACTGCAAAGTTAACTTTGCAATCCTTTTGAAATTTGCTCAAATATATGCCCTTAATTTAAAAAAAAAAATTATTCCATGATTCTTTTGCATAAAACTTTTTCATACAAACCCGGCCTATTTCTCAATATTCCAAAAGGAAAATATGTTCTTTAGTTAAAAAAATGAAGCATTTTCTAAAGTTCGACTCTACTTATAATTAATATATATATATATCACTTACCCCCTCAAAAAAAAGAGATATTTTTTTAATTAAAAGAATGAAACTCTTTCTAAAGTCTGACTATACCTATAATCATTATTATTATTATTATCTATATTCTATTGTTATATTTTGATTCCTCCTCTATTTTAATTTATTGATTTTTTTTTATTAATTGCATAACATCCAAGAAGAAGAAGCCAAAAGCTAGGTTAGTAATCAAACATATATAAGAACCTCACCCAAATTAAAAGTAAGAAGAGGAAAAAACATGATAATAATAATAATAAAGCCATGCGTCTTCAGCTTCATTTATTTATTCAATCTTTTATTGTACAAATTCAGGTCCCCCCCAGTCACTAGATCGATTCAGACTATTCAACTAAATCCCTTTTTGATGAAAATAACCGTACGTAAATATGAACCGACCTTAATAGAAATGCTAAATAAAAAAATGAATAAAACGATACTCCATAAAAACAAATTGGATATTGATTCAAATGCATGTGCTAATCTGAGTCCCACCAGTCCACCACTGACTATAGAAAATGTGGACTTTAATTTTGATCTTCGAGATTCAATAAAATTTATACTTTTTTTTTTCTAACAACCATAAAATTGATCCATATACCTATATAGTTTCGGTGGCATAATAACATATATATAAAGTTAATTCTATAGATACGATTAAGGTAATAATAGCGTAAAAAAGACATGCGACAAAATATAATTAAATTTCTTATAAGAATTTAATCATTTTATAACTTTTAATTAAAAACAGTCATAAGGTAGAATGTCATTATCTTTTTCTTTTTTTTTCTATCGGACAATTTCAAATAGAATTTGGGTTTGATGCTCTAACTCTAAAGTCGCAGTTTAGCAGGCAAGTAAGAATAGAAATTCATGCATAGCAATCTCAAAATTTTAATGTGCACATATTACATTTTTTTCTCATAATATATGCTAATATTACAGTTCTTGTTGATATATATTTCAACAAAACTTAGTAGAGTATATAATTATCGTACACAATACCATGAAGAAGCTGTTAAGAGACACCTATCTTGCCACCCAAGAGAAATAGCATTGCCCTCATCTCTTTCAAAAACATTAAACCCACTATTCTCTCCATCAAATTGAATTGGACAACAATGGCTCCTTATTTTTAAAAGAAGCTTTGCTTGCATTAAGCACTTTGAACTTAGCTTAGCTCCTTCAAATCCACTCCCCTCCATTCTTCCCTTCCACGTCTCCATACTTTCGTACTTCGGACAATTCATTTCATCTTTGTCATAATTCATAAACTTCTTTATCTCTTTGCCCAAATGATTCTTTTCGATACTAAGTCTCTCCGCACTATCAAGTGGGAGACAATCATCCAAAGAATCAAACATGGCCGCGAAATAATGCAAAGACTCCATGAATCTCGACAAGAAGCTTCGAGTGCTTCGGCTTCCTTCTTGTTCCACAAGCACCACCATGGAGGGATTGAGTGAATGCACATATTTCAGTGTCTCAAACACTTTGAAGGAACTATTCAAAGTATTTAGATAAAAAACCAAATTCACCACAAGGGTTTCATTCTTCTTCCTGTTTTGGTTTACAAGCTTCGTTCCTCGCAAAAGCCCTTGGAATTCAAACACCAAGTTTTTGCAACCCTTTGCAAACCCAACAAGCCTTGACTCAGTTTCGTGCAACTCTTGAGGGTTTTTCCCAAAGCCGGTTATTTTGAGTGAGATTCGGTTCTTACCGGTGGCCTTATCAGAGAGAGATTGTATGAGAGAAGGCCACTGGAAGCCATAAGATACGTCGAAATCTATCACATGTAATGCCTTGTTGTCGCTGTTTCTCTCCTCTTCAAATTCAAATGCCTCCATTATCGCTTGGTTAGCCGTGAAATGAGCGAATTGGTAAAAAGGTGACGCCTTATAGAACTCTGTAAACGCCAAGAACTCTTCGTCCTGCGTCGGTTGCTTTGTGATCATGTCGTAAAAGGGAGATTTATGTGTGAGGAGTCTTGCCACTAGACCATCGGCGAAATAGGCTGCCACCCTTTGCACAGAGTCGCCAATTAAAGATGTGTTTTGGAACAACTCAGACAGGGTTTCGATGGCCGAGTCAGGCTTGTTCTCGTCGAGCGAGGTGGCTGAGATGAGGAGCAAGTGGATCAAGTGGAGCCCATTTGCATGCTCATCATCAATCTCTCCAACATTTCTCTTGCGGTGGTCTACTTTTATCATTTGTTCTCTCATTTGGAGGAGCCTAAGTATTTTGCCTTCACAACCTCCGGTTATTGAGTTGAAAGGGTTGAAGGCTTCTTCCTTCCACTTTTTTTTTGGCTTCCTCTCACATGTGGGATTTGTTACAATGGCAAGCCCCAAACACAAAAACTCTTCTTGTTCTATACCTATTTCCATAGAGACAGAAAGAGATCTAGAGAAAGATAGATTTCTAGCTAGAGAGAGAGAAAGAGATGAAGTACGAGGAGGAAAATGATGAGATTAGGGCTAGCTTTTAAAGGAAAAAAGTGGAATATCAGTTTTGTCATTACATAGGATTATCATCACCAAAAACAAGAAAGTAGGAATAGTGTATGTATATAGTCTATATACGTAGATATACAAGATTAATTATATATAAATATAATGAATGATAAGGAGACATAAGAAGGGTATCTTTAGGATCTTGAAAATCAGCATTCAAGGTCAAGAAAATGTTAGATTTGTTTATTTCAAATATATTAAAAAAACATGGTATTGTTTTGTTTTTGTCATTTCCGTGGTTCTAAATGATGGACCAAAGATGCCATAATGTATATAATTTATAACATAAAATATATATTTATAGGAGGACAAATAAAAGCGAGAAAACATGAAGGAATCTTCTAAACCTACCGACTTCACCAAGAAATAATTGTTCTTCACACAAGACCCTCCTTCTAGACGCCTCAACCCAACATGCAAACCATATAAATTAACCTATTTATTTAATGTACTTTAATTTAATTAGAGATCTCTTTTTATGCCTCCTTAAAATCTAAGCAAACTGTTCAATAAGAGATAAAATATTGATGATGAAACACATTCGTGATCACGTGATTATGGTTTATGGATGAATTATTTGTTACAAAAACAAATATTCGTCACAAGATGTACTGTTTAGAGACGAAACCTAGAATTCATCATAAAAATTATGACAGGCAAGAGATTGGTAAGGAAACACATAATTTTGTTGGTAAAAGGGTGTTGCTTAATATGGTGCAAGATTTTAGAGACGCAGACTTCAGTAACCAAAATTTTAGAGATGCATGATGATCGCCTATTTTTTTTTCAGCCAATTTAGCTGCAAATACTATTAGAGATGAAGTTTTAGTGAGCACCGAATAACAAAAAAAAAATTTGTCACTAAAGCTAATTATTGACTAAAATGAATTTTATTCACATAATTTCTCGTCACTGAATGGTTATTTTCTTGTAGAACTGGCCATTGTTTAACGCAAACCTATGCTATTATAGCAGCGGGAAAAAAAAATCTGCAATCGGAGAGGATGACACTTGGAACTGGCCGGGACGAGCATAGGTTTCTTTTACACAAACCTATGTTGTTACTTGCTTCTAGCCTTACATGGTTTGTATTATATGGAAAATTAAAAGTAGAGTAATAGGAAAAAGTATTATACTAGCTAGCCCACATCACGTATTCGTGTTCAACACGAATACGATATAAGCACAATAATTGATGTTTTTAATCATGTGCGTGTTCGCGTATTGCCAGGGTGGGTGCTATAAGCCCCAAATGATTTTCGGAAGAAATATATATATAGAAAGTAAAAAAATTAAAATGGTCACACTTTATCCTTGACAAGTAAATGGTTTAAGTCAGTGACTAAATAGATCGTGACTTATCTTTATTTATCACTAAAGAAAACAATGACTAAGAAAAAATTTAAATATTTCACTGCTTTTAGAATGACATAGCTAAATACAGTATCACTTTGATCGTGGTTGTGAATGGGGACAATTTCTTTACTCAAAAGATATAAATAATTCTAGTATTCAAGGTATTTTTTTATCCAAATTGATCACAAGATGTCGCCCAAATTTTCTTAATAAAAAAAAATTAATTAGCACCCACGGGAAGTTTATTTTTTTTATTTTTTGGATACGCCTCAAGATTTTATCTTTATAGTGGGAAAATTGCAAGTCCATGATTTCATTGGCACCGACGGCAGAACTATTATGTACTATTTTTCTAAATTAAGAATATCGATCTCTTTGTCTTTTTTAGGGGGCCATTATTTACACCCCCCATTTATGTCACTAACACCACCATTGTCACAAACACCCCCCTCATGCTAATTTTTAGTCACAAACACCCACCACCCAATTAAAAGTTAATACAAACCTTAATTAAAAATAAAAAGATAGAGAGAGAAGATTTCTCACCTTTTCCCGCTCGTCTCTCACCTAATGACAGGTGAGTGAATTCATACATACTCACTCCACATTAGGTGAATGTGTTACAAGTGAGTCACCTAATATAAAGCAATGGAGTGTAAAGTGTACTGGAGTATTTTTAAATTAGACTCACCTAATGACAGGTGAGTGGATTCACACACACTCACCCCACATTAGGTGAATGTGTTGTAAGTAACTCACCTAATAGCACAAACTCACCTCACATGGGGTGAGTGTGTCTGTACACACTCGCCTTATTTAAGGAGAGTTGTAACTAGATTACTCTCCTTATATAAAGTGAGTCTCTTCTTTCTCTATCTTTTTACTTGAAGCAATGCAATGTAATTGTTAATGGGGGGAAATGAGAGATATATGTTTAATTATTTGGGTTAATGTTTGATTAGTTTATTAAAAAATTAATAAATAGATAGGTTAATGTTTTAAGTATTGAATAAATAAGTTAAGTAATGCTTAAGTGAGAGGGTGTTGTGACAAAAAAGTGGAGTGTTGAAAAATAAGTTTTATCAAATTAGAGATGGTGGTGTTTGTGACAAAATTGAGGGGTGTAAATAATAGCACCCCTTTTTTACGATAAGTTAAGCATTTCATCTAGTGAAAGAATTGTCATAATTGTGTTTACCATAAAATTTAATTTCTTTATTACAGCAACTAGCAAATTAAAAAAAAAACTTCTCTCTCTGATTGAAAGCTGAATTAGGAAAAATTAATGGTGCGTATTCCCTCGTTCTCAAAATAAAAGTCACTCACTTGGAATGAAGACAATTAATTGTACAATTGCATATCATAAAAGTAATAGTATTATCCTAATGTCCCACAAACACATGATATGGGTCGCAAAATTAATTATAGAGTATGATATAAACTTCTAAATGAACTTCACGTGTCCTGGAATTATTACCAAATGGTGCTTCATCAACACATATTTTATTCATTTTTTGAGGGAAAAAAACAAAAAAACAAAAACAGTGCAATTTGTATAGATCGTGGGTTTTTAATTGACAAAGTGGTTGTAAAAGGCATCCTTAATATCTATTTTCACCATCACATGAATGCATTTAGATGATGGTACATTATGCTAAAATTATAATAAATGTGGTGGGAAACATAAATATCATTGTGTGTGCGTGCGCGTGCGTGGGGGTGGGGGTGGGGGGGGGGGGGGTTGATATTTGTTTTCTTTCTTTAACGACCACCTTTTAACAATTAATATTTCTCTGCAGGCCATTCCGTCGCCCACACCTAGATTCCCCCAACTTACAAAGTTACGGTATTTGACTTTGGTCCATGCATGATATCTTCGCCGTATATACCATAAAGTTTGATTTTATTCTCACTTTAGTTAAACATCAAAATTTAGTATTTGTTTTTGAACATGAAATAACACGTACAACTGACGTGACCTAAAAATTAAAATGACATATATTCTTTTATGTTTTTTTTTCTTCAACAATTCTATAGGCCACTCCTCGTGCCCAGCCTAGATCCTTTGCTTGGCAATTTCATTCCTTAGTTTTCATCGATGGCACAAACCATACAACTTGGATACTTCATTGAGAATATTAAATTAGACAAATTCTTCACACAGATTTCATCTCTCGAAAGAGTATATATGCATAAATTAGAATAATTAGGTATGTATGTTTGTTTTTTCATATGCATATAAAGGACAGCCAATAAATTTTACCAAGGTTCCAAAATAATGTATAGGTATAATGTTTATGGAATATATATATATGTATATATGTAATGGGTCCATATATGCATACAGTGGCTCCAAAATAATTGATTGTTGCAAAATCATAATTAGGCAGCAACCACATTGGTAACATCATATCCCATTAACTAATTTTGTATGTGTTATATATGTATATGATTCAATTGACTGTACTACTATAGCTTAAACACTTGTAATGGAATCTAGCACTTAGTTATGGAAGATTCTTACTCTAAAGGATCTCTATGCATGTATATAGTTGGAACTATATATGTGTGCGTGTGTGGATGAATCCAATGTCATAAATTAATTTTCCTTTAACATTTCATTTATTTTCATCAAGGGAACTAATTAAGGATAAACATGCGAGTTACGGATCCCATAGGATTACGGATTCTAACTTCACAATATCTAGGAATTACAATAATAGTACGTGTTTGTGAATTATAGTAACAACATATGTTTGAAATACATTAACATAATCTACGAAATAAAGTAAAAATATATGAGAGTTATATTAACAGTATTAATTCAAGTGCAAGGACTGCGGCTTTAAAAAAAGACATTCGAAAGTTTCGAGCTCATATAACTCAAAAAAAAATATTAAAATAAATTTGTATTGAAGAGAACACCTTGTAATTCCTTTCCAAAATAAAGACATTATATTTAGTTTTCCTGGCATTTGGCTCATCTCTATCACCATTTGGTCCAATGGGGTATAGTTCAGGAGTTAAACAGATGATTTTTTTAATGAAAGTTGGTAGAGATGATCTCCTTGATGATTAGATAAAATCATCTTTACAAAATTTTATCAAAAGATTCAATTTCAAATGTGTGAGATGATCCTCTTAAATTTTAGTTTTAGAAAATGAGCATATGTATCAAAATTTTACTACAATATTTCTGGTTTGAATTTCTTGATGAAATTTTGTGGAGATCATCTTTACCAATTCATGGAAAAAGTCATCCGTTCAACTCTCAAACTAGACCTAGCTTATTGAACGAAATTGAACCGAGGAGTAATGGAGAGGAGCCAAGTCCATTTTTCTAAAGTACCATTTTTTTAAATCGATTACACATAATCTTAACATTAATTGCTTAAAAATTTTACCATGTGCTACTAAATCGATTACACCACATAATTTTTGTAAATATTTTACCTTCATTACACTATATCATAATTTTTTTTCGAAGAAACAAAAAAAGCAATAATAAGTGTACAAAATTAAATGATAGGTGGTAACTAAATCAAACGATAGGCGGAAAGTGCATTAGTAAATGTGTGGGATCTATTTAAAATATAGATCAATACACTTTATGACACATCAATTGATATAATAACTTGGTCATTAATTTAGCACACCTACATTACTCGCTGGAAACAAAAAGAATTAATGACATCAAATCCTATGGGTAAAGTAGAAGAAATTAAGGAAGATTATGCTTTCTAAGGGGATTGAGTGTTGTGATAAATCCAAAGAGAATTTGTGGAATGAGTTTAGTGTCAACTAAGACCTCACTATAAACTAAAAGCTGTTAGCTTTGAAATTCACGTGAGATATATATAGATTCCTTCTTATTGATTTCCCCAACTTAGTTCAACACCAAGTATTAATGGAATCTAGCACTTACATAGTCATAGGAGATGGTGACAATGGATTTCTAAGTACAGAGGAAACTATGTGTGGATGAGTCTTATACCATGCACTTTGTGGATGAATCCAACGATCAAATTTGTAAATGAAATTTATTGTTATAATATAATCAATTACAGTAAATGCTAGCGAGAGTGGCGATTATTATAGCATGCACTTAAAATACGATTACTTTGAACTTTAGATTCAAACCTATAAACTTTTAAATATATTAACACGTATTCTTACCAAATAAGATTTCTGGTAAATCATATAATACTCTGGCCTTGCCCTTCCTTGCATCCACCCCTGCATGTAATAGAATATCTGAATCCGTTCCGTACTAGATGTAAAGAGTATCGTATGTTTATGATATTTAATGCTTTGATCTTTATAGCGCCAAATATGTGAAGCTTTCCTATGTTTTCGTTGATGTTGAGCATCAACAAGATATTTTTCTTTTTTTTAAATTAAGATCGCATTCACTTTCCTTTTATATATATCAAAATTTAAGGCATTTCTAAAAATATGTTGTGAAAAACAGTAATTTCAAGTGGGAGTCGGTAATGGGGGCGCAAAGAAGTGAAGGGGCCGTTTGATTAAACCTCTAAAGATTGATTCTTAATGAATTCAGTGTTAGAGGTAACAAATGATGTTTGTTTGCGCAAAAAAAAAAGGAGATCAAGTTAAAAATTCTCTTATTCCATTAAGAGGAAACAATGCTTCTTAATGAGAACAAAACCTCTTAATTGACAATGATATATAATCCAATATAATCCTTGTAGATCCGAAGGATAAAAAGAAGTAAAATATATAATATAAGTAAAACGTTTTGTAAATTTCATTCCTCTAGTTCAGTTTTCATCGATCGCTCGAAGCATGCAACTTGGATATGCCCTTGTGAATATTAACTTAGACAAATTCTTCACACAGAATTCATCACTCAAAAGAGTATATATACTTAATTGCATAAATTAAAATAATTAGGTTTGTATGTTTGTTTTTACACATAAATATAAAGGACTGTCAAATAAATTTTACCAAGGTTCCAAAAGAATATGTAGGTATATATGATTATGGAATATTATATATATATATATATAATGGGTCCAAAATAATTGATTGCAGCAACCACGTACATTGGTAACATCATAGCCCATTAACTAATTTTGTTTGTGCTATATATATATATATATGATTCAATTGACTGTTTCTATAGTTTAAAACACTTGTAATTAATAGAATCTAGCACTACTTGGTTATGGAAGATTCTGACTCTAATGGGTATCTATGTAGAGATGAAACTATATACAACATTTGCATATACAATGTGTGTACACGCATATATATAATTTTAAGAAAAATATTTGAATAAAATAAAAGATGATCTAGTGATTAACTTCTTAAATGTGAGAGTGTGATTCCTGTTGTAAGTAAATTTTTGTAAGAAATGTAAATTACGAGGATAAGATAAAAGTATAACTAAAATTGGGGGATGAAACGAGTAGGAATTTATTGACCCTCTTTAAACCCTCCTCTACTCTAAAGAGGGTCATGGTCGGCGCTTGCAGAAAATCCACTTGAGCCACGCTCTTTACCGCCCTGTGCGAGCTCCCGGAGCGGAGCAGATTAGTCAAGGTCGAGGTGCGCGTAAGCTGGCCCGGACTTGGACACTGCTCGGTAAAGACCAAAGAGGGTCATGGTGACCCTTGTATTTAATTGATGGATGCAATAAAAAGTGTGAGGTTCACCAAAACTGTTTTAATATTATTTTATTGTATCCACCAATCAAATGCAAAGGTTACCATTACCCTCTTTAAAGAAGGGTCAACAAATTCCTACTTGGATGAAACAAGCCACCCTCCTGCCACCCATAAAGAAAATAAAAGTAACCATAGAAAATTGGAACTAAATATTTGTTTCGATCATCTAGGATGATTTTTAGCTGTGAATATATATTGATTGAATAATTTTTCATGAACATAATAAACTTTTATGGTAAGTACAAGTTGGTTTAGTATAATTTAAGAAATATAATTGAGCTACACTAGTGGGCTAACTTGCCCCTACAAATTATTTTTCGAAGGGATTTAAAGCCATTCTTGGTGAGAAGTATATATTGATATTATGTGAGTTATAACTTGTACGCATATCCTCACAGCTCCTCTTGAAGAAAATAAATGAAATGTTGGAAAAAAAATGAAGCCTAAGACAGATTTTAACCCACAGTGAAATCGTGTCAGATTTTTGAAATGTCTATTTTACTCGACTTACAAATTTTTTTCATAAAAAATTTACTTAGAACTTTAATTGCTCCATAGATCCCGTGAAAAAATATGGGATTTATTGACATAACCCATTATACTAATAGCTAGTTTTATTTGAGTAAACGCTCTAAAATAATTTTAATTAGATGTAACTCTCCCTAAATCCTGATACCGTTCGGATATCAAAAAATTGAGCTGTTTGAAAAAAAGATTTCTTGACAAATGAATCAGAGAATAATATTATTATTTTTTAAATTAAGGGCATGCTATATTGACCAAACTTCAAAAACAGTACAATGTTAATTGATTTTCAGATTGTAATTTTTTTATAGTATCATACAAAATTATGTTTGTACTGCATTTTTTTAGTACATTACTATGTTTGAGTGTTTAATTGATGGTATTTTAGAGTTATTTCAACAAGTAACAAATTTAAATTCATTTATTGGTAAAAATACACATAATAACTTATCTAGGTTATGCAAAGTAAAATTTATAATCCTTATTTTTCTTAATGCATTACCTATATTGGGGTTTATTTGACAATACTTAGAATTACATCAGTGACACGTAAAAATATACTAGTTAAAAAATAAAATTACATCATGCAAAACAAAATTGCATTAAATTTTTTGGATTACAAAGTTAAGTTTGCACAAAACCAAATTTATTCAAAGTTCTCATTTTAAAACAAAATTTATAACCAGAAACTCTACGTTATAAAAAATTAAAAAATAGACTATTTTATTTCAAAATAATATTATATGCTAGAATTTTCTTGAAAACATTCTTATGGAATACCAATTTACAGTTTAAATAATAAGGTTGAATAATTAAATTAAGGAAGACTGTGTGCTTCGAGGAGATTGAGAGTTGTGATAACTAAGACTACTGAACTATATATATTTATATTAAAACTACAGAATGCCAACTTTGAAATTCACGTAAGGTATATATATTTATATAAATACAGAGAGAGAGAATCATTCTTATTAATTGATTTCCCTAACTTAGTTCAACAGTTGTATCGGAATCTATTACTAACATTGTTATTTCTGATAGTGAGACTAAAGAATCTTAAGACTGTGTGGATGAATCCAATGATCAACTTTGTGAATGAAATATATATATTCTTATAACATAACCGTTAATGATGGGAATTGAAGGATCTGATCCGACCAGATCGATTGTCCGAATCCGATGATATGATAAACTTTGTGAATAAAATCCATTCTTATAATATATATATATATATATATATATATATTAGTAGTAGGCTGAATCGCCATTATTTTAGAGTGCACTTAAAACAATTAAATTATTTTTTATTTAATTTTAAAAACTATTTAACTGAAACTTTTTGAGTTACAGACTTGTACTAAGATTTAACTAAATATAGTCTATGGGTAGTGTTATTTTGTGCATGGATGAACCGTAAGTTGTTTGTCGGTGTTTTTGGAAACTGAGTTTTGTTATATTTTTAAAACGTGACGAATAGTTATTGATTGAATAAATAACACACCCGTAATGACAAGTGAATTTTCTTCCTTTTACTAAAACATGTAACACTTTTAATGATCCCATCGTTTCCTACCTCTTCATGTGGTGGTCTACGAAAACATATACAAACTAATGAAAGCGCAAATGCAATTTGTTGAAGGACTCTCTTTTATTCTTGTTCAGATTGTTCAAGTTCAGATTCGCTAATTTATTTATTTTTAGAAATTACTGAAAATGAAACCATGAGAATTGAAGGACCAACTAGAATATATGGTCAAGTCATGTGTTGCACACATATTTGGGCTTTTCTCCCTTTTTGGTGCTCATTGAATATTACATGTTTGGTTTTTCATCACACCAACAATAACACTTTGTTTCCCCCAAATTGTTACACGGGTTCAAAATCTTTTTGGATTAAAACTTTTTTTTTTGGGGGGGGGGGGGGGGGGGGGGTGGGGGGCCAGCATGGAGCTGGGCTATAGATAAGCCCGGCCCATATCATTTGACCCTTTTATACATGTAACGGATTTGAACTAGCCCTAAAATGAAATCCAACTAAATACCAATACGTATGCATGAGGATAAGTAATTTAAACTAAAGAAAAAAAAAGGTTCAAAAAGTAATAAGTTCTCTAGCGATTAAGGGTTTTATCATCTTTACAAGTGCAAGGGATTAAAACACATTGTTTATGCTAAAATATCAAAATGTTTGTAACATTGCTTGCAAGGGCGAAATTGAAAAATGAAAAGCCTGACACTATTTTAATAACAAACAAAATGAATTCCAACTTTATATAATAGTAGACATAACTTCATCACCCCGCTTCACCCTCCCCTAGTAAATGAAAATTTCATCTTGTATGAAAAACTTGTGCAGATTATGATAAGATCCCTGCTAGTTATAAATTAACATTGTCAAATGAGTTGCATTCGATTACATTTTACATAATATATATATATATATGTACCTCTAGAACAGGGTGATCTGCAAACGGGCTATTCTCTAGCTGTCATTACCAAAAACTAGTTTTGAACATACTAGTCCGTTCTAGAGACTGGTTGTATATATATTTACCGTCACCTAATCAACGGAGATCACTATGAACCAAACTCCATCTATCATCTAACTTGGCCAAAAAGACAAGGCAATTGCTATTGCTAATGCCAGAGCAATGTGTCCACATATGCGCTCGTACATTATGCTTCAAGCACAATACATTATTCTCGCAACAGCAATTGCCCAAAAAAAACTAGCAATTTGCATCTTTTCTTGCTCGAAATATGACTACATTTAGGAAATTTGTAAAGCCCTTAATCAGCTCAAAGATGCAAACATCACCCACTTCCAGATGATTACCACTTGCAAATGTACGCCAACCCTTACTCAGCTTTCTCGTACAGCTAGTGTACTTAACCGGCCAAGTTCTCCCATCTGGAACTCCGAGGGTAACATTAACAACTTTATTTTTTGTGCTGAAATATCTATCCATAAAGCTCTGCAGTACAGTCTACCATAAGAACAAGAATGCAGATCACTTCAATCGTATGCTAATATTTAGTAGAAAAACAAGAATAAATAGGGACAATGTTTTGAGTTGAAAAGCTTACCAGTTGATGACATCTGGAATAAGATGGCTGCATTGTACACGTGAAGAAAGGGTTTTCAGATCTGAAAGCTTTAGCTAATTGAAGAGCTCTTTCTTTTTCGGCATCACTCGCCATTTGCTTGCACTCTGCTGGAAAGTTTAAGTGTGAAATTTTATGAGTATTGGGCATTGGTCTACTCACCCCATCTGCACGAGAAATTAGGCACTATTTGAACTTAACCAACACATACACAAAATCTACCAAAATAGAAAAGTAAGGATGTGTTTGGCAACTCCAATTCCCGTTCCAGGACTTGGAATTGCAGTGGCAAACACACTCTAGTAAGTAATAAAAACTAGACATAGTAAAAAAATTATGAGTATTGGGCATTGATCCACTAGCTCCATCTGATTAGGTCCTATTTGAACTCAACATATGCACAAAATCTACCAAAGAAGAAAAACTAAGGGTGTCTTTGGCAACCCCAATTCCAGTTCCCTAACAGGGAATGGGGTGCCAAACGCACTCTAGTAAGTAATAAAAACTTATCAGTAAAATTTCCGCACCTCCAACTTCTTTCACAAAATCAAACAAATGTAGCTCCTCCTCTGACTTTACCTGCTTCATTCTACATGCTCATGTACCATTCAACACATCTCTTCCACCTCTTTCAAGAATTTGTTCTTTACATGTCGAATTACCTCTTGTCTTCTTACTTTTGACATTATCATCATCAACAACGCCTTTTCTTTTCAGTTGGGATTCACCAATAAGGCTGGTCCGCTCTTGGTGGATGGTTTTTGGTGATGGGTATTCAATTTCTGAAGCAGACACGTCAAATATAAGAACATGGAAATGGGAATTTCCTTCATATCTGAATACCAACAAGTGCCATAAACCAATAGAGTAATGCTCTGCAAATTCTTTCCAACCATCTTGTAGCCAAATTTCACCATTTGAAATACTCGAATTCACTAGCCACTGCTCACCATTTGGAACCTTTAAATATATGCGGTCCGATAGATCCTTCGCATAATTTGCTACAAACTTTTTTGGGATCCTCTGTCAAAAAATTAACCTCAAGTTAAATTTGTTACACGCTTCTAACCAACACATTGAAGTTTTCTCAACAATTTCATTTTTTTAGTCTCCACGATATTTTGCAAAGTTTGTGCATCATTGGAGCTCCAATAACCACCACCGAAGCTCTGGCTCCAACGATTGTCACCTATGATCAGCAGCGCTTCAGTATGGGGCAGTAGTAGGAGTGTGTGCATTGGTCGGGTTGGGTCTGGTCCAGTACATACCCAGAACCAGAACCAAATTGGTTTGGTGCTTTAGTTCTGGACCCAGATCCAAACCGACCATGGGTTGGAACAGACCCAAACCAATCAGTTCTCGAGTTCTCGAGTTGGTTCAGCTCCATATTTACATATATAAATATGGACCAACAAATATCAAGGAATATAACCCAACAATATTTATGCAACAATTCTAAACAAACTCAAGATTGTGACTCGAAAAGGTGACCAATAATGTAGCACTAATGTATTGGTCAGTGAGTACGATGAGAGGGTGTTCTGCTCATTGTACACATCATCTAAGTCACATTTTTTATCCCAAAATTGACTCCCGCTGGAATTACTCATTTCTATGTCAACCAAGTATAAGTATAAATGCTTAAAAACAACTAGCCTTAAGACACACACTCAACGTGTGTGCAATAAAATAAGTATTAAGTCCTAACATTAACACATATGATAGCGGTAGGTAATTAAATGTGTTTTTCAAACATAAGGTCATGGGTCCAAATCTCTAGTTAAGCATTATTTTATTGTAATATCCGGTGTGACAAACTTACTTTTGTAAATGTCTTTTTCAAACAAAAGTTTATGGGTTCAAGTCTCTAGTTGAACACTATTTTATTAAAATTTTCAGTGTGATAAACATACTTTAATAATTTTACAGACCTACCAAAACTCTCCGCTCATGCTTATATACAGTATGGATAGATAGATAAACACTAGTGAATTCAGATATTCTGAGTGAAGCTCTTAACCAAAATTATCGTAACATAAATTATGTGATTGTATTAACTTAGAAAGCAGGTAGATCGAGTAGAAAACTTACTAGCCTTCCATCTTGAACAATTTGCGGTTGAACAAATTTGAAGAAGTGTGGAACAACCGCCGGAGAAATCGACCGCTGCAAAGCCATTCCCGCCGGCGAGCAGTCCTATTAGCCGTTGATTTAAGGTTTTCACGGAGAAACCTCAAGTTTGAAGATATTTAATTAATCCTTTAACAAAGTGTTTATACACTATACAGTAAAACCCTAAGCTGCGTTTGAGGCCTACGCTTAGGCGGGATAGCGTAACTTACCTCGGGTAAAAAAAAAAACCATTCAAACTATTATTTTTTTTTGTACTAACTTCTTCTATCTATTAAAAGTGATATTAAACATCCTCTAAATTATTAGATGTTATCATTTAATCCTTAAAATTATATAAATACCCTTATAAATAAATGCTCTTTTATAAATTATAGAGTAAAGTGTCAAGTTATGATAATCTCTTTTAAAAGTGACATTAAACCCACTCTAAATTATTAGATATTATCACTTAACCCTCAAAATTACATAAATACCCTTATAAATAAATGCTCTTTTATAAATTATAGAGTAAAGTGTCAAGTTGTGATAATTTAGGGGGGTTTAGTGCCAAAAAGTAATAGTTTGAGGGATTTTAGTGTTTTTTACCCAACTTTGTACAAGGGCATTTATGTAATTTTGAGGGTTAAGTGATAGCATCTAATAGATTAGGAGTTTAATATCACTTTTAGAAGATGAATGGGTTTATTGCAAAAAAGTGATAGTTTAAGGAGATTTAGTGGTTTTTACCCTCACTTTTATTTGATGGTAGTTGGAATGAGACATCGGTGAGGATAAACTAAAATTTGTTATCCAGATTGTTTTATTTTATTAGAATAAAATTAAATAATTTTATTTGACTCTCTAATTTCACGTGTTAAATATATTTTAATAATATTTAAATCAAAGTAATTTTATTATGAAAAAATTACGATCTTATCCCTGAGTTTGAATATTTATTAAATGTTGTACTCAAATGTATTTTTTTAAAAGATTTGGTATCTCCAATATATTTCGGCGCAAGCACAAAAATGATATGCTTCAAGAGTGAAAAAGTTTGAGAAAATTTATACAGTATGACCTCAATTAACATTGGGACTAAACCAATTTTATTATTACAAGGTGCCTGTAATTTAGCAATTGCTATTATTACAATAATGTATTTGTGCTTAAGATATCATGGAAATACCAATTGCCAATAATTTAAGTAGGAAAAAAATTGTTTAACTTGTACGTTTATCCTTAAAGTTGTAGATACATTAAGAAAAGATAGACTTAGTGTGCCTATTTTTTTAACCAGCAGAAAAAAATACATTTAGACCAAGAAGTCATCTTGAAATTTATTAATTTTTATTGTTCTATTTAATGCTTTAATCTCTAACTAAATTCTAGAAAATACGGCAATAATCTTCAAAAATTCAAGTAAATACCTTTCTTTCTCCCTTTAGCAAAACAGACATGATATTACATATTTTTTGTATTAGTAGAAATTGTTGTTCTATGGAGGTAAATTTCCTTAAAACAGACCAACCACAAAATGTGGAAATTATTTTTATATATAAATTGTTCCATTGTTAGGATCGGATTTTATATTTTTATGAATAAAATTAAATTCATAACTTTATAAAATATCATCATAAATACAGATTTTACCTTAAATTAAGAGTTATTTATAATTTAACCCAATAAAGTTTGACTACTTTTTTACTTTCTTCCATGAAGTTTATTTTGTATTATGCCCATCAATAAAGTTTAATCCTATTTTCACTTTACTCTATCCAACCTACTGTTTGTTTATTGGGTGGAAAATAACATGTGTAGGTGGCTTGCATATCAAAGTGAGACTTGGGATTAGGGGTATTTTCGGTTTTGGTCGAGGTAGAGATTGGGGTAACCCAAACCAAACCCTCCCCAAACTTCATAGTTTGGTTTCAGTTTTCATACCTATGGAATCCAAATCCTCCCCAAATCATTTGGTTTTTCCCCGGTTCAGTCTCATTTTTTATTTTATTTTTACTCCACCATGTCTATAACTAATAGTTGCATGCGAAAGAGTGATTTAAGTTATTTCTCTATCACATGCTATACTTATCTGCTCGCAAAATTGTCATCCTCTACATTTATTTATTTATTTATTCTCATAGATTAACAATAACATAACAAAGAAGATCAACAGCAGATGCTTACATCCAAAAGGGTGTTAACAGTATATATAATTTCCCTATAAATGGTAAAAGTTTAGTAACAAAATCAGAATGACCCCAAAGTTTCAAAAAGGGCTGTTTTGATTCTCCAAACTATGAAATCATTAGCTCCAAATGAATGATCTTTTTCACAATTATTTATTATTACAAAGAAGGGCAACAACCCTTTTATTAAATTAGCAAAAATAAAAATTTATAAGAGATTCGGTTGGTTTCAGTTCGCTTTGGGTAACCCGAATCGACCAGAATCAATTGGTTTTAGTTTCGGTTTTGGTTTTTTTTTTTCGATTCGGAAAATTTCAGATCACAATGGATCGAATCCATTCGTTCTTTTGATTTTTGGATTTCTGACATCTCTACTTGGGATTTTCCGTCCAAAAACGTAACAGCAAGTTAGGTGCAGGAGTAAAGTGAAAACATGGACAAATTTTTAAGACAACATTAATGGATGAAAGATAAACCTAGAGAGTTATTTCAGATTTGAATCTCACCGGGAGAAAGTTTAAAATGAATTTTATTTGCTTGATACAAGAAAATTAAACCTTATTTTTTGAAAGGAAAAAAAACATGTTCAAGTGATCGAATTGGATGATGTATAATTTCACAACAGGGGTTCATAGGCAAAATTAATCATGATCACTTACGTGTCTTAAATGAGAGCAACTCCAATTTTGTGAGGTATTAATAATGGAGGCGTGGCGGCATCGCTAGTGTAATTATAAATTAAATAAAAGTGATATACCACAGAGGATGTGACTTGGTCATATTCGCCTGATCCAGATCCGAAACTCCAAACCCAAAATTTAAATGGAACTAAGTTGTGGCTTATGATCCAGCCTGATTAAATAAATGTCAATACTCGTTATACTAGATATATGGATTGTATTAAAGATTGACCTACTAAAGTCAACAGTCTACATCAAGTTTCATAAAACTTGAAGTTACTTATGTCACAGGATAACCCAAATACGAGCCCACCTCTAGAAATATCTAAACAAAATAAATTAAGGCAATCTCCCATCATCAAGTAATCTCTTACAAGAATATGCTACAATTTACATAATATCATCTGAACTAACATATTAGACCATCTCCAATGGAATAATTAAAATTGAATAATTAAAATGACTTTTCATTATCCATTTATCAAGTTATTAAAGTTAACAATACAGCCATCTCTATTTTTTCACAATAATCAAATTTGTAGAGTCCATTATATTGATCGGCCACAAATTAATCAATTTGAATCTTGTTTAAAAAAAGGAGGGAAAATGATTTAAATTTGAAAAGATTCTCTTTTACTCAAAAGAATTGGTGGGCCCCTTATTTTGGTTATTGAAGAAGATTGTTAATTTTTATTATAAATGGAGTAAATTTGGTTATTGATTAAAATGTTGCTAAAATTTGATTATGACATTGGGGTAGTATTTTTAAAGATCATTATTAAATTTGACTATAATTGTTATTTTGATTATACCATTGGATATACTCTTAGGTTTCGTTTGAATCAAGTATTAGGATTAGTGGGATTAATAATACAAGTATTAATAGTACTGGACTATTAATCCTGGTATTAATTTAATACTAATATCTTGTTTGATTCATACAGTATTAATAATGAGATATTCTATGCTGATGTTAATATTATGTTTAGTTCTGTATAGGGATGGAAAAAATATCTGCGGGTTCGGGTACCCGCGGGTATCCGACCCAATGGGGGTGGGTATGGGGACAAATAATCGAGGGCAGGTTCGGGTCGAGAATTTTAAAAATTAGTCGGGTTCGGGTATGAGAGTCTTCATCCCGTACCATCCCCGATATACTTAATTTTGTGATTTATTTTTACTTTATGCTTATATATATGTGTGTATATATATAGATAAAATATATAGGTATATAAAATTTCATTTTTCATTGCGTATATATAATTTTATTTATATAGGTATATATATTTATACAATATTATATTATTTTTAACTTTACTTTTTTTTAATTTATTTTTTTTATAAAAAAAAATATTGTTGGGGATTTCCCACGGGGACTCAATACCCGACGGGGACGGAGATGGGGATTACCCGATTCGGGGAACCAGGGATGGAGGCGGGGATGGGGATAGTTTTTGGCAGCGGGGATGGGGATGGAATTTATAAACCCGATCCGAACCCAACCCGTTGCCATCCCTAGTTCTGTTACTCATATACGGGATTATATTTTGGAATAAAAAAATGTTTAAAAAAATTAAAAAAAAAAAAGTTTAAAAACTTTTAAAAAATAAATAAATAATAATAATAATAATAAGTAGTAATGGCATTTTTGAAAATATTATAGTAGTAATAGCATTTTTGAAAATATATGGTTCATTTTTCTTAATTATGGATAAATAATACCACCTATCTGGTATTAAATTATACCATAAAAAGTGGTATTAAGTTAGTTCCGGTATTAGTAATCCCAACACATTTGTGCGAACTGAATAAAGTATGTAAGGTTAACAATTTGTTAAATTGTCACCTACATGAAATTCAGTAATAACAAGTGCAAGAAGAAGCGGTTGAGACTAGTCCTTTTTATAGATGGAAGGAACTAATTGTTACAAGAAAATAGGTCTCACCCCCATGTTGTGTTTTAGTGGAGAGAATAGTGGACGTAGTTGAGTAGTGGGCAGTTGGTTGCCAGCCGTTAGGCGTGCTGGTCATGCTTTTATCGTGCTGTCACCACGTGTCCATGTAGAGTCCACCTTTTTAGCGATCTCATCGAGCTCGGACACACCTCGGTCTCGGACCTCGTCTTACATCCATGAGCTCGGAGGGTTATTTTTATCCCCTTCAATTGCCCCCCAAGCATTCGACCTCGGCATGTCTCTGGGGGCCAGGCGTTTGTCCCTGTGGACTGGGGGTCGTGTTGCTACGTGGCGCCTTATGGTTGGTTCGTATCTAGAAAAAGCTTATTTATCGGACTCCTTTCCTTTTTCCAAATGCATTATTTTTCTCCTTATATACGACATTGATTGCTGCTTGTTTTATGTGAGAAGATCTTCCGACATACTCTAGATTTCTATGAGATTGAGCTCTCCAAGCTCCATAAGCTCGGAACATTTCTAAACTTCATGTGCTCGGAAAGGTTAATAAGTTAAACGTTTTTAACTTAATACAGGGATCCTTGTGAGCTTTGCAAGCTTGGTATGTTGAATAAGCCAACGTTTTTGTAAGCTTAGGAAGCTCGGTTTAACGAATTAATTAAATCAATTAGGCTGTATCAGCTCGGTTCGATAAATAAGTTAAACATTTTAACTCACTTAACCTCACAAGCTCAGTATAAAAGGCAAGTTAACATTCTTGATAGCTTTATAAGCTCGGTGCGATGGACAAGTTAAACATTTTAACTTTTATTCAAGTTTCACAAGCTCGGTTCGACGGACAAGTTAAACATTTTAACTCATTTAGCTTCACAAGCTCGATACGACGGACAAGTTAAACATTTTAACTTTTATTCAAGCTTCACAAGCTCGGTACAATAAATAAGATAAACTCACTTAAGCTTCATAAACTCGGTGAATATTTCCCTCAGTGGTAGAATTTTCTCAAATTGGATACATTCCATGGATTTTGAATTGCATTACCCTCCATATCTTCTAGGTAGTATGCTCTTCTCCCGCTGGAGGAGACCACAACATAGGGGCCTTCCCAATTGGGTCCGAGCTTCCCATCTATTGGCTTTGCTGTGTTCAAAGTGACCTTCCTGAATACCAAATCTCCCGCATTGAAGCTTCTGAGTTTCATATATTTCTGTCTTTGTTGGGATAATGTCTTGTAGTAGGAGATCAGGCGTATGAGGGTTACTTATCTTCTTTCTTCTACTGCATCCAAATTTTCTTCGAGGGCCTGATCGTTGCCCCCCAGAATCCACCAGCGAAGTCCTTAAAGATGGAAGTCCGACCTCCAAGGGGATGATAGCCTCCGTACCGTAGGTTATAGAAAAAGGGGTTTCTCCAGTTGATCTTCTCGGGGTGGTGCGATTGGCCCAGAGGACTGTGGGGAGCTACTCAACCCATCTCCCTTTGGATTTGTCAAGTCTCTTCTTCAGGCCATTAAGAATGACTTTGTTTGACGTTCCAGTTTGTCCATTTCTTTGGGGGTAACTGGGAGAGGAGAAAGACTGTTTTATTTTATAAGTATCACAAAAAATTTTGATATCCAAACTCTTGAACTATGTGCCATTATCCATGACCAACGTTCTTGGGATGCCAAAACGGGTAATGATATTCTTCCATAGGAAATATTTGATATCTTGGTCCCTGATTCTGATTAAAGGTTCCGCTTCCACCCATTTGGTAAAATAACCTGTTCCGACCAGCAGATACCTTTTGTGGTTTGATCTTGAAAATGGACCGACAATATCCAAATCCCATTATGTGAAGGGCCAAGGACTTGTTATAGGATGTGGATCGGTGGCCGGCTATTTGATGAGAGGTGAGAATTTCTGGCATCTCTCGCACTTCTGAACATAAGCTAAGGCGTCTTTTTACATATATGGCCATCAATACCCCTGTGAACGAGCTCGGTAGGCCAATGATCTACCCCTAGTGTGGCTCCCACAGCTTCCTTCGTAAATTTTAAATATAAAATCTTCGACCTTTTTTGGATGGACACACTGAAGATATGCTTCCGAGAATGATCTCCTATACAGCACTCCCTCTGGTGATAACCAATATCTAGTCACTTGCAATTTGACCCTATGTGCTTTTCTGTAGTCGGCTGGTAAGGAGTCTTGTTTGAGGTAAGCTATGATGGGGTGCATCTAACTAGATCCGAGACTGATGCATGACACTCGATTTTTGTTTGCGATAACGGGTTGTGTCAAGAATTCCACGTCAATGGTCCTTGTTACCTGTGAGTCGACGGTCGACGCAAGTGTGGCAAATGCGTCTACATGACTATTATTCGCTCTTAGGAAATGCTCGACATATGCCGAATTAAAAGATTTCATCAACTCTTTGGACAACTTCATGTAAGATTTCATCTTTTGGTTCCTGGTACAGTATTCCCCTATCAGTTGGTTAGCAACAAGTTGGGAATCACAGTTAATTTTAAGGTTCTGAATACCCAACGCTTTTGCCCTTTTAAGCCCAAGGATTATAGCTTTGTATTTTGATTCCTTGTTAGACGCTTCGAAACCCAACCTGATGGCTAACTCAAAGATTGTTCCTTCTGGCGATTTAAAGACAATGCCAACACCTGAACCGTTTCGATTGGATGCCCCGTCGACATGCATGTTCCAGACCTGTATTGTCTCCTCAGTTATCCCAAGCTTCTCCATTTGTTCATTTATTCCCTCTTTGGGTGAGTTTGCCAAACCTGATGGGTGTCCCCCAGTTGGAGGACCTAAAGTGGTGGGTTCTGCAACTGTGTCATCATAAAATTCTGCAATGAAATTGGCTAGAATCTGTTCCTTAATCACTGTCCTAGGTTCGTACTCGATGTGGAATCTGTTAAGCTCAACAGACCATTTCTTCATGCGGCCTGCAAGGTCGAACTTGGGGAGGGAAGCGTAAATTGGATGGGCAGTCAGGACTTTGACTAGGTGTTCATCAAAGTAATGTCTGAGTTTCCTTGAAGCTGTGACTAAGGCAAGTACCAGTTTTTCAAGAGGCAAGTAATTGAGCTCTAGTCCTATCAGAGATTTACTAACATAATAAACTGGTTTCTGAATTGTGTCTTCCTCCCTGATCAAGGCTACACTTACTGATTTTGATAAAGCCGACAAGTATACATACAGCTGTTCATGCGGCTTAGGAATTGAGATAAGGGAAGGACTGGCTAAGTATTCTTTTAAATTTTCTAATGCCTGATCACACTCCTCTGTCCATTTTATTTGTTTGTCCCCCTTAAAGGCTTTGAAGAATAGGTGACACCTGTCAGAGCATTTGGAAATAAACCTGTTAAGTGCAGCTATCATACCAGTAAATTTTTGCATCTCTTTTATCGAGGTCGGATGTTTCTGAGCGCTTTAATTTTCTCTGAATTTGCTTCAAGCCCCTTGTAATTTACTAAAAAACCAAGGAACTTCCCCGAACTAACCCAGAAAGAACACTTGGTTGCGTTCAGTTTCATTTTAAACTGCCGGAGTATTTGAAAAGTGGCATTGAGGTCAGATAAGTGCTTATCTTTCTTCTTGCTTTTAACCAGCATGTCGTCTACATAAACCTCCATAGATTTTTCAATGTGTTCTTGAAACATCTTCATTACCAACCTCTGGTACGTTGCCCCCGCATTTTTCAAACCGAATGGCATCACGCGATAACAGTATAGTCCCAGAGTGGTAATAAATGCTGTATTTTCTTGATTTGGGCCAAATAGTGGTATATGATGCTACCCTGAATATGCGTCCAGGAAAGACATTCCCTCATGCCCTGTTGCTGAGTCTACCAATCGATATATTCTTGGGAGTGGAAAACTGTCCTTCAGGCAAGCTTGGTTTAGTCCGGTGAAATCTACGCACATTCTCCATTTTCCATTGTTCTTTTTTACGAGGTTGGAAATCTAGCTCGGGAATTATGCCTCCCTGATAGTACCTGCTTTCAAAAGTTTCTGCACTTTTTCTTCTACGGCTCGGGCTTTTTTAGGTGCATCTCTGCGTGGTTTTTGCTTGACCGGTTTGACAATTGGGTCGATATGCAGCTTATGGCACATAACCTCAGAATCAATGACTGGCATGTGTGAGAATCCGCAAATGCGGCCCCCCGGGTCTCGTCCCCGTTGGTGGTGGGGGTCATGGGACGTCGGAACTGATTCCGTCGTTCCATTTGCTGGAGCGTTTTCGTTGATTCATATCAAGTGTCCCTACGTTCTATTTCTAGATGCAAGGGGGTTCATTCAGAGTCGCCAGTACGTTTTACGAGAAAACGGACAAAAAAGGTCGTGTAAGAGGAAAGGCTATAGACAAGCCTTTCTTTACACGTTTGTCTGCGAAACCGGGATTCTTATAGGGTTCGGAAACTATATTACGGTTTGGGAAGGTGTTAAGCACCCATTCCGCCCTTTCGGTCTCTAGTGGTCTTATATGTTTATTCTATGTTGAAAAACTTGGATGCTTTTACCGACAGTCTACTACTTTCTAAATAAATAATAAAAAAAAAACCCTAATTTGGGAAAACGGGGAAAGGAATGAAAACCTTTGTGTTCCGAGATCCGATGTTTTTATATTTAAAAGATGTAATGACAAATGACAAAAACCTTTTATTTTTGAAAGAGTATTCCGTATTATTTCCTCAGATAATGACGGTTTTCTCGAGTTGTGATTATTTTGAAAAAGGTTCGGATCTTTATGTCGGGACTAATTCAATATGGAATTTGAACTCTTTGAGGAGAGTTTATCAGACACGTCGCAGTCTATGGAAAAGACAAGATATGTGGATTTTAATTCCTAGATAAGTCTTTATCGGTCCGGGGTTTGAAAACAGGTTTATCCGGACGATAATGTACTTACTCTTCTGGTTTTGAAAGTAGTTTTATCAGGGTCTTTTGTTTTGAAAACGGTAGACTATTGGTAACTTGACAATAAGTTTATTCAAATAAAACGTGGACAGAATAACAGAAGTAAAACAAGTACACAGATATCTAATCTTAAATACTAGAAGGGACTTTCTTTACCTTCCCGACGAGAATAATAATAAGAAAGAAAATATAATACGGCAGAGGGATCTCCGGCGATAATAATCTTCTCTTTCTTTAGATATTTCCGAGAAATCGATTCCGGAGACGGGACACGTCGAGTGTCGAGGATAGATTCGATAATTCTTCAGAAATAAGATAATAGTAGAAAAGTGCTTGATAAAAATCAAATCTAAAGCTCCAAATTCTCAGATTCCAATTGCTGCCCCTGAACCCTTGGGGGTGTTGGCCTATTTATACTGCTCGGGAGAGATTGTCGCGCGACATTTCCTTAAAAAAGGAGAATGTCGCGCGACATTGTGATATGTCGCGCGACATACGGGAATGTCGCGCGACAAACGGCTGAAGTGATGGTTCTGACAGATTGATGTGTCAGAAAGTGGTTGGTCTGGTGCAGAGGGGAATGTCGTGCGACATAGTGGAATTGTCGCGCGACATATCAGGGATTGTCGCGCGACAATGTGATATGTCGTGCGACAATCTCTCTAAAGAACAAGTTTGTCGGGCGACAAACCCTCCTAGTGTAGTACCGGGTCCTCGGGTGGGTCCCGGACCCAAAATAGTAGTTCTCGGAGGTCGTTAGGGTTCTTGCAGGGTCACGGATCGGGGTGTCTACAGACCCTCTCGACTCAAGCTCCTTGCTTGCAAGGAATTGAGGCGACTGGAAGAGACCTTGATCCATGGCTCCCGCAGGAACTCTAAGAAAGTGTATGCGTATAGAAGTACTTGTGAGTGCCTCCGGAGAGGGCTTGGCGATTGGTTTGCCTCCGCAGAGGGCTTGTGTTACCTCATTGCCCCTTTCGAGGACTTTCATTTGTTCCACTTTGCGCCTCAGATGGGAGGACTACCGTATGCCTCTCTGGGAGGGCTTCGCCTCAGGTGGGAGGACTACCGTTCGTGCCTCTCTGGGAGGGCTTCGCCTCAGGTGGGAGGACTACCGTTCGTGCCTCTCTGGGAGGGCTTCGCCTCAGGTGGGAGGACTACCGTTGCTACACACCGTGCCTCTCTGGGAGGGCTTTTTAGATCTTCTCGCCTCATGTGGGAGGACTACCATTGTGCCTCTCTGGGAGGGCTTCGCCTCAGGTGGGAGGACTACCGTTCGTGCCTCTCTGGGAGGGCTTCGCCTTCAGGTGGGAGGACTACCATTGTGCCTCTCTGGGAGGGCTTCGCCTCAGGTGGGAGGACTACCGTGGTGCCTCTTTGGGAGGGCTTCGCCTCAGGTGGGAGGACTACCGTTGTGCCTCTCTGGGAGGGCTTCGCCTCAGGTGCGAGGACTACCGTTGTGCCTCTCTGGAGGGCTTCGCCTCAGGTGGGAGGACTACCGTTGTGCCTCTCTGGGAGGGCTTCTAGATCTGAAAGAAGAAGGAAAAAATGCCTCTGGGAGGACTTTCATGAGTAACTTTTGCCTCTGGAGAGGGCTTGTGATTTTGTGTATTGCCTCCGGAGAGGGCTTGTGTTGGTGAATTGCCCCTCTTAGACTGCTAGAGTGAAAGAGAGTAGATTTTGCGAAGGTAAAAAGAACTTCTCAGGTCTATTCGGGATGTCCGTTTTCCTGTATCTTTCTGAACTTTACTCTCATGTTTTCCTCGAGTGAAGATGTTTCACTCAGAAGGCAGTTTTCGGATTTCTTTGCTCTCCGCAGAGTGATGGTCCGAGGTTTTCCAAATTATCTCTTCTGTATCGTGCTGAAAAGAAAATTTGTTTGAAAGTTCAATCTCTGATCTTTATTCTTTTCTTAGTTTTCTCTTTTGGTGGGCCCACATCGTTTTCTGTTTTTTTCGATGCCCTTATTTCTCCCTCTTTTGGGAAAGACTTTTCCTGGCCCTCTCTGTTTTTGACCAGGAGTCTTTTCATCCCTTTGTCGTGATCAGAGCCTTACTCACCCTAAAACGAAGCCCTGAGCCGTTTTTTGGCCTAGCTATCACTTTCGGTGTGGCTCTCCCTGTCACTCTGCATTTCTGTTTCTCTCGCTCGCTTTGGGCGTTCATACGGGTTATTTCTCTTTTCTACTCTTTCAATTTTTTCTATTCCCGTCTTATATCGCTATTCTGCTTTTTATTTGACGGTCTCGGTCCTTCTGTAAGATCAGAGACTACTTTTAATCGCGGCATTCTGTTTTCGCATTTTTCGGAGAGATGATTTGGAAGTTTTCTCTTTGAACTTTTTATCATGGGTGTGCGGTTTTTAGCAATTTTCCGAAAACTGCTTCTCCGAAGTGCCTCTGCAGAAGATAAAATGAGACAGAGGTCAAAAAATCAGGAGGAGGGGGGATTGTCGCGCGACATTTCGGTGCCTGGCTCTTTGTCGCGCGACAATGTGGCCATTTGTCGCGCGACAAACTGACCCACCATATAAACCCCTTGCTGAGCTCATTCCACCTCATTCTCTCCTTTCTCTTTCTCTCTCTAGCTCTCTTTTTCTCTCTTTTCTTCTCTCCCAAGCGCGGAAGCTCTGCCGTGTTTTTGACTTTTCCGACCTTTTCACACATATTCTACCTATATCGATGGACCCTGCTCATCTCGACCGATTGGAGGGTGACCAGGAGGAGGTCACCTTTACTGACGCTCAGGGCGTTCTTCGCTGCAGCCCTCATCACGACGACTAGGCGGACTTGGACTGGTATGATGAGGATGGGATAGACCGCGGTCGGGCGGTGGTCTATCGGGATGCTATCCGAGCTGCTCCGGTCCCGGACGTCCCGTGGCTTTTGATGGAGCCCGTTTCTCACGAGATTCGTCGTCGATCTCTGGTATGTCTTCTTTCGTGCATTTATTTGTTCTGCTTCTTGTCGTTTCCTGTATTCGTTTTAGATAATGTTAGTATGCATGTCTGACTAGGAATAACGCCCGATTTTTAGCGAACACATACTTTTACCTGTGATACCTCTTAGTTTAGAAAATTACATAATTTACCCTTATAACCCTATAACTCTCATAATTACACCAAAGTACCCTCAGTTTTGAAAATTACATAATTTACCATTATAACCCTATAACTCTTATAATTACACCAAAGTACCCTCAGGTTTTGGAAATTACATATTTTACCCTTATAACCCTATAACTCTCATAATTACACCAAAGTACCCTCAGGTTTGAAAATTACATAATTTACCCTTATAACCCTATAACTCTCATAATTACACCAAAGTACCCTCAGGTTTTTGAAAATTACATAATTTACCCTTATAGCCCCATAACTCTCATAATTACACCAAAGTACCCTCAGGTTTTGGAAATTACATAATTTACCCTTATAACCCCATAACTCTCATAATTGCACCAAAGTACCCTCGGATTTTGGAAATTACATAATTTACCCTTATAACCCCATAACTCTCATAATTGCACCAAAGTACCCTCAGGTTTTGGAAATTACATAATTTACCCTTATAACCCTATAACTCTCATAATTGCACCAAAGTACCCTCAGGTTTTGGAAATTACATAATTTACCCTTATAACCCTATAACCCTCATAATTACACCAAAGTACCCTCAGTTTTTAGAAAATTACATAATTTACCCCTATAGCTTTATAACTCTCATAATTATACCGAAGTACCCTCAGGTTTTTGGAAATTACATAATTTACCCTTATAACCCTATAACTCTCATAATTATACCGAAGTACCCTCATAACCCCATACTCGTTCCTTTGTCTACAGTGGGTTGGTCGCGGTTGGGGTTCCCCCAACGCTATATCTTCGGAGTGGCGACGGGCACCGGCCCCTGTCCAGGAGTTGATTCTCGCGACTCCTTTTGGCTCCCTCTTCGACGCCCTCCCAGAGCGAGTATCTAGGGCGACAGTTTTAGTATCGGCTCTGGCTTGCCACTGGTGGGACACCACCCATACCTTTCACTGGAGCTGGGGGAGATGACGATGACCCCCCTCGATTTGTTTGCTTTGACCGGGATCCCTTCAGGGGGGTCCCCATCCAGATCGACGTCCCCTTGCGTCTGACAGCCGAGGGCATTGTTAGTTCATTAGGATGGTTTCCGGAGCGACGGAGTTCCGGCGACACGATTCCTCGGGGCGTCTTGGTTACGCGGTTAGCCACAGAGAGGGCTCGACTAGCTGCTTCAGGGGTTCCTATGACCCGTCAGGAGGCGCGCCAGTATGCCCGCGTCCTCCTTCTACTGACACTTCATGATCTATTCGAGGCTCGTGGTGGGGACACGGCTCATCTTTGGTGGTTGCCCTATCTTCGGGACTTCAGCCTCATGTTTGACTACGACTGGGGAGGCTTCATTCTTGCAGTCCTTTACGATGCCATGGACCAGGTCTCTCGTCATTTAGCCCTGAACCTCAAGGGCTTTTCTTTGCTGTGGGAGGTACATTTTTTAGTCTTTCTGTCTTTGCTTCAGTTCTTTGCTCATTACTTGTTGATCATTGCTGATTTCTTCTATCTTTCCTTTTCAGAGCTGGTTTGTAGCTTATACCCGTCTGGGTCGCGCCCAGGTGGATCTCCTCGTTGAGAACGAGGACCAGTTCCCTTTTCTCCGCCGATTCATCGCGGGAACTATAGGGCTCCCTATGTATACCGGACTCGGGAGACCGGAGCTGCTGCTGTTCATGATCTGCGGGAGGAGCAGGTAAAATATTTTTAGTCTTCTTGCTTTTCAATAGTCAGATAGAGTAGAATATATAAAATACTGAAATAAAATCTTATTCTCTTTTCAGATTGAGTGGGCCCCTTGGGGTGATCTGGGTCATCATTATGGGTATGGCCGTGCTCTGACCGCCTCGAGGACCAGGCGGCTTATCCGGGATGAGTACGGCCTTCTCTTCTACTTGGGCGAGAGGGTCATCCGTCAGCATACGCCGTCCCAGTGGCCTCGTGTCCCTTTGTTCCCTCCTGTTCTGATGAGGCGGACGGGTGAGATTGATCAGGTGATGGTGCAGGCTTTAGTCGACGGACTCGGTTTCCAGACGTTCGTCGAGGAGGGAGACTACGCTGTTTTTGCTGCCCGTTACCTGATGAGGGAGCCGAAGGGGACTCGGGGACGGGTCTTCTACGAGAGATACCAGACTTTGGGAGGTGATCCCCATTACATACGGGGACAGACTCATTTAGCTAGGGCGGTCCCGGGTCATTTGCCACCTGTCCCTGATCAGAGGGACAACATTCCGGATTCTGAGGATGAGGATCCTGAGGGAGAGAGGGATGTTCCCGCTGCGGCTGAGGGCGGTGATCGGCCAGAGGGAGAGGGAGGCGATGCGACAGCGGTTCCGGAGCCGCCACCTCAGGCGACACCTGCGGGGGAGCAGCGCGCTGAGGGCTTCGAGTTTCCCACCGGCCCTTCCGTGTCTCCGGGGGCCTTTTTGTTGCTGCTGAGGCTGCTGAGGGGAGAGCGGGATTTTCTGAGAGGTCCTGGGAGCCCGCGACCTTGGGGCAGATTTTGATCAGTTTGGGCGGACTCCTCCCGCGGCGGCGACTACTCCTTCTAGTGGAGTACCTCCTTTGGGGGCGACGGCCATGGTGGATCCTCCGGGGGTCCGAACATATGCTACGTTGACCCCTCTACCGACGACTGTCATGGGGCCTCCCGCCCGATCTCCGGGCTTTGCGGCTCATCCTCTCGTCCACCCTTGTTCCCCATTCGTGAGGAGGGAGGGTCTTCTTCTGCAGCTACTCGTGCAGGGTCATCTATTTCGTGGGTAGACCTACCTCCACTCCCCAGAGATATTTCTTATGTCGGCGCGGGCCTATGTCGATATTCTGTCCCGGAGTATCCTCTTCCCGAGGATACTTTTGATTTCTTGGGTGGTCGCTCTGATGATGAGGTATCTTCTTCAACTTCTCCTGATACTTTCATGTTTATATCTATTTATTTTGACTGTGCTGATTCTCCTCTTTTTGTATGTCTTTTTTACAGAGAGTGGGTGTACGGGTGGCAGATCTTCGGGCTTGGTATGCCCAGTATTTCTACAGCTGGAACCTGCTCCAGTACGTCGGTCGAGACCCTCCAGCCTACATGCGCGACTATCAGAGGGCTATCGACGTCTCCTTACAGCCGGACGACCCCCTGACCTCTTCCCATGCTCGGTCGGAGTCTAGGCGAGTAGTAGTCGGACTTCTAGGCGATCCCGATCTTCGGTGATCCGTCCGACGGCGCCTGTTCAGTCTACGGGTCTTTCCCAGGCGGCAGCTCCTCTTGCTCCCAGCGTCCCAGTTGTTGATCTTACTCCCGAGGAGGGCTCAGGTGATAGCGGGAGCGTGTCAAAACGCGCCCGAGTAGATTAGTTTTCTTTTTCTGCACTAAGTTGTTAGTTTTGGACAGATGTGCTTAGACAGATATTTAAAACTGTTCTTTTATTGGTTTTATAAAATATCTTTATCTGTGTTTGATTTATACTTTTATTATCTGTCTGTGCAAGATATATACATATATATATAAGAGTCGGTAATTTAAAAGTCGTACCTTCTTGTGTAGTGATACTTATGTTTCTTGCAAAAAAGAACAAAGTGAGAACAGAAAAGCATCCAGAAGTGATTCTTTTGGCAAAGATGACCATTATGTATAAGAAAAAAGTAGGGTGCCCCCCAGTTGGGTTTGTCGCGCGACAATCCCTCCTGGTCATGGGTTTGTCGCGCGACACTTCCCCCTGAAAATGGGTTTGTCGCGCGACAAACAGGTACAGGACCCTCTTTTTTGCTATAAATACACCCATCTTCCTTCCTTCATCCCCACACCTCTCCAAAATGTCTTCCTACCGTACCAACTCTGATTTTTCTTATGTTAAAGCTCGAGATGCTCTGATATCTTCTGAAAATGGTTTGAACTTTGGTGCATTCAGTCCTTTGGCGGGCTGGTGCCATCGTCCTGTAGATTTCTCCTTTCTGTTAGGTGCTTTGTATTTCTGGAGTCCTGCGGACCATCTCTTCCGTTTTGGACTAGATGAGCTCTGCCCAACCTATGAGGAGTTCTCCTGGCTGTTACGTTCTGACGTTCGTCTCCCGATGGCAGTTCCTATAGAAGGAATCGGTCCCCGCGACATGCTAATTGCTCTGTTAGCCATTCCCAAGCGGCCTGCGATGGTTTCATTGTCGACGGGCTCCTTGACCTCCACAAAATGGTGAGGTTCTTTCATCGTTATGAAGATAGGGCCTCTTACGGCGTGGGGCGTACTGCAGCGGCCCTGATTTGCCTGGTTTCTGATATGCTGCTGGTGACGGGTTCTTCCCGTGTTGATCCGACTATCTTGAGTCTGATTTACCAGGCTAGAAATGGGGAGTCTATAGTGCCGATCATTCTTGCAGAGACCCTGAATGGTCTTGATGATGTTCAACGGGGGCCTCGCCCTTCTTTCGGGGAGCCCGCGTCTGCTATACATGTGGCTGCTAGAGCGCTTTCGATCGGTGGGTTTCAGCGGAGTTCGGCTCGACAATCCGACTCATTTCTTCCATCGGCCTCTCTTTGGTGCTTTGACCATGTCTTCCTCTGATTGGACGGTGTGGTTTTCGGAGAACTTTCGGGCTATCCGGTGGAACATTCCTTGGTGGAAGCTGAGGAAGATGGTACTTAGTACTGGGGGTCAGAACTACGTTCGGCTCCGCGGGCTCTGGTTTACTTCCTTTTATCTCCCTGGGCGTCTTCTTCGACAGTTTAACATTCCTCAGGAGGTTCCCCTTGGTCTGAACAACTTCTCTTCTGAGTCTAAATTTGTGACCCCACATGTTTCTTTATCGGTAGAGAGGATGTGGCGTGCTCGACTGACTCGTCAGTTTAACTATGCTCGTTTCGGTATTTCCAGGCCCTCTCCGGGCTGACATTATCCGCTCTTGCTGGCAATCTCTAGAAGGAGAGCTGATTGATGACCCCTTTCAAATGGAGTGGTTCCGATTCATGGATTCTGAGCCTACAGAGGATGGCATTGTCTTTGCGTACCAGATTTTGGATGAGGCTCGAATTGATTTGGCCGCTGAGGACCCAGTGTGGCCAACCCCTAGGGATTAGTTTCTTCTTTGTATGCTGTACTTCCTTTGTAACTCTTGGTGTTCTGAACCACCTCTTTAATAATATATGAAGGGACTTTTTATGAGAAATAAATTTCTTTACAAAGCTTTAAACCGGGCCTGAAGTCACTTCTCAGGTTGCCTACGTTCCCCCCTTTTTGATTTTTCCAGAAAATACGATATTCGAGTTGGGGCTCAGGTTTACGTAGTTCTTATACACGTCGTGCTTATTGATAATACTTCTTCAGTCGGTCCATGTTGACTGGTGAATGTAGTAACTGCCCGTCTAGGTCAGTGAGTATAGCGGCGCCTCCTGTATTGATTTCTTTGACGATATACGGCCCTGTCCACTTCTGCCCGAACTTTCCCCTCGGATCTCTGGCTGGCTCTCGAATTTCTTTCAACACGATGTCATTTTCATTGATACCCCGAGTCCTCACTCTCTGGTTAAATGCTCGAGCGATTCTCTTCTGATACCCTTGATGGTGGTATGCGGCTTTCAATCTTTTCTCATCTAGTAAGGCTAGCTCGTTATAACGTGCCTGGACCCACTCCAGTTCATTGACCTGATTCTCTAGCATTACTCTGAGGGAAGGGACCTCTAACTCGACAGGGAGGACTGCCTCCATCCCGTATGTAAGCGAGAACGGGGTTGCCCCGGTAGAGACCCTTTCGGTGGTGCGGTATCCCCACAATGCATATGGTAATTTCTCCGGCCAGTCCCGGCAGGTGTCGGTCATCTTGCTTAGGATATTCTTCAAATTCTTGTTGGCGGCTTCAACTGCCCCATTGGTTTGCGGTCTATATGGCGAAGATTTGTGTCGGGTGATACCGTATTCCTCCATGACTGTATTAGCTTCTCCTTCGAAGTGGGTGCCGTTATCTGAGATGATCTCGTGTGGGACCCCATATCGGCAGACAATATTCCTTTTGATGAATCGGGCAACTTTCCTGGCATCCAGGGTTTGGTAAGATTCGGCTTCCACCCATTTGGTGAAGTAGTCGATGGCTACTAGTATGAATTCATGGCCGTTGCTGGCTTTGGGTGAGACTTTCCCAATGACGTCAATTCCCCAGGCTGAAAAAGGCCAGGGAGCAGTCATGTTGTACAACTCTTTTGGAGGAAGCTTCTGGGACTTAGCATAAATTTGGCATTTGTGACAACGGCGTACATGATCAGCGCAGTCAGTTTGTAGGGTAGACCAGAAATACCCTTGCCTGATGATCTTGCGGGCAAGCGTATGCCCGCTCATATGAGGTCCGCAATCGCCCCCATGTATCTGATCCATCATTCTAACCGATTCTTCTTCGGTGAGACATTGAAGATGAGTCCCGTCGTAGTTCCTTTTATACAATCTTCTGGCACAGAGTATGAATCCTGATGCTAGTCTCCTGAGTGTGACCCGTGTTCTCTTGTCTGCTTTCTCGGGATACTGATGGTTCTTCAGCAGGTTCCAGATATCATAAAACCAAACGGTTGAGTCACCGTCTTTTTCAATTTCCACCTCAAGGGTCATGCAGTGGGCGGGTCCTGATTTCTTTTGTACCGTGAGGGTTATTTTTTCCATCCCCTCCGGAATATTGATCATAGATGCCAGGGTTGCCAATGCGTCAGCAAAACTGTTCTGGGACCTGGGGATATAGTAAAACTCCACACGCTCGAACCTTCCTGCGACTTCTTCTAGTCGGGCGAGGTAAGGGACTAATTTCTCATCTCTGATCTTCCATTCCTTCAGAACTTGATGGACCACTAGTGCTGAATCTCCGTATACCTGTATTCTCTTTATACCCCTTTGAAGAGCGATCTCTAACCCGAGTATGCAGGCTTCATATTCGGCCATATTGTTGGTGCAGAAGAAGTCCAGTCGATATGATACCGGGAGTGAGTTTGGTCTGGAGAGACTAACAGGATGCCTATCCCGTTTCCGTTCCGATTGGCGGCTCCGTCAAAGTACAACCTCCAGTCTTCATTGATCTCGACGTTCATGATGGTTTCGTCCGGGAATTCGGCTTCTTCTATCATGTCTCCCAATATCGGATTGTGGGCCAGGTAATCAGCTATGATCTTGCCTTTGACTGCCTTCTGGGTCATGTAGGTGATGTCGAATTCGGAGAGTAGAAATAACCATTTTGCCATTCGATTCGAGAGAGCCGGTTTCTCGAAGAGGTATTTCAACGGATCAATCCGTGATGCCAGGATGACTGGAAAAACTAGCATGTAGTGCCGTAGTTTCTGTGTTACCCAGACGAGAGCGGTACACGATTTTTCCAATGGTGTGTAGTTTATCTCAAATGGGGATAGCTTTTTGCTGAGGAAATAGATGGCCTGCTCCTTCCGGTATCGGTGAGGTGTTGGGCTAGCATTGCTCCCGCGGCTGAATCAGTGACGGTTAGGTATAGAATTAGTGGTAGTCCGGTCTGAGGCGGGGCTAACACTGGGGGCTTGGAGAGGTAATCTTTGATTTTGTCAAAAGCCTCCTGGCATTGATCGTTCCATTCTCCTGTTGAAGACTTCCTCAGGAGTTTGAAGATGGGTTCGCACTTTTGAGTGAGCTGAGAGATAAACCTACTGATGTACTGCAGATTACCCAAAAAACCCCAGATTTCTCTCTCGGTACGAGGCTCGGGCATGTCTTGGATAGCTTGAACTTTAGCGGGGTCCACCTCGATTCCTTTCTTACTGACGACATATCCCAGGAGTTTTCCTTTGGTTACCCCGAACACACATTTCTGCGGATTGAGTCTCATCTGATACTGGCGGAGCCGATCAAAGAAGGCTCGCAAGGCTGGTACGTGGCCTTCCCTCTCTTTTGACTTGATTATCATGTCGTCTACATACACCTCTACTTCTTTGTGAATCATGTCGTGAAAGATAGCCGTAGCTGCCCTCTGATATGTTGCCCCGGCGTTCTTCAGCCCAAACGGCATAACGGTGTAGCAGTATGTTCCCCACGGTGTGATAAATGCTGTTTTCTCCTGGTGATCCGGGTGCATCTTGATCTGGTTATATCCGGCAAAACCATCCACAAATGACTTCAGGGCGTGGTTGGCAGTATTATCTACTATCAAATCGATGTTGGGCAATGGAAAATCGTCCTTTGGACAAGCTTTATTGAGATCCCGGTAATCCACACACATGCGGACTTTCCCATTAGCCTTTGGAACAGGCACGATGTTGGCTAACCACGAGGGGTACTCGATCACCCGTAAGAATCCCACACTCAGTTGTTTCATTACTTCTTCTTTCACTTTCAAGGACCATTCTGGCGTAAGTTTCCTCAGCTTCTGTTTGACGGGCCTAAGTTCTGGATTGGTGTGTATTTCGTGCATGACTATCTGACTGTTCAAACCCGGCATATCTGCATAAGACCAGGCGAAGACATCCACATACTCTTTCAGAGTTTGTGTGAATTCTTCTCTCTCTGTCCCACTTAGGCTTGCCCCAATGCGGACCTCTTTTCTTTCCTCCTCTGTTCCGAGGTTAATCACAAGAGTGTCTCCTTCCTCGCTTTGTATACGTTGCTCCTCCCGTTCAGGGTGTTCGTTCATTCTTTCCAATTCCATATAAGCAATTACAGAATTAAAAATAACAGGATAACGCAAAATAGACTCTTCTTTATTGATACTAGTATTTACAGGTACAAGTTTAAAAAGTTCATTTAGGAGTGACTCCTTCCTATCCTTATCCTCACTCTTATCTCTCACCCTTACAATTTCGCTCTTTTCCTTTCCCCTTGGTAGTCTGGATCAGCGTATATCAAGTGTACAGGGTCGTCTTCTGGCTCATCATCTCCCAGAGCCATGATGTCGAAGAGATCTCCGATCATTTCTTCCTCTTCGCCTTTCATGTCTTCACTTTCTTCCTTCGGCCGATTGTCAACTTGGTAGCGAAGCTGTGTACGGTGTTTTCTTTGATATATAGGTCCTCTTCATAGAAGATTTCCCACCCAGGAAGGTTCTCTCCGTCGCTGTTTCTCCAAGGCTCCTGAAGCCGCAAAAGGGGAAGTCCTCTCCTTCTTTGACAAAGAACCCGTTCAGAGAGCTGAAACTCGGATACTGATGCCCTCGACCCCTTTTTTGTTGATCGTCCTCTTCAGTGTGTTGGTACCCCAAACCTTCCCTCTCGTACCTTGCTACTGGTTCCAATGCTTGAAGTAGTCCTGGTTGTCCCATTCCCAGACCGGCTCCAGGCAAGTATTTCATCATTCTCAACATATTTGTAATCTTGGTGCTGAGACCGGGATATTGTCAGGGGGAAGATACCTGATTGTCTGGGTGCTAAGAGTTTGCACTTGAGGCTCGTAAGAAAAGCCTCCTAACTGTATGCTCTGGCTCCCGATTCCCAAAACTGGTAACTCCATATCCGCCAAGGTCCTTTCAGGATCTCCTTGGATGGTAATTATGTTCCCTTCAAATGGTATCTTGATCTTTTGGTGCAAGGAGGAGGGGAGTGCTCCTATGTCGTGTAGCCATGCTCTTCCCAACAGTAGGTTAAAACTGGAAGGAATGTCTATGATTTGAAAGTCGGCCGGGAAGCTTCCGGGACCAACCATGAGATCAAGTTTCAGAGACCCCAGAACGGCCCTCCTGGTATTATCATAGGCCCTGACGGTTACAGCGGATGGTGAGAGCTCTGAATCTGAGATACCCAAGCATCTGGCAGTCTTTAGGGGGCAGACATTTATGGTCGACCCATTGTCGATGAGAACTTGTGGCAAGATCTTCCCTCGGGTTCGGACGGTGATATGGAGAGCCAGGCTGTGTTTTCTCCCCAACGGAGACAAGTCTTCATCTGAAAATGACAGACTTCTTTGGACTGTGAGTGACCCGATCATGTTTGGCAGTTGTTCGGGCGTGGAGTCCGGCGATATGACAGCCTCATCCAGGAGTTTAATGAAAGCGGTCCTGTGAGGTTTGGAGGCAACCAAGAGGCCCCAAATGGTGATGTGTGCCTGGGTTTTCTTCAACTGTTCCAGTACTCGGTCTTCTCCTACTTCTTTTGGAGGCGGTGATTTTTCGGCATCCATCGGTGGTGGCTGGTATACCTTTCCTGAGCGGGTAATCTGTTGTATCCAAAGGGATGTTGGGTCTGATCCCTCTGAAGTTTCTGACGACTCTGGTTCTGCCGACCAACTAAAAGTCCCGGGGGAGGTTTCTGTCATACAGATTGTCTCCTTATGAGGGGGGCGGGGTTTCCATGGTTGTTTTTTTTCTTGTCCTGGGTCCATCCTATCCCAGCTTTCCCAGGATTGGTTTTGATGGTGAGTGGTTGCGAGATCCCCTGATTTGTCTTTCCTAAGCCCTGCCCAGGTAGGAAGTTCATCTTGGCCATCCATTGGTCAATTATTGGGTTGAGGGGGGGGTGGGCCTGGGGCAACTTGTGCTTTTGCCGATAGCATAACGGGTGCCTTATAGGCTGGATCGTCCCGAATGCGTCCTACGGGATCGAAGCCTTCGTCAGTGGTTAAGGCGTTAATTCCTGCAGGTGGAGCATGATTGGGGAGGGGGTTGTTGGTAACATTGGGCCCGCCGGTGCGGGATGGTTCCGGCTTCAATGAGGTCCTGGATACGATGGCGGAGAGCTAAACAACGTTCCGTGTCATGGCCTGCCGCCTGATGGTACGCACAGTTCTCATTCATTCTCCAAGTGTTGGGGATAGGATTTGGTGGAGGGCGTGGTTGAGTGGGTGACTAGTCCGGCCTTTTGGAGTAGTTCCAGGCTTTTGACCAGAGTAGTGGGGGAGGGTGCAGAAATTTCTCCTTTTCTTGACCTCGGTGTTTGAAGAGTCTCCCTGCGTAGGCCAACTCATTGGGGGGACTTGCGGTGACTGCTGAAATGGGTTTTGTTGATATGGGTACGAGCTTAGTTGGTTTACGGCTGGAGTGGTCGTCTTTCTTCCAGTGTAAGAGGCCTTCTTGGTATCCGTGTCTGCCTTTCTGGTCAATTCTTCCTCTACCTGTGACCCCATACTCAACAGGGCTCTGAAGTGTGGGAATACATGCTTTCCCATGCAGTTCAATACAGCTGGAGTAAAATTCTTCTGTATGATTTCTAACTGCTCTTCTTCGTCGGGCCGTTTGGACATTTGGGATGCCATTTCCTCCAGCGGGTGACAAAGTCGCTGAAGCTTTCTTTCTCGCCTTGCTTGGCCATTTCCAGGTGTTTACGGGTAATTTCCAAATTCTCGTTGGACCCGTACTTGGTCATGAATTCTTTGACGATATCCCCCCAAGTTTTCGTGTGGTGTTTCTCTAGGTCGAAGAACCATCTCAGGGCTGCCCCCGTGAGAGTCATGTGAAAAGCCTGAGCCAGCTCTGGCTCTCCACAGCCGGACACTTGCATGGATCTGATGTAGGATTGGAGATGGGTTTTGGGGGGTGTAGTACCAGTGAATTTGGTGATAGAGGGGAGCTTAAATCCTTGAGGTAGTCTGGCTTCTGGGTAGAGGGAAAAGGCGTTCATGTCTGTGATCTCGTCTGCCTCTTTCATCAGAGAAACACCTCTTTGCAGAACCTTCATCTGCTCTTTCAATTTCTTCATTTCTTCGCTCTCTCTTGACACCTCATCGGGCTGTTCCCGGGCTATCATCGATTCTGCGTATACTGCCGGAGTCGGTTGATGTCTGGGTACTCATTGGGAGGGGCTATTGGGGCTGGTGGAATAGGTCTTGCGGGGACTTGTGGCCATGGTTGATTTGGGGATCGAGGCCTTGCTGAGGTTGTGGCCAGACGATGGGTGGCTCTTGTTGTTGGTATGTGGGGCCTGAATCCGGGGCCCATTGGTTCTGATTGTTGGGGTCGGTTTGAACGGACGGCCATGTTGGGGCCCGTTTGGGGTGGATTAGTTCCTTGGATTGGGGGAAGTACTTGTGAAGACTGTCCTTGGTTCGGATCTCGATTCGGTGGTAGTTGCTCAAACCCGGGTGGTGCGGTCCGTTCGGCTGACAACTCTTCCATTCGAATCCGGGTGTTCTGTTGCTCACTTGTGAGGCTTGCCAAATTCATGCTGACGGTCATCAACAAACGGTGCATCTCGGCTAAAGTCGGTTGAACTGCAGACGCCTCGGCTAGGCTCTGATTTGTCTCCTGATTCTCTCGTCCATCGGCCATTTCAGGTATGATGGTCACTATAGTCTTCCGGTATGATCTCGACCGGCCCAACCTTCCAGACTGACATCGCTTTATGGCTGTAGACGAAACCACGTGGCGAAGATGAAGGGAGACTATGATGCGACTCGATTTTTGCCAAAAGAATCACTAAAAATGGTCGAGAGAAAAACCTCGAAAAATAGGTGTGGTAAAGTAAGCCGTAAGGTGGTACATCCCCTACAGCTGTATGACAAGTGTTTTAACTGACTCAATCTTAGATGCAGCGTAGGTGTTCGAACGGTTAAGGCTTCAGGCTCCCTCCTTTTTGGCAAGACCTTGCGATATACCCCAAGGGCGGGTACGTGCGAGAATCTTTTGATATACTTCCCGGGTACGTGAGTGTTCTCGTCACTCGATATACCTCGGGGGCGTACTTGGCCAAGGAGAGTGGAAGTAAATGCTTTCGGTTTATGTTGGCCCAAGCAAGCCAACTCCCTACTCACTTATAATACTTCCGAGGGTTTGGGGTAAATTCACACTCGTAGAACCAATGCATGATTTGTGATAGTGCGTGTAAAGTTCGAAAGGTTGTTTCACAAATATCATCATCTTTATTACGTCTTTTCGAAAAACTCCCATTTTTTAGAAAAAGGTTTCTTCTCAATCAATTAACATGAGTAGGGAAAGCAGTAAAAGCAAGTTTTCAACAGATAAACAAAGGTCCACATATAAGAGTCTAGTTTTCTAATGGTATCCCCAGCAGAGTCGCCACTGTGAGAATCCGCAAATGCGGCCCCCCGGGTCTCGTCCCCGTTGGTGGTGGGGGTCATGGGACGTCGGAACTGATTCCGTCGTTCCATTTGCTGGAGCGTTTTCGTTGATTCATATCAAGTGTCCCTACGTTCTATTTCTAGATGCAAGGGGGTTCATTCAGAGTCGCCAGTACGTTTTACGAGAAAACGGACAAAAAAGGTCGTGTAAGAGGAAAGGCTATAGACAAGCCTTTCTTTACACGTTTGTCTGCGAAACCGGGATTCTTATAGGGTTCGGAAACTATATTACGGTTTGGGAAGGTGTTAAGCACCCATTCCGCCCTTTCGGTCTCTAGTGGTCTTATATGTTTATTCTATGTTGAAAAACTTGGATGCTTTTACCGACAGTCTACTACTTTCTAAATAAATAATAAAAAAAAAACCCTAATTTGGGAAAACGGGGAAAGGAATGAAAACCTTTGTGTTCCGAGATCCGATGTTTTTATATTTAAAAGATGTAATGACAAATGACAAAAACCTTTTATTTTTGAAAGAGTATTCCGTATTATTTCCTCAGATAATGACGGTTTTCTCGAGTTGTGATTATTTTGAAAAAGGTTCGGATCTTTATGTCGGGACTAATTCAATATGGAATTTGAACTCTTTGAGGAGAGTTTATCAGACACGTCGCAGTCTATGGAAAAGACAAGATATGTGGATTTTAATTCCTAGATAAGTCTTTATCGGTCCGGGGTTTGAAAACAGGGTTTATTCGGACGATAATGTACTTACTCTTCTGGTTTTGAAAGTTTTTTTATCAGGGTCTTTTGTTTTGAAAACGGTAGACTATTGGTAACTTGACAATAAGTTTATTCAAATAAAACGTGGACAGAATAACAGAAGTAAAACAAGTACACAGATATCTAATCTTAAATACTAGAAGGGACTTTCTTTACCTTCCCGACGAGAATAATAATAAGAAAGAAAATATAATACGGCAGAGGGATCTCGGCGATAATAATCTTCTCTTTCTTTAGATATTTCCGAGAAATCGATTCCGGAGACGGGACACGTCGAGTGTCGAGGATAGATTCGATAATTCTTCAGAAATAAGATAATAGTAGAAAAGTGCTTGATAAAAATCAAATCTAAAGCTCCAAATTCTCAGATTCCAATTGCTGCCCCTGAACCCTTGGGGGTGTTGGCCTATTTATACTGCTCGGGAGAGATTGTCGCGCGACATTTCCTTAAAAAAGGAGAATGTCGCGCGACATTGTGATATGTCGCGCGACATACGGGAATGTCGCGCGACAAACGGCTGAAGTGATGGTTCTGACAGATTGATGTGTCAGAAAGTGGTTGGTCTGGTGCAGAGGGGGAATGTCGTGCGACATAGTGGATTGTCGCGCGACATATCAGGGATTGTCGCGCGACAATGTGATATGTCGTGCGACAATCTCTCTAAAGAACAAGTTTGTCGGGCGACAAACCCTCCTAGTGTAGTACCGGGTCCTCGGGTGGGTCCCGGACCCAAAATAGTAGTTCTCGGAGGTCGTTAGGGTTCTTGCGGGGGTCACGGATCGGGGTGTCTACAGCATGTCATAAGGTTGCCAAGTGAACACGTCGATATTTTTACTCAAGAATGAAAGGATTTACCGCTTTTCTTCCTAACTGAGCAAGCTACCCACAAGAAAGAATTTTTTAAGATTGCTTTCTTCGATGAAAACCCTTTCTAGATCCTCCTGGACTCTGTCTTTGGGCTCACCCCTGTTCTGTACATCAATGGGGCGCCCGATTTTTGATTGCTATTTACCCGAGCTCTATTCCCCAGTGGTAAGGCTCTTCTGAACTGGCCCAGATTTGGTTTTTCCTTTATTTTGGTCTGTGAATGCTCTAATTTATTACCTCGAACTGCCATATAAAAACATAGCTGAGCTTGATCTTGACTTCCTCTCACCTCAACTATACCTTCTGGTGAAGGGAATTTCAATTTCTAATGGAAAGGGGAGGCCACTGTCTTGATTTCCCCCAACCAGTTCATTCCCATGATTGCGTTGTATGGGGCATTGATATCCACGATTAAGAACTCCATGACGGTTTCAACTGGTCCTATACGTACCGGGGGTCTTACCCTGCCTATCGGTCATACTACTTCCCCGCTAACACTGAAAACTGGTGAGTTCACGGGGGTTATATCCTTTGGTGGGATGTTAAGAAAATGGTACAAATTCTGGTACATAATCTCAGATGAACTTCCTGGATCTATCAGGACCCTCCTGACGTCCCAGGTGAAAATTTTCAGTGTTACCACCAGGGCATCACTGTGGGGGACATCTACACCTTACAGGTCCTTGTATGAAAAGCTTAGTTATTATTGTGCTCGTTCCCCGTCCCTGGTTCTCTTGTTCGATGTGATTGACAAGACTGCCTGGGGGGCCAAACATTCCTGCATTCGAGCTCTTCTTTGGCTGTTTCGGATCGTATTGTTGTTTAGAGCTGAAGGGTCTAAAACCCTGTGTATAACGTTAATAATACCTACTTCTCTGAGTTTGGGAGTACGATTAACTTGCTCGGCATCTTTCTTGTAGGTTCCCGCCTCTTTTACAAACTCGGAGATGATGCCCTTTTTCACTAAATCCTTTAAAAAGAATTTCAGAGATTTGCATTTTTTCGTCATGTGCCCATGTACCTTGTGGTATGAGCAAAATTTGTCTGGGTCTCTTCTGCTCGGGTCTGAGGGCATGGCTTTTGGCCATTTGAAGAAGGTTTTGTCTTTTATCTTGCTCATTACCTTATAGATGGGCTCCGTGAAAATTGTGTTAACCCCTCGGTAAGAAGTTTCTGAAGGCTTACCCTTGTCTGTTTCATGTTCATTGTCTATTTTCCTTTTACCGTTAAAAGAGCTCGAGTTCCGCTCCTCTGTACGTTTTTCCCTTTGGATTTTATCCTCTTCCAACCTAGAATGTTTCTCTATTCGGCATATGAGGTCATCTAGGGAGGCAGGCTGCTCCATGATCAAGTCATTGTAGAGTGAGGAATCTAGGGTGAGTCCGTGGCTGAAAGAAGCTATGGCTACTTGGGGCTAGTCACCTTTGATTTCGTTGTAGAGGTCCCAGTACCTCTTGGAGTAGTCCTTGAGTGACTCCTTGTGCTTCTGTCTCAAGGCCATGAGCTCATCCAAGCCTTTAGGAGGTCGGGAGCTCGCTATAAACCTGGCACAGAACTGTTCTGTCAGATTTCAGTAGCTGTCCACCAAACCGGGTAGGAGCTGGTAGTACCATTTTAACGCGGTTTCGCCCAGACTGGCGGCGAAGCACCTTCGCAACAAAGATTCGTTGTTTTCCCAGAGAGTCATGGCTTGGTCGTAAGCTCGGACATGGTGAGCGGGGTCGGATTTCCATCGTAGATGGGAAATTTCGGCATGGTAAATTTTTGTGGTGGTTCCGTACTGACGAGCCGAGCTGTGAATGGAGATTGCCTTTCTTTTCCCAGCGCTCTCCTTGCTAAATCCCTTGTTGTTTTAACCTCTGCTTTCCCATGGTTCTGGACAGCATCTAAAATGAGGTTCCTGAGATTCTCATCAGTCCTGTGATTGATCGGCTGCGGCTGGTCAACCTCATATGGTTGGTGCAACTTGTTTTCTTCTTTCGGCTCGATGCGTAGGAAAGCACTGATACTCTGGGATTCGGACTTCTATGGGTGGATGCCCTGATTATCGGCACCCACTGGTTGTTTTCTTAAACTTTTTCCATTATCTCCGTGTCCTTCCCTCCCTTTCGGCGCATATATAGGGGGATTTGGTCGCCATTATCCTTTCCAACAGGAGAACAGCTAGTGTAGGATTCGCATTCGTCGTGGTTAGATGAACCAGAAGGGAGTTTGTCTGCCAGTTTCAACAATGTGTCCCTTAACCGCCTATTGTCGTCCAACAAAATTTTAACCAGCTCCCTATGACCACCCTGATTTGCTCGGTGGAACTGGGATGGCCAAATTAAAGCTCGTCGTCTAGAGGGCCCGTCATCATAGACTCGAGTGGTAGATTTGTAATGTGGGGACCGGTCGGCTCTTTTTCCTTTCGCGGATAATCATGGTGAGAAGTGTTTAGGACGGTTATGTCTTTGGACTTGGATAAGGTAGCGTTGGGGTTTTCTTCCATGGGTGAAATGGGGCTAAGATCATTATTGTGAGACGTCCTTCATGTCTAAGTTAACTGGCAGGTTTTGGGTATTTGATGGCTGGGTTTTCCTTGCACTTTGAGGTGTGAAACTGTCGTTTTCCACAGACGGCGCCAATTGTAAGGTTAACAATTTGTTAAATTGTCACCTACATGAAATTCAGTAACAACAAGTGCAAGAAAAGAATGTTAAGAGAAGTTTAAAGATGCACACGATGGATATTCTCGGTGAAAGATGGTTCTCCAGCCAATGGACAGTAGGTCTGGTGTACGTCCACCTTTGGTGACTGATTTTTATTGATACTGATCACGATTACAAAACTGATCCCCCTGGCGGTTGAAGCTAGTCCCTTTTATAGATGGAAAGAACTAACTGTTACAAGATGATAGGTCTCACCCCCATGTTGTGTTTTAGTGGAGAGAATAGTGGACGTGGTTGAGTTGTGGACAGTTGGTTGCTAGCCGTTAGGCGTACTGGTCATGCTTTTATCGTGCTGTCTCCACGTGTCCATGTAGAGTCCACCTTTTTAGCCATCTCATCAAGCTCGGACACACCCTGGTCTCGGACCTTGTCTTACATCCATGAGCTCGAAGGGTTATTTTTATCCCTTTTAAAGTATTATAAAAAAAGTATTATTAATAATTCCATCCAATTTTTTAATATCCGAATTAAACGAGAACTTAGAATTTCTTACCATATGTAATTCATGTACTCAACATCCTATATAAATGCTCCAATAACTTTAACCGAAGATCATCTTAATACTAGGCAGAAATCACCATATTTGGGCAATTGGGCACCCCGAAAACTCTACTAAGAAAAATACTTGGCTATGAAGTAGATTTCTTTTTATGCCGAGTCACGCTACATGTCAGTGGTGTAGCTTATTTGTATTTTATTTATTTACACACAAGTCCTTGTAAATCTGGGTAATCTAACCGGTATCGGATATAAGCAAATAATCCACAACAAGATGTATGGATAAGAAATTTGAAAAATAATTTGCAACTATTAATAACGACTAGGAATTAACACGGCAAAAATATAAAATGTACATTTAGAAAGAAACCCGAGGAGAGACACTGTCTTAATCTTAAATCATCTTCTTTGTTTACGCACCTTTTTTAAAAAAATATTTTAACTTTTATTTTTTATAATTTTTTGATAAAAGTTATATAATTAAAAAAAATATGGAAGGATACCTAAAAAACAGATACATAATACATAACATGTTTTTAAATATTCTTTGTGAAAATTTTAAAAGATAATAATATAAACACAAACTTGACTCATTTTCATTACCTTTCGGTTCAATTTCGTCTAATTGAATCTAATTCAAGGATTAAACGGGTGAATTTTTTATGAATAATAGGCTCCTGCCAGACCAATTTTGAAAGGAAAATTTTAGGGCCCAATCTTTGTTCTTCATGAATATTTTAAAATCCAATCCTATTACTTTTTTTTAAGTTGCAATTTTTTGTTTTTAGTATATATCTCTGGTGAGTAATCACAAGTATTATATTTGTGACCGCTGTGGTCGATAGGTACAGTATTTGTGATCGAGAAATTATAAACACTCAAATATTGTATATGTATATCTAAGTACTCGCCAATATAGTACATGGTGGTTTTAACTAGGTCGTGAACAAATCTAAAACAAGTGCAAGGTCCACAACAATTGTTTTATTTAATTTTTTTAGGTTTAAAGGTCGGTCCCTACACAGTGTTTAAGCCAACTTTTACGCACCTCCATAATCCACACATACAAAGAGTACCTAGACTCGACTTAAAGATCTCCCAGTTAAACATGGTGTTTTGAACCCAACAGTAATGGGCCATTGAACCACTCTTAGTGGTCCATTAGGATGGTTTGAAGTTCAATTTGAGCTTTTAATGATTTTTGTTTTCTTTTTAATAGATGGTAGTTATTTATACTCCACAAAACACTTGACACTTAATTTTTCACTCGTTCGACGACGAGCGAATAATTGCATATTATTCGCTCAATGACAAGCGGGTATATGCCTACATACTCACCCAATGACAAGCGAGTAAGGCATTTTCAAGCTTCTACTCGTTTGTCATCGAGCGAATATAACATACACTTACTCGCTTATCATTGAGCGAGTAGTATTTTGTAAAGTGCAAATAGCAGCCACCTTTTAATAACTATGCTCGCCGTTTTTAAGTTTACAATATTGACCTTTTAAAGTTTCTCAATCGGGTAATTGCATTTACCAGTTTGCCCTTTTCTAACTTTGAGAATGAAAAAAGAAAATCTTAATCGAAAATTTAAGGCTTTTTTAATTTATGTTTAACTGAAAATGTTAATTTCTTGTTTATTTTGTTTATTTTCAGATGTGAACTCCCCTTTGTTTACCATTAAACTGCATATGGGGGGAAGCCCTAAAACCCTCTCCTTTAATTTGATGCTATATTTTTTCTCAACTTTTGGAAGTGCATTAATCGTAATATAACCCCCTCACATGATGTGCACGTGATTTTTTTGGCATGTAATTACTTAGAGAGAATGAAAGGAAATGTTTAAGGCGCAAAAGACTATTTTACCCTCCCACTCGAATTGCATATGTCTAATTCCGTCAACATTTTGAATGAATTTTGACGAAACGGGCAAATTGAAATAATTAAATAGATGAATTTTGATGGAATGGGCAAATTGAAACAATTAAATAGATGAGTGGCAGAGTAAATTGAAACAATTAAAAGTTTAGTGGGTAATTTGAAACAACTCAATAGTTTAGTGACCTCTGGTGTAGTTTACTCTCACTTTTTTATAGCCCCTCTTTATCCATTTCCACAATTTAAAGAATGCAAATTAATTAACCCCACACGGTACATGTTTTATCGAATTAACCCCACGTTACCATAATTAAGAATGAGTTTAGTATACTAAGACAAAAAAATAAATAAGAATTTCGGAACAACATATATATAATTCGATACAACTCAAACTACCACTTTAGGAACAACGTATCAATTTGGCAATAAACTCGTCAATATTTTTGTCTGAACTTCCGCCTTTATCCATTGCTTTTATTGCTAACTCCCTCCATTTGTGCGAGTTCTTCCTAATCTCTTTCCCTTTCTCTCCTTTCATAATCTCCCCTATGCAACGCTCTACCTCTTCTCTTCCGACAATTCCCTTATCGTCCGGTCGAACCCTCGATCCCATTTTCCAAACATCAACGACATATTTAGCGTTGGTGCGTTGGTCCGTCCACTGGGGCATTGCCACCATCGGTACTCCCAAACTTAACGCCTCCAAAGTAGAGTTCCAGCCACAATGTGTAACGAAGCATCCCGTTGCTTTATGTGCTAGAACATCCAATTGGGGGCACCATGACACAATAAGTTCCTTTTTGTTTTTCGTCTAACAAAAATCGTCTAACAAATTTCGAAGCTTAGCGTCTTCGGATGATCTGACAACCCATAAAAAGTACTCATTACTTGCTCGTAAACCTCGTGCCAGTTCTTCATTTGTTCTGTTCCCAATTTTGCCAAAACTCCGAATGAAACGTAGACAACTGATGCATTTTGTCGCTCGTTTAGCCATTCGATGCACGCGTTGATGTTTGGCGTATAAACGTTAAGGCCGTAATCTTTATCGTCTTGGAGTTTCCCATCCAAGTATAATGATGGTATGGTGGGTCCAATTGTCCGTAATGGCCATAGTTTTGTCATCCACTGGACAACCTGTACATTTCATATGTTACAATGAAAGCTGAATACAAAATATGTTGTCTTTTTCGGAATTTGACTTTTAGATAATAATCAATTTAATGCATAGTAAAAATGATATGATTATCAATGGGACCATCAAATGATTATTTTCTAGTTATTATGAAACACAAATATTACCATATATGTCCCCAAGCGTGCTCGGATTCGATTCTTTCAGATGACTAAAAATACTTTCATTGTCTTCTGAGAATACTTAAAAATGTCACAATTAGCACTACAAAAATGATGTTTTGCAACTTTTTCATGCCTAAAAACAAGTGAAATCGCTGTCAAGTTTACAAATAAAAGCTAAAAGATATATTAAAGGACACTCTTTTGCGTCAGATAGCTAGATGTTTCCGTAAAAGGACTACTCTAAAATTAGAGAACGCGATACAAGATGTTAATTTAAAATTAATTAATTAGCAAACAACTAACCTCTTTTTCCAACTCTAAGAAGGTATTGCAAAGCACCAATCCACTTTATCAATATTTAAGAATTGATTCACAGCCATATCATAAAGAGCTGGATATGATCCAATATCACTTATGAAAGATGGCATATCTGAAGGTTCTAATGGTGGAAGTCCATCGATGGATACTTGCTCGCCCGTAAGAGGAAGCTTCAACCATCCCTGATTTACATGGTAGTATATATTGTCCACGGCCGCAGATTGAGTAAAGAACACTGCACCAGTTAGTCCATATTTTTTCGCTACATCGAGAGCCCAAGGCAAGAATGCATCGTATATGATACAATCAACAGGACAACCTGTAGAAATTGAACAAGTAAAAACAGATGGAAGACTAATCAGTGAAAAGAAGAGTTTAGCTTGATTGATGTAAGACTTAACAGTTAATTTTTTCGATATATAAGCACGACCTTGGTGGCGAAGCTTGTCAATGACCATGGCTAGAGTTTCCGACCCAACTTGTTTAAATCGGGCAAAGTAGGCAGTGTAGTTCTCTGCATGAGCGGATCCGCCTTCATCGTAACCATCAGAGATTGTCTCTAGCGCGATTGAATCCGGAAATTTAATTTATTTTGCTAGAAATGAAGCGGGTAATAGCTAGTGTGACTTTGACCCCTTTGTGTTGTAAACGCTTTGAGAATTGGAGCATAGGATTTATGTGACCTTGAATTGGATGTGGTAAAACCAAACAATGAGCTTGAGGTCTCACTAGTTCTTCCTTTTTCACCATTTCTTGGCTTGCACTTTGACTAAATTTGAGCTCTCTTTGGTGCATGTAATATTTGTACTTGCAAGGCAAAATTCAAGTTGTCAATGTGAAATCCAATTCCTTTAAATATTAAAATATTTTAAACATTCCTTGTGCCAAGTTTTAAGAGAGGCAAAATTCAAGTTGTCAATGTAGAAACCAATTCCTTATTAAATTAATTTAAACATTGCATGTGCCAAATTAAGAATTTGTTGAATTTGGATGTCTCAAATTAAGAATTTAATTTTTTTTTCTTTTGACATAACAGATGTACCGAATTTTAAAAAAAAAAACATGCAATATATATATATTTCTATTTTTACTTTTTCAAGTAGATCCATGTATAGTTGAGAACAATTGATCATGTTAAAATTAGTTAAACTTCATAAAATTATAAAAGTCAAACATGCATAAACTCTTAAAGAACGTAAATATATGCACACAATCATGAAATGGAAAATGTCATGACATTTGGCATGGGTCAAGTATCACACCTATGAAGGACAAATTATAATTTTCACTTCGTAACTCAATTATATAAATTTCGTTATAATTATTGAGCAGTACATGTACATGAAGCTGTTCTTGACATATATAAATGCGAATTCGAGTGGATGTGAATGATCACTCTGTATGAAAAAGATTAGGCAAATTAAGCATACATTAATTGCTTTCGAGAAAGTTAGGCTTTAATTTTTTGTTTTAATTTGTATCTAATGCAAGGTAGAAAAATTATTAATGGGTTACGTGTAATATTGGTACCTCATAAAAAAGCAAAGACAAAAACGACTTCACAATTGGGACCTGCCAATGAAAAGTGGGGTAAGCTAATTTGGCTTCTATGGAGGACGATTGATGTTGACATGTACACAATAAGATAATAATAAATTCGTCCGCACACGTGATAAAATATGATAAAATATTTAATAATATTTTACATTATCATATTTATATTATAGTATTCGTCCATTATATGTGTGATTTGAATATAATTAATTTTAAAAAAAATAATTAAAAATAATTATATATAATATAGTAGTTGTGAGTCTAGTCACGAGTAGAGGCTTGAATCATACATACTGCTTAGGATATAATAAAAAAGGCCGCAAAAAACAGAATAGGAAATCAAACAAAATCTATACTCTTCATATTAAAACATTTATTTATAGCAAAACAAACAGATAGGTTCCAAAATTAACGCTCACAAGCCTAAGTGGGACATTCATACGTCTCTTTTGAACGTCATTTTTTTATGGGAAAATAAAGTTGCCGTACTTGTTTAACTACTCTTATAATATAGTATAATTACCACGGATGAGGTGGGGCAAGTTTAGATATAAAACACCACTCGGGGTAGGTCTGATTTTAGAAATAAAATCCGCATAAGATCAGGACGAGTTCGGATTTGGCCAAACCCATCTTGTTGCCATCGCTAATTGTGCTTTTGACTCTCTTTTTTTTTTATTAAAATCAATTATCTTACTATATTTTAGGCGTTTTTTTAAATTTTAGATAATCTCTTAACTGATTCATCAATTTTTGAAAATCAAACATATATATTACCGTACATTTAGACTTCTTGAATTTTATATAATATCTCTTATATTTTAAGCTTCCTAATTTTAGATAATATACTGGGCTACTAGGTTATGACTCGAGCGATGCGCGAGCGCGTCTTATACTAATATGAACAAAAAGCTTAGTGGGATAACTATCGAATTAAAGTATGTAATAGACTTGAGCATATGAACTAATTAAGAATGTCACTATATTAATTTGTAATTTTCTCTTTTTAAAGTACAGAGGAATGAAAATGGTTAGACATACATATAAATATATATATATATATATATATACATTCATAGACTACATGATTTCTCCAATTCTCTTTATTATTATCGCAAATTGTCGCAATATGCCAACTATTTGAGGACATCCTTCACATGGAATAAACATTAACGTTACTAAGGATGTGTTTGATAGGTCATATTTTCCATGGAAAATATGGCTTTTCCACCCAAATTCCTACTTTTGTAGTGTTTGATTGCATTTATTTTCCATGGAGTCAAACTCCCACTTTTTTTACTATTTATGTACTTTTCCTTGTAAAGGTGGAAAATATTTTCTTTGGGGGGGGGTGGTTTTTATTTTCCAGGCAATTCACACAAAGACGGTGCAGAATTAGCAAAGGTGTAGTCTAAAAAAAAAAAAGGTTTTCTTGAAAATCTTAGTGAAGAAATGGTTAGTAAAATTGTTAAAAAAAAAATGTTTTTTAAAGTAAATTGTTAAACAAAAAAAAAATTTTTTGGATGAAGTAAAATTGTTAATAAAAACAAAAAAATAAAAGTTTTTTGAAGTGA
>CM038469.1:31606086-31871510 GCA_021464415.1 Lonicera japonica | reverse complement strand
CTAAGCCTAATGCGTCTAGAAAGGTGAGAGGGGCTGTAGTAGCTTCACGAAACCAAGTCATTCTTTCTAGAATACTTGCTGGCATGCAGACTTGCTCTGCTTATGCTATTGGTTCGAATGCTACTGCTAGATAAACCACGGATTGAGCTGTGCAAAATCTGTTGCGCGTTAGCGATTTTCTTGTTTGTTAGCGCTTTACTAACATATATAAGTTTTGGATTTGGCTCTTTTAAAATTGGAAGAAGTAAATTTATAAAATCTTGAGAAATAATTTAAATTAACTTCTATTTAATAGTACATCTCTCTCTCTCTCTCTTCCTCCTTCCACACTCATTTCATAATTTTCTTCTTTCTTTTTTTTAATAAGAATTTCTTATTTTTGTTTAGGATGGTCATATTACAAAGCAATATTCTCTTTTGTAAAGCGTGATATTGCTTTGAGAAATTTTATTATTTTATTCTAAAGTTATGCATTACTCTAACGGTACGCATATTAATTTGACAATATATAGTATCACCCTTCATTTCGATAATTGCTTAGACCTCCCTTTTAATTAAAAATAAATTAAAATTATGGCTAGTTCTTCAATGGTGGGCGTGCTTGATTTTTGGTTTTAAGATCTTAATTTAAAATATTTTGTTCTATTTATTATTGTTTTTAGAACAATCCATGTTTGATTTGTTTCCAATTTATAAATTGAACTATTTTAAATTAATTTAATTCGTAAACTATTTAATTTTAATATTTGGTCCTAAAAGCTAACTAATTTATAAAGTCATAAATTTAAGTTAATTTTCAAGATAACAAATAAAAAATCATAAAGACATAATTGAAATGACATGATTTATAACTTTGTAATTTCATTATTATAGTTAAACACCTATCGGAATTTAGGAGATATATTAAGTTTATGTCTCATTAGGAGTTGGAGGTTTGTTATTATAGTGAAGGAAAGAGACTTACACCTTTCATTTTAACAAAAATTATTATACAAATTCATACGTAAAAATACACCACATAAATTTTTATTAAAATAAAAAATTAATTGATTTATCAAATTACTAAAATAATTATAAATTAAATAATTTATGCACATACTTTCTATCATACCACTATACTATTTCTTTGTTCCTACCCTCTAGCTATGACCGCCCTTTGCGGCTAATTACTAAATTAATAGTATGGTTATGCCTTCGTATTGTCATCATGCATGTTTAAAGTTTTTAGTATAATTTTTCCTCTACTTTCATAGTTCCAGGGTAGCATCTAATGAGCTAAAATATCACATATCGATAATGAGGGGCGGAGCCATATGGGGACCATGGTCCCATCTAGACTGTCCACAATTTTTTATAAATTTTCACTGAGTACCGGAGGTTTTGTGTAACAGTGTAAAAATCAGAAGGTGTTTGTGCAATTCAAAAAATTCAATGGATAAGGGGGCTACGTGCGATTTTCTATATAAGTTCAGGGGCAAGATTTTATAATTAAGTACAAGGAAGGTGTGTTATATGCAGGTAAACATTTGGGGTGGTTTTTCGTAATAGGAGAATAGGCTAACTATTAACACTGCAATTATTTTTTCTAGGGCTTCTTTATTTTTCTATTTTGGTGTTGTAGTTTATCGGATTTATTTTTTCTATTCTTTCGTCTTTTGAGGTTAATTTAACATTGGGTTAGAAAAAATTGAATTTTATATAGTAAGATGTTTTTGAGAAAAAATTGGCTTGTAGATTAATATATAAAATTATTGATAACGAAGATATTATTAAACATTTTCAAAATATGAAATTCCAAAGGAGAATACTGTAACAAAATATGTGAATTTTGACGTATAAGATGTTAGATATTTTAATATAGTATTTTGATTTTAACCTTATTAAAAGTACATGCAATTTTTTTTTAAAAGTGTATTAATTTGGCTCCTCCTAGTTTTAATTTCTGGCTTCGCCACTGTCAATAATGTAAGAGATTGTCGTTGGTATATATATATATGAGAACAATGAACATAATTTAATAATTGGGCTAGCCATTTCGAAGGAGGATTCGAGTGGTTACATATGATATCAAAGCAGATCCAGGCCTAATGGTACTCTATGAAATACGGATATTATGGGTCAAGTCTATGCGGCTGATAGCGAGTCGAAATCGCTAGATGCAGCTAGCTATAGCCGAGCTTGTTTGTGTGTGACCCCCAACATGACGAGGATTCAATCATGTAAACTCGGATTAGTAATTTTGAGTGAGGACCCAATATAAGTGAACAGTGTTTCCTCCTTATAAAGTATGAGCATTTAGAGCGGAGAGATTGTTCTAATAAAAGAGTTGTGTTATTCTCTTGCCTTTGCAATAGTTTCTCAAATAGAACAACCACAAAATTTATTTGGGGTAAGAGCAATCTTAAATTCATGTTCATTCAATACTTCAATTTTTGGTTGGAATTTGGCAAAAGGACTCAAAGATTTTTAGAAAATGATCCATCCCCAATTTCTTTAAAATCATTGGAAAAAAAATCACTTTTAAGGTAAAGTTATACAATTTGAACCATTAATTTTAAATTGACAATTTAGATTTGGAATCTTTGCTAGATGCTTGAACAGAGGCTTAACCAAATAGAAAGTAATATGAACTATTCAATTTCAAATTAATGCTTCAAATTGCATAACATTAAATCATTTTTTGAGGAGTAGGTGATTCTTTCCTGTTTAATTTCTTTTAAGAAAAACCAATCATTTTCTAACTCTTAACAGAAAAAGTGGGTGCCAAAATATTGGGTCTCTCCGGTCTCCTCATTAAAGATTGAGTTTAAGCACAATTCAATAAAGTAATGAAGTAGAAAGTGAATGAGATTAGGATTTTTGCTACAAATATTACTGGCTATTCTTACAGAGTGTATTAAATGGGTTATATTCTTGTTATATTGTGTGAAGGTACAATCCATAAATGTAATGCACCCAGTAAAAATAAGTGGTAAGATTTGTAGGTAAGTGTAACATTACTCTTGACCATAAATAAAATGTCTTTCATCTTTGACCCTTAACTTCCTACCATCTCCACCCACACTTTAAATCCACCAAAAAAATCTTCCCACCCGAATTCGCTAGAAAATCTACCACCACGCCCCGTTTCTTTCTCTCATTAATTACTTTCTCCCTCTAAAAATAAAACCACCACGGCCGTCTCTCTTAAAAAAAAAAGGATTGTCGATGCAATTTCTCTTTCAAAAAATAAAATGACCACCGGTGTATTTTATCTGTGAAAAATAACTCATTGCCTGCGTAAAAATTAGTACCTGCCACTACAAAAATTTGACCTTTTTGTGACTTTTATAAAGAATCATAAGGTTGAGTGTCATAAAAAAATAAATTGTCCTTTAGAAAAAAAGTCACGAATATTGACATTTTCTCATTATTCATGACTTTTTTCTTGTGAGGGACATTTTTTTTTGTGACACTCAATGTTATAACAGTTTACAAAAGTTACAAAAAGATCAAATTCTTGTAGTGTACCTATATATAATTGGTAATTCCCGCATACAAAATTGGTACATGGTCATGTTTAAATAGTACATGGTCATATTGAATGGTACCTCTATGCCCAAAATTAGTTAGAAATATAAGATGAAAACAGTACAAAGGTCTAAATTTTTAGATAAAGTTTTGAAAATTTAAATTTTTGTGATATCAATCATTAATAAAATGGGCAAATTCCACCACCACAACTCTATCGTAAGATCAAATCTAAAATTAAAAGTTGAGTATGTTAAATTATCTAAAAAAAATTAAGTACAACTTAAAATTAAGTGCAACTTAAAATTAAGTGTATATTTCAACCAGTTATTACTTTCTCTCTCTTAGATTCTAGTACAAACGTATAGTTTAAATGCATTTAGACTATAACGTTTAAGATGTTTTTTGAGCTGTATTTCCTTAAACATAAAGAACAAGGTGGAGAAAGAAAGGAAGTTAGGGATAGAGGAAATATACGCTGAGATACATGGATTTTTGAAAAGGGGTGCATTTTTTTTATAGAGAGACAACGTAAACACTCTCAGTGAACGTGGTGAGGTGTTTTGTGAAGTTTACACAGAGAAAGAAAAAAGAAAGAAAGAAAAATAAAAAGGAAAGCTGTAACACAAAGTTTGAGCCATTAGATGGGCTTAAAATGTTGTGAACCCTAGGATGTTGATTGTTGTGATCATTTCATGAATTGAATAGTATTGTATGCCTCAATTTGTACTATATGCTAGGGTATGCCCGTGCCGATGGCACGAAAGATTTTATTTTTTTTTAAGTTTTATTTAACTTTTCTTATAATATTTAGTTGCCTGCTTATGCTATGTTTTATGTTTTATGTATTGATGTTAATTAACTGTGTATTGATTTTTCATTTACTCTCATTACTATTACAGAAGATAAGAAATTGTTGAAAATAAGAAATCATCGCAGATAATGTTTTTAAAATAAATGCACATCAACATTAATTCTTACAATGTTATTTCAAAAATTTAAAGTTTATTAGACAATTTTTAAGAATTTCTCAATTTAAGGATCCAATTTTTGTTTTGTGATGTAATCAATTAGATTTTTCATAATTACACGTTAAATGATAACATGGCATAAATCAACTTAAAGTCTGTACATATTTGTTTTTGTCTGCTTAACGGGAACAATTGGGTTGTGTCTTACCCGATAATAAATCAAATCATATACAAATTTGAAAAAAAAATCACAAAATAGTTTATTGGGTTGTATTTGGGTAAATGTAAAAATAACCCGCACTTATTAAGAACTGACATGAGACCGGTCTGTTTCTATGTCTATAACCAATGTACCATATTCTAAAGAGCAAAACACTGTATAATGTAAAAAAAAAAAAACATGGTGATTAATAGATGTGCCATCATTAAGCACTATATTGCAGCAATTAGCAATGATAATTAATTTTCATATAACATAATAAGATAATTCGTGCCATCTGACACTATCAAAAAGAAGAAAAAAAAATATGATAAAAGTTGTGGTGTTTAATTCAAAAAAAAATGTATATAATGTTTCTTAAAAAAAAAATGTAAAAAGCGTAGTGATCAATTAATGCGCCATCATTAAGTACTGTATTGCAACACTAATAATTAACTTCCTTTTAACATTACTTTCGAATTGATTAATTAAGTGTATCGTATAACATTACTTTAGTTGTATATTTTAAGACTATACAACCAACCAATATGCCGAATATGAATATGTTGTTTGCACTTGGTTTGACAAATTAAGATTTGAATCTACCATAAAAAAGAAATATATAAATACTGATAAAGTCTTATTGTAATAAAAAAAAATATGAGTAGCAAACTGTGACGTACTCGTGTTGAATCACAACACAAAGTTCATTACATTGCATGTAAAATCTCGTTCAGCAAATAGAATTTGCCTTAGTAAATGAGTTAATTGTTGAGTTAGAGTGTTGAGACAGAAGCTAACATGAAAAATATAAATGGGAAATATTAGTTAGAACAATCATGTAGGATTCCATCAACAAATTGTTAACGGTGTGAATTACTATGATTAAAGTGGAACACAAAAAGTGTGATGTAATTTTTTTACAAAAAAAAGGGTAATAATCAAAATGAAATTTAGTGTAAAGTATAGTGTTTTAAATTACAATTAACATATAATAAATCTAATTTACTTTTTTCCCCAAAAAAAAATAATAATCTAATTTACTTTGTATTACATTGATTATGGGTCAAGTGAATATTTATTTTCTTTACATGTATTTTTGTATATGTTAATCAAGCTATATTTGTTAAAAAAAAATGAAACTACTTATTTCAAGGCAAAAGAAGTATTTAATTTGTTAATTAAACTTAATTTTTAACTCTCCCATGCCTAGTCCCCTCCTTCCTTCCTACTCTCTTGTAGCCTTAAAAGACATATTTTTTAAAAAAAGTTTCTTAATTTGAGTTCCTTTTTTTTCGACTATTCTTAATTTGAGTTGGAAAAAACTTAAATCAAATGAATTTCTCAACTTTCAATTTTGAATTTCTAAATATTGTTTTTCCCACCCCAGCGTCTAGAGAAAACAACCCCCAACTGTCATGATGCCAGCAAATTTAAACTATCAAACCACCGAGCCACTTATTCTCGTCACATTAATTAACCAATCCTCTTATCCAGACCAGTTTAATTGATTATGCGTCTCAGCAGTATTGAAAAATTTAATCATCAAATCAACTCTCCCACTACTGTTATAGAACAATCAAAACCCACTTCCAGAAGAGAGAGAGAGAGAGAGAGAGAGAGAGAGAGAGAGAGAGAGAGAGAGAGGGGGGGTAGATGTGTAAGTATGACCATAAAAAGAAAAAAGAAAAAAAAGATGTCAATAAAATAGTAAATAGTGCTAACCGTCAGATGTATTATAGATATCTTTAGTTTTGTATTTGAATTTTTTATTACAAAAAAGGAATTTAATTCTTTAGAAAAGTGAAATTAAAAAATGAATAAACTTATGATGCGTTTTTATTGCAAAGTCGATAGAAAAGTAAATAAGAAAATAATTTATTTTTAAGGCATTTTTTTATTTTATATATGAAATTTAACTCTTTAAGCAGTGGATAAGAAAAAAATTTAAATTATAATTAAAAAAATATGAAGAATATTTCACCAAAATACTCATCTTTTTTTTAAGATATTGAATAAAATTAAAATTATTCTATTGACTCTTAACATTTTCTTGCCCACAAATTTTTGCCAATATATGTGATGGCATTTCCCAACAGTAATCAATAAATCTCCTAAAAAATTACTACAATTAATTTTTCCCACAGGTTAATTTCATTATATATATATTTTTTAATTTCACTTTTCTTTTCATTTTTCTTTCCTTTTCATCTAAAAAAAATTAACTTATTAAGAGAGAGAAAAAAAACATTTTCTTTTCTTTTATTTATATATATATATATATATGAATGTAGTGAGAGAGAATGTGAAAAAAATGTATTTTTTCTTCTTTACAAAAGGGTGTAGTGTTTTAGAGACCATTGAATTTCTTCAAATTATTTTGAACCTTTAGATTCAAAAAGTTAGTGGTCATTGTCAAGGAATAGTAAATCCCTCATTTGTATTATAGATTATATAATAGAGAAGTTTAGACTTGACAAAATAACACATGACATGATAATGCGATAAAAATTGACATAAAATTATAAGTTAAAGAGTTGAGCCTTAATAATTTTAGGTTATATAGTGCCAACTAGATAAGATACGATAGTTAACGGATCAGTATTAGTTAATATTCGATAATTCGTTATCGCCTGTTAAGACCCGTTAATTATATAGATACTTGTATAATATTCTATACATTTATATTGTATATTTTTCTAATCCATATATGTATAATTTATATAATGTTACATACATGTATTTGTTAAAATTATATATATATATATTAATTTAACCGGTCTAAATGCTTTGTTAACGGCTTAACATTTTGGTCCATATTCCACTCGACAAAAATAATACGCCGTACTTAATAGGATTAACGGGTCTTATCTAAGAGCGAATCGGGTTAGCATCTGACATTTTCATCCAATAAAATTAAAGTTGCTCATTTAGACCCGTATCAATAACACAAACAACATGATAAAAACTTATACAAATACAATGCAAACAGACTCATTGTCAGATCAAGCCTTGCTCTTTCTATACTTTTATTTAAATCTCTCCCTATTTTAGACTTTTAGTATTTTTTTTAAAGTTTTTCGTTTTTTTAATTAATAAATTGTATTATTCTTTGTGAAATGGTCCAAGATTGTGGAATAATATTATGAGAATCAATGACATACTTTGCCAAGCTTTGCAACGTAAATCTCAAGATATTGTGAATGCAATGAAATTAGTCTCAACAACAAAAAGTCTTCTCCAACAATTTAGAGAAGATGGTTGGGACAATTTCCTTGCACATATGTTGTTATTTTGCACTAAGAACAATATTGACGTAGTGAATATGATTTTTCCATACGAAGAGGGTACAAGTCGCTGTTGTCAACAACGTGATCAAATTACGATTGAACATCACTACCGTTTTGATATATTCAATGCCACAATAGATTTTCAATTGATGGAGTTGAAACATAGATTTGATGATGTCGTAATCGAACTTCTAATTCTTAGCATAGCTTTAGATCCTAGTGACTCTTTTAGATCATTTAACGAGGACAAGATTTGCATGCTTGCTACAAAATTCTATCCAACTGATTTCACTACTCAGGATATTCGTGCATTGAGATCTCAACTAATGCATTATAAGCTTGATGTTGTTTGTGATCCCGAGTTTCACAAGCTTTCTACCCTTGCCGAACTATTCCGAGAACTAGTTTTGAGAAGAAAGTTGGAGGATTATACTATACTTAACAGATTGATTCGTATTGTATTGACCTTTCTTATTTCTACGGCGAGTACAGAAAGAGCATTTTTTCATATGAATAACATCAAAACAGATTTACGCAGTTCAATGGGAGATGTATTTCTTGCCGATTGCATGTTGTTGAATATCGAGTGAGACCTCGATTTGAAAATTGATTTAGAGTCTGTAATAGATGAATTTGAATCATTAAAAACTCGTTGAACTCAACTTAGTTAAATACTTTTTGTTATGTATAAACTCAAATATTTAAATTATACTATTAAATTTTCTTTTCATATTATGATTATACTTTTGATTTTTTTTTATATAATCTTTTTTATTCATCATTATTAATCCACCCCCTAAAAGAATCTTGCGTTCAGCTCTGATGCAGCCAATAGTCATATTTGTATATAGGACTGACATTGGCCACTTTTATTATTATCTCCACATGACATTGGCCATAGTCCAGTCAATTATTAAAGAATCACTTTTATATTAGCCACGTGATCCGTGCATGTTTTTCCTTTTTGTCCTATATATATTGGACTATCATTTAAATAATTCATTTTATAAGTGATTATATCTAATTAGTGATGGTGCATTTATTATTATGAAAAAAAAAAACATAACAATAATTGAGCTAAGGTAAATGTGTCAAAGTAGAAAGATTATTTAAAAAGGTGGTAATATTATCCAAATAATTATTTTTATTGTTAAAATAATGTATATTTTTAAACGTATATATAAATATAATAACACTTTTTAAAATAGTACTAAATTTTAATAAAAACATAATTGTTTTAGTAATTTGTGTTAGAAACAAAAGTAAAATGGTATGTCCTTAAAATTATGGCAAACATTTCTTTTTATTGGTACATACTACACGTGCTTACTTTAAAACGTACTATTTACATTTGCGAACCAAACTTTTTGCAATAGTTTTTCATCACTTGGAAGTATGCACGAGCAACTAGAAAATATCAGAAAAATTAATTGTTTGTGAACTTTAGAGACTAATTACAAATCTAGGTATGTAAAGACATGAACGAATGCGTACTCCAATTGAGAAGTAATAGACCCTTGTTCTTTTCCAGTAATGTATTTTTTAGCACATAATAAGAGGACATAATTCCATGATACTAATTATATTAGCTTCACTTTTTACTGCTATGTCAACCAAATTAGGATTTATTTTTTTTTAGAAAATATTAGGATCCGAATAAAAAGATTTTTAGAATGCAGTCCTCTAACTTTTTTTCTAAAGGATACGGCTCCTAACAGATACTTTATATGTGATCATTTATTGGTCATAAATATTAGGATAATTAACATTTTTGACCCTTAAAGTTTATCACTTTTCTCACACTCGTCTTAAACTTCTTTTTTTCGACAAATGCATACCCAAAGTTTGTTCAATCCGCGTCCCATGATCGTCCAAAACTGGATGTTCCGCTAAAAAAGTGGACGGAAGAAACATGTGAAACCCACGTGGACATGCTTCTTCTGCCCACTTTTTTAACTGGACATCCATATTTGGACGACCGTGAGACGCGAAACAAATTTTGAGCATGCATAGACCAAAAAAAAAAGGTTCAAAGACAAGCGTGAAAAAAATGACAACCTTTAAGGATCAAAAGTGCTAATTAACCTAAATAATATATTTGCCACCATTTCACACAAATGTTCAAATATTGTTTTTGTTCATCTGAATCATCGCCAGAGCATATCTATATTATAAAATATCAAGTTTGACTTAAAAAGTATGATGATTTAATGGTTAAAAGTAAGCATGTTATGGTGTGCATTAGTTTTACACTCTTGGATGAGTTTTATACACACATCAAGATGTCACATCAAAGTTAAAACACTCATATCAATAATATACACACAATAAACTCTCACAAATTAATAATTTTGTTTATACTAAAAATGTTATAATAAAAAAAAAACAAAAATTAAAATTTATATAAAAATAAAAAAAAATTTAATAATCAATATCAATTAAACAAGATCCATCATGACTATAAAATTATGTAAAATAAATTAAGAAAAATTATTTAGTAACATTTAAGAATCCATACATTGTTGAATTATTTTTACATTTTCCGTTGATGTTTATCGAAATAAACTAATGATGTTTGTCTATTTAAATTTAGAGCACGTTACTCTTTTTTATTCTATTATTTCACGTGCCGGATGGTACAAATATACCCTAATATATTATATAGTACCCAAAGGACATCTTTTAAAAAAAGTTACAGATTCGCATCTTAATTTCATTTTTTTAAGAACCAGATTCTAAGATCTCCTATTTCTTAGAATAGGCAAAAACGTCACTATCATTAAAATGGCAGGAGTATTATTTTACATTTAAAAAATAAATTAATTAAATTGGGTTTTCAACAACGGCAATATTTTATATCATATCACACTAACACTTCAATATTATATATAACCACCATAATATTTTGTCATATCATATCACACTAACACTTCAATTTTCTACAGTACAAATAACAGAGAAAAAGATACCTTAACTCAAAGACTTGTTGGAGTAAGTACCCACAAGAAGAGATGGAAGAGCTAAATGCCCAACATCAAGCACATTGTTTGGTGGTACCATATCAAATTCAAGGCCACATTAATCCCATGCTTCAATTTTCAAAGAGATTACAACACAAAGGAATCAAAGTCACACTTGCTCTTACTCGCTTCATTTTCAAAGCTACTCAAATACCATCCAGTCCGATCGCGGTCGAGACAATATCTGATGGCTATGATGAAGGCGGGTACGCAGAAGCTGAGAGCCCTGGTGTGTACAACACCCGGTTTCAACAATCTGGCTCTGAATCTTTGGCCGCTCTGATTGAGAAGCTTCGCGACCAAGGTTTGTTTATAAAAAGTTAATCTACAAACATAGTTAACTATGTTTTTATTAAAGTTATATAATTGCTAGTGGGTCTCAAATCAATGCATCAACTGCCAAGTATGTTTTTTGAACTAACTCTTTTTTTGTGTCCTATTTTTCTTGAAATAATTAGACATGGGGGAGCACTTGTTCTCTTTTTTAGTTGTATTTTTTTCTGGTCTATCTTTTTCAGTTGTATTTGAAATCTCTGATAATTTGCTGAATATTTTTATACTTTACTCGGAATAAAATCTCTGAATAAGTAGTAAAATGCATCTTTAGATTTTAGATTTAGATCTTGGTTGGAGAGAGAGAGAGAGGGAGGGAGAGAGATTTTCACACTAAAGCCCCCAATGATATATATTTTTTTTTTATTTTGTTTTAAACTCCTCAATTCAAAATTAAGACTCCACTTTGACTTTTTGTTCATTTTAAGGAATTCACTAGTGGTTGAGAATACAACTTTAGTACTGTGAAATCTGCGTGCATTGATTAATGTCTTAAAAACAAATATGGATCTTTAATTAGAGAAATAATGGATGATATACAGCAAAACATTACTTATATATCTAAGGGTACGTTAATCTACATGCATTAGAAGAACAAAACAAGCACCATTTATCTAGTCTACGGCAACTTTTCTGTCGATTGATAATCCATTTTACAGTTTTAATTGTTACCTTTTCTAACAGGTTGCCCGGTAGATTGTGTCGTTTACGACGCTTTCTTGCCCTGGGCTATAGACATAGCAAAAAGGTATGGCCTAATTGCTGCAGCGTTCTTTACACAATCTGCGGCTGTGGACAATATATACTACCATGTGCACCGAGGACTCTTGAAGCTTCCTCTTACGGGCGATCAAGTATTGATCCCTGGACTTTCTCCGCTTCAACCTTCAGACATGCCATCTTTCGTTTATGATTTTGGGTCTTTCCCATCTGTCTTTGATTTGGTCGTGAATCAATTTCAAAATGTCGATAAAGCGGATTGGATCTTATGCAACACCTTTTTAGAGTTGGAGAAAGAGGTTAGTAATCTTAAAGTGTGCAAGGATCCGAGTCCTAAAGTATAGTAGTAAATCTAGACAATTGATTTAAAAATAGATGGCTCGGATTCGACAAGTTCTGCATATGGTGTTGACTCATTTAAACAAAAACTATTTATCAAAATATGAGTCCTATATTTGGACTAATTGCTCAGAGTTTTACTGCATTTTATTACATTTTTTTTTGGTTTCCTTGATAACATTACTTCAGTTTATGCATGAAATTATCAAATTTCCAACAGGGTAGAGAAATGGAAATAGGAATGTAGATTGATGACACTAAGTGATGCCATTATTCTTCAACTAACTTTTGTTATGGAATTGTATAGGTAGTTGAATGGATGGCAAAGTTATTGCCATTACGGACAATAGGACCTACCATACCATCGTTATACTTGGATGGACGAATCAAAGACGATAAAGATTACGGCTTTAATTTTATAAGCCAAGCACTGTCGCTTGCATAAACTGGCTAAATGAGCGACCGAACGGATCAGTTGTCTATATCTCATTTGGGAGTCTGGCGCTGTTAGAAACTGAGCAAATGGAAGAACTGGCGTGGGGATTGAAAGAGAGCAACGAGTACTTTTTGTGGATTGTTAGAGCGTCTGAAATGGCCAAGCTTCCAAAAACATTTGTGGAAGATACGCGCGAGAAGGGACTAATTGTATCGTGGTGCCCTCAATTGAACGTTCTAGCACACAAAGCAATGGGATGCTTTGTTACGCATTGTGGGTGGAATTCGACTTTAGAGGCATTAAGCTTAGGGGTACCAATGGTGGCAATGCCACGGTGGACGGACCAACCTACTAATGCTAAGTTTGTCATGGATGTTTGGAAAATGGGAATTTGGGCTCGGTCCGATGAAAAGGGAATAGTTCGAAGGGAGGTGGTAACTGATTGCATAACTGAGATTATGGAGGGAGAGAAAGGGAAAGAGATTCGAAGGACAGCAATGAAATGGAAAGAATTAGCGAGAAAAGCAGTTGATGAAGGCGGAAGTTCAGATAAAAGTATTGATGAGTTTGTCTTCGCATTGATTCAACATTCTTAAAGTTGTTTGTTAATATTTTCTCAATATATATGTATTCCTATTCCAAATAAAACTTCTATTGTGGGACTTCTCAACTTAAGATTTGCATTTAAAAAAAAAGATAAAAAAATTAATGAAGAGTACATGCCATTTTACAAACAATTTCCTTTTGAGATCTTGGAGCGAAATTTCTCTTCTAATCAAAGGAGGATATGACTGAGCATTATATCCCTGTAGCAGGAGGTGATTGGAAGTTGACAGTGATATAATGCTCAAAATTAGCTTTATATTCATTAGCATCAAAAGTAGAATTTTAAATACATACACGCAAAAGCTCCTCTGCTACGACAAATACTCACAATAGGAGTTAGAAGAAATCTGAATCATTGGTTTAAAAGTGGATAATTCAAATTTGGACAACCAGTTTCGACATAAACTAGTCCTCAGCAGAACTAATTGACAAACATAAGTCATTTACGTTTAAACCGAGGGTAGAGATTTACTACTCGAATCTAGACTAATTTTCATCATTCTAAAGGAGCGAGATGAGCGCATACACAATTAAAACAAATGCAGCAGCGAACATCTTAGTTAACACATAACAAACTAAAGCAAAAACATTCCCTAAAATCACCACATATATATAGCATCAGCTATATTGGCTCCCACTTCCCTTGTAAAACCTCAAAATATTCTACCAGCCTTCTCCTATCTGGTCCTCAAACCAATTCATAGATTTATATATATATATACATATAAATATATACTAGCCTACCCTGCACATGTGATGCGTGCGTTACCCTTATATGTCTAAATTTTATCAAAAATTTCAATCAGGAAGTGAGTTAACTAAACATTTAAATTTCAACAATCAGTAATACTTGGATATCAATTTTTTAATCAACTCACTTCCTAGTTGAATTTTTTGATGAAATTTAGTGGAAATGATCTACTAACCATGGAGATCATCTTCAACAAGTATCATCAACAATTTCATCCATTTACCCCTTCATAATAGTTGGTCCGTGTTTAGGACCAAAAAGTTGGTCCTTAAGAGAAGGGAACCGTATACATATATATATACACTACATATGTAAAGAAGATAGTTTAAATAGTTTTTTTTCCCTATCAACACACAAAAAAAAATAAAAAATTCAATTTGTCTAGACTTGTTGCTTTACATATGTTTGAGCTGAAACACATTTTCACCCTCACCCTCATGGGCAACTTGCAAGATTTATTCTCTTCATTTTGGACAACATTGATTCTGGACTTCAATTCGCAGTAAATTTAACCCTTAGATCATATCACTCATCGAAGCTGATGAGTTCTTTGTACCAGTTTACAATAGTACTTAGTCTAGGATATCTGATCTACCAATTAATTTAATCAAAATGAACCGTGAATAACAAATATCTATGAATAAATTACAGCAACAGTATCGATTTCCTAGATTTGGCCATGTCCAATTCTAGTTTTGGCCAACAGGCTCGCAATCTCGCACTAGAGGTCACCAACCAAGATCACACCCCTCTTAGTTGCTGCACCTGAACAAAAAAGTAAGTATTCATCTTAAATTAATCCGATAGAAATTGAATTAGTTTTGGGTGGGCCCGTGGATCCACCTTTGTACTGATATTCTCGCAAACTTAACAACCTATGGGCTTCGGGTGTGGGGTTTCCCTTCAAAAAGCCTCGGTACAAATTAATAGATCCATCCCGCTTATTAACCCAATGTTGTACTGACTTTGGAGAAAGAAAAGATGCATTATGTAATTCAAAGATTTCCTCATAATTACCAAAAGATTGTTTGCAACCAACCATGCATGTGCAAGTAGAATTGCACAGTTATGAGCTTTCCTAGTTTTTGCAAAGCTAATACAAGATACAAATCTACATTAGGAGAGAAGCTAATACAAAGTATCTTTTCTTCCCTAGTCTTCAATTCCAATACCTACAAAATAGACACACGTACTCACCAGCCACTGATGAATTTGCAAGACAGTTTGATCGTTAAGGAATTGGTTTTGTTCCTCTCAGAAACTCAAAAACAGGAAAATTTTCATTTAGTCAGTGCAGCGATCATTACAACGCAAACTAATACAAAATAGAAATCTACACTAACACTAACTGAGTGGAGTTTGGAAAGATGTCTCTTCATTATGCATTTACTCGTGAAGGCTACAGCACAAAACAAACAAAGGACTAGAGACTCAGATCCATACGTTAGCAGGTAAATTCTTCAAACCCTTGAATGTTCAATATTCATAATAATAACTATCAGTTTTAGTTTTACAGGCATCTTTAGTCAAAACAAGCAACGAGTACCGCAGCGCCTAAGCATTGAAACACGAGCTTTATTCATACGAGAGCGGTTTAATGAGTTTTAGCATAAGATGGTAGTGTAGTGCAAGTTGAAGTATTTTGACAAAGGTAGGCAAGCATTACCAGTGGTAGTAAACTTGTACTCCATTCCCATATTTAAGAGTCACACTTACCTTTTCGAGACATATCAAATGTACCAAATCTCGAAAATAAGTTGTATTGATAACCATCGATTAGTTTTCAAATTTTATTGTATTCCTCAGATGTAGTGAATAAAAATTGCAACACTAAATTTGGGGAGTGCCATTTGACTATCCACAGTGGTTGCTCTGTGGTAAATCTTGTGCATGCAAATTTAAGACCTAAACAGTGTTCTAAAAATCGCGCCTAGGCGGCAACTAGGCGAAAATCGCCCCTCCTCCGCCCGGCCTAGGGCTAGTCCTCCATGTTTAGGCGTCTAGGCGGTTAGGTGCCGATTTTGTGGTCTAGGCGGGTAGGCGCCGATTAGTTTTTTTTTATTTATTTTATTCAACCTCATCTTCTCTGCCCAGAAGGAGGAGGAGAACGAAGGAGAAGGAGAAGATGGAGGAGAAGGAGAAGAAGGAGGAGAACGAAGGAGAAGAAAGGAGGAGGAGAAGATGAAGAATGAGAAGAATAGAGGAGGAGAAGAAGATGTCCGGCTGCTGCTGCTGCTACAAATTGAAGTAGAGAGAGAGAGAAGCGTAATAATGAGATATATTATATTTAGGGTTTTGTGAATGTTCAAATGACTTGTATGTCCTTGGTTGTTTGAAATATTTATAATATTTATCTTTTTTTTGAATATCTTTTTATTATTGTAAAAGTTTTTTTATATTTTATCTATTAATAATTTAGTATCTTCTTATTATAAATAAATAATATATATATTATATAAATAGTAAATATAATTTAAAAAAAAGACATGTTTTATTGGTTAGATATTGAAAAATTAATGTTAATTTGAAAGATATATTATGTTTAGTATGTTTTGTTAGTATCATGTTATTTAAAATAATATTTTTAATAAAAAATAGTTTGACCGATTAATCCCCTAGGTGCTAGGCCCCCTCTCGCCGACCTAGGAGCGCCTAGCGATTTTTAGAACATTGGACTTAAACCATCAATATACGTACATCTTGCACATAAACTTCCAAGGTAACAACCGTAAGGGGAGCAAACCTGTTTGTTCAACATGTCAATGTCTGGTGTATCAGTCGTCAAAGGGCTTTAATCCAGTCTTTTTCAGTTCAAGTTCTAGGGCAGGATTTTGTACCTCTCTCTTAAGTCAAGACGTTGTGGTACGGGGCACGTAATTACAACTAAAGTAGAAATTATAAAAATGAGAATTTTGTGTGCACTAAAGACAAAATGATAGGCAAATTGTACAAGGATTTTATTATCACAAAATGATTATAACAACTTCTCTCTAAAATAAGAAAAGCACAAATGACAATACCCTCTCTCTTATAGTAGGATAAACTACACTTTTGTAGGAAAGACTTATAAAATTTAAGAGAAACTTCTCTTTATTTTGTCTCTAAAACTCTCTTTATCACACAAAAACTGGATATATTTCTGATAGTGTCAAAATCTAGAAATAGATAATTAACCAATCAATAAGCGAATATCGGTGAATAAAAAATAAATGCGGCGAATGATAAACACATGACTTTTTTTTTAAGGTAGGTTCCCCCACTAGCGCTTATGCTATTCCAGTGGTACGTCATCCTTTTGTGTGTGCTTGCTTTGTATTAGCTTAAAGGCGATCAATTTGGATGATAATACAAGCTACCAACTTCTCTCTCTATAATTTCCTTAATTCTATTTATAAGTATAGAATTAGGATTACAAATATTTCAACAGAATAAATAATAAACTGTGTGTGAGAGAGAGTGTATAAAGGTTGTTGGTATTTTTTGGGGTATGAAAATAGAGAGTATAAGACCCTTCTATATTTTGGGGGGTATGAAAAGAGAGAGTATAAGACCCTTCTATTTTTTCTTGAATTGGCTTATATTTATATTGCCAATGGCTTTATATCTCTTGGATTGGATGAGATGGATGGATCTTGGATGAGAAGGATGGTGTTGGATGAGAAGAAGGATGTGTTTTTGTTGTGTGTTGAATGAATGAATGATGGGAGGTATTTATAGGTAAATGGAGAATGGCAAAAAAGTAAATTTGGTAAAAATGAAGGGCAAAAATGTAATTTTTTGTGGAGGTAGGTGTGGTAGGTGAGATGTGGTAGGTGTGGAGGTAAAAATGAGATTTTACCTGGGGTAAAAATAGAATTTTACTGGAGGTATAAAACGTTGAATTACCTTTGTAGGCCAATGGTAAAATTAGTATTTAACCCCATCAATTTCTAATAAATGAGAGGTTTATATATATATATATAGTGGGAGAAGGCAGCAATTTTGTAGAGGTGAAACAACTAATATACAATTTAATATTTAGTTGTATATACGTTGTCATAGATGTATGTTAGTTGTCATGATGTTATTCTACCTTCATTGACCAATTTAAACATTCAAGAAGCAATTTTTTTCTTCTCATACAGTGATGGGCTTTGACTAAAAATAGCTTTATCACCACAGGTTCATTGCCAAAAATGGAAAGTAAGTTTTGCATGGAAATTCCTGCGATTCACGCCCCAGGGAAGTTCTTTTTTTTGTTGGGCAAAATGTACCTTGGCAGGAATTTTAATTCACCAAGGGTTGTTCTACATAAATTCGTGTCTTGGAATTAGAATTCTGAAATTTTTGAAAAATTTTCCACTATATGAATCAACAAGGATAAACACACCGGTGATTGTAGCTTGCATGTATGCCATTTTCATTCTCTCTAAACAATCTTCAAGCTCTTGAAAGTGCGGAGCATAAAAAAATTATGTTTAGTGTCATTAAAATCAACATGTCAAATCATCAAAATATAAATAAAGACAAACCGCGTACTTGAATTCTTGAAAAGACAAATGCCAAAATGCCAAAATCAATCACAATAAAGTATGGATCGAGCAGGTACGTGGTCTTTCTCAACCAAATCACCTTAGTTTCTTGATGAAAATTTTGGTTCTCTTCCAGATGGAAAGAAGTGAGCCGTATATTTGATTTGGTATGTTAGAGACCATAACCCTAATATCTATTTTACATAGAGTCTAGTTAGAGTTGATGAAATATCTGGCATAAAATAAAAAAAAAATGACTATCATTTCAAAATCTTTTATTATTGTGTGTGCAACAAGATTGGTGAAAGTTTGTTTAATATCTTTTCGCAAGATCCTTTACTCTCTCTTTTTTCTCTATTGATTAGTTTTTTCTTTATTGTATTTTTGTCTTCATCATTGGTCATACATAATATGTATTGGCTCTTCATAATTTATTGTTGTAGTTCATATTATGGATTGATTAGTATGTTTCCAGATATAAGTCAAAAATTATGACAAGGGTAAAAGGGATTTATAACGTCTCCCAAATAATCATGTACAAATTTCTGAATTTCTCGAATGTCGCCTTTTTTATGGATAATCACCTTTAATGTAAATATGAATATGGTCCTAGGTAAAGGAATTTCTAATTAATCAACAAAATCTAATAGCCCTAGCCTTTTTATTTGCAGTGTACAAACTCGATTATATTACTTTTTTTTAATTTTATCTTGAAATTATAATTTAATATGAAGCAATGTATGTTATCTGTGTGGATTATCAAAAGATTTCAATATATTTTTGAGTGGAGTTATGGAAATGTACTGTATTTTCCCTTTGCAATACCTACCTTAGAAAGTTGAGAAGGCTTATAACTAAGTTTATGAAATTAGGATTCATTTGGATGTGATGACAAATTTCTAATATTCTTTTGTGTATTTTAGGTTGTAAATTATATCTTGATGTATCTTAACATGAAATACTTTTAAATCTGGTAGTATATATGATTTGGTATGGACTGCGTAGAAAATATTGCAACTTGGCTACCATTAAAATTTTTATGGATGCAGGCTGTAATATCTCATAATGTATTAGTGTAAATTAGACACATATTAATCTCGATTAAGTGAAATTTTTGAAGAGTTTACGAATCTCGGTTAATTATGGACCAAGTTGTAAAATATCATAAATTCAGTATGGACTAAATTATAAAGTTGCAAAAGTTTAGGATTAAAATAATAAAGTTATAAAACTTTAGGGTGAAAAGTCATAATTAAGTAAAAGTTAGATTTTTTTTCAATTCCACTGACTCAGCCTTGATTTAAATGAAAGCTTTTCATTTTCATTCTTCCATTTTTATGGCCGAGAGAAATAGAAATAAAGAAAAAATAGGTGCGAAGCTTTATTTTTATAAACTGATCATTTAAATTCCGTCGAATCGAGTCAAACCTTAAGGAAAAGTTGTTCTATACATCAAGCACTACGTAAGGGTATAAGAATTTTAGAGTTATGCTAGTTGGGGTTCGGATTATCATCTCGAATTTCATTCTTTGGGCTAAATATTTTGAGGTATGGATTTAATTATTTTTAAAATTCGGTAGTATGATTTTATTGTATTTGAATCATCATGTTTTAATTTATACTTGTATTAAAAATCATTACATAATGAATATGATGATATTTTATGATTTATAAAGCCATAACCATGTGATTTGAAGCAAGATATGCTATTTATACTTGACATACATGTGTTATTTGATATACATGAGATATCCCTTGAATGTATTGATGTTGTATACTGATGAAATTAATTATTTTATTAATTATATACATCAAGGGACATGTATAGAGACTTGTTGTAGTTATATGGCATAAACTATTTCAATTGTTAATTTATTAGCATGTTATGCATATTGTGCATTATTACTGTATCAACTGAATTCTTGGAGATCTTTCGGCAAATTAAGATTATTCTTATGACCTATTTTATGGGCATATATCTCATATCTATGATGCCGATAGTTTCTTATATCTGTTATATCATTCTAGGAAGTGACATGATCCCGTAACAAATCCGATTATGAATTTTGTTGTGGTCTTTCGATGATGAAGGGAATATGTATTGATTAATGCTTGCCGGTATGAAAATAAGTTGAGCTCGGTGCCCTTGGGTTGAAAATTTCTAAACCCCTGGGAGACAGCAATGAGATCGGTTGTCTAAAGACAATGGTGAGTAACCCGATAATCTAGACATCGGCAAAGCACTTGTGAGTCTGTGATATGATATGGATGAACATGCGGTCCAATTTTATTATGATATAATGATGATCATTTATGGGCCGGATGATGTTATATCGTGATTATGTTCGGTTTATTTTCTGGGGCGGTCAGACTCGTTCTTATTCTTATGATTATGGTTCAACCCAACTTCGATATCTCTTGGAGGCGGTCATGCCCATTATTATTATTATTATTATTATTATTATTATTATTATTATTATTATTATTATTATTATTATTATTATTATTATTATTATTATTATTATAGCTATTGTGACTGTAATAATAAAAGTTAATAATAGCTAACTTTTAACCCAAACAACCTATTATAGCTATTTATTTCTACTGGAACCAAATAATTACAAACCCTCTGATACCAAATGGGAAGCGGAATCAGTGAAGCAAATATGAGAATGTTAATGAGAGTAAGCGCGGAATAATAGCTAAAATAATTACAAACAATTTCTGATGTGAGAGATCCTCTATTAGAGGCAGTCACAGAGCAGACTTATAGAATATTAATAAAGAGTAAATAAAATTCAAACTTTGTTGAATTATAAAACAAAATTACAAAACATTCAAACTTTGTTGAATGATTACAAGAAAACTTACAATTCAAACTTTGCTGAAAGGGAGGTAGAAGTAAAGAAAATTGATTTTGAATACAAATAAAGTTCTCAAAGAAGAGAAGGATTAAAACCTGTCTCTACCAATGAATTACACATTTATTTATAGTTGTGAAATCACGGGCCTTGATTGAACAGTATTGATTGAACAGGGAAAGTAGGAATCTTCAAACTTTGTTGAATGCATCCCTCTTTAAGCAGTAGAGGAGAGGACTTTTGACTCACTTTGTAGGAAAGTGTCAAAAATGTGATAATTATGTCTGGCGGCCGGAACTTTATGCTTTCTTCCGAATAATTAAATTGGTACACAGCTTTTCTTGGATACTTTGATCCAAGTAGTGAGTGAAGGTACCATGTTAACCATACGGGTCTTGGGCATCTTCAAAAAGGGTCATCTCGTACCAATTCTTGGGCTGAGAGGGACTAATAGTTGAGCCTTCATCTGACTTTGGAGATCCTTCAACTTTGTGAGGGACTTCTTTAGGAGGGTTATTGAGGGCTGCCAAAATTGTTCTCATTTGAGCAGGAGAGAGGCTGTCTAGATCCAAAGTTTTAGAGGATGGAGATGGGCTGACTTCTGCTTCTTTAACAGTCTTGGGCTCAGTAGGTGTTTTGGTTCCACTACCTGAAGCTTTGTCTGGTTTGGGAACGGTTAATGGGGAGGAAAGAGGTTGGGTTTCCACTTGGGCTATTGGGCCTTGAGGTGGAGGAAACTCTTTAAAATAATATTAATTATGCGGTCAATTGTGTATTTATCCCACCATTTAACAAAGGTTTGGCGAGATACAATATCGAACTGGCCGTGGGTTTTGATTATAGAACTGGAGGATCCAGTAGACAAATGGGTTTGGTCAACTACTGGGCTTTTTATTTAAGTAATACTGCCATTTAAGGATCCAAGGGACCTTGTACTTTGAAAGGAACAAGATAATCAAAGGCATTGGGCTTTCTGTGATTAAGGGGGAAATTCTACCAAAATAATCCATATATCCACGGAGGGTTTCAGGAAGGTAATTAGGATCTGGGCCAAATTGTTCCCACCAGCGAATAAACCAATTAGGGAAATTGGGCTTAAAATGCTGGTCAAACTGTATGAACCAGGAATGATTAAAAGTTTCATTTTGGTAGCAAAGGATTTTCATCCATGCTTCTATATAATCATGGTAATTAAAGAATTGGTCTATACCAGAAAGTTGGAAGAGATCGTAAGGATTACTCCCCCATTCTTCAAAGGTAATTAATTTCTTTATGAACAAGGAATGGTAGATGACCTTTGAAGAATCATCCTTATCATAAATGGGCTTAATAAAAACTGATTCGGTAGATACTAAAATCTTATTATAAAATTTTAGAGTTTTATGGGTAGCCTGTGGTAAGAAGTGCCAACCAGGAGGGAAATATTGGAGGGCTAACATTAATGGATCATCTATGTCAGACATGCTGGGTTCAACATGGAAGAGGTTTGTTAGGCATTTAGGTATATGTGGGCTTGATTTGGTGTAATTGGGCTTAATAGGCTTTTGAATATTTTGAATTTCAAAAGGGTTATTATCAGCGGGCTGGCTGGCTAAGGCTTGATTAAAAGGTTTAGGTATCTGGCCTAAAACGGTGAATTGATTAGTAACTGGAGTAGGGGTTAATTGGGATGGGAAAGGGATAATTGCTGTACCTTTTCCTTTAACTTCAAGTAACTCATCCTTTTGAACTTTGTAAAAAGGATTTGGACCATCACGCGGGTTACTTGGTCCGCATAGGTCAAACGGGGGGGTATTACTTTTACGGAGCTGGCATGATATTCCTCCGTAGTCTCTGGCCTCCCGCCAGGTCCTCTGCCGCGAACACTCATTTTTTCTCCTGTTTATTAAGAAATTCTCTTGTGAGAAAATCAGGAATAGAGTTTTGAGAACCTTTAATATATTCAATATCAAATTCGAAAATACTTAACAAGGCTTGCCACCTTGCAAAAATCTGTTTAGAGGCAAGATTTTTCACATCTTTTTCTAAAACAAATTTGGCTGATTGACAGTCAATTCTCACCAAAAAAATTTTATTTAATAAATCATGTTGAAATTTATTAATACATAATATTAAAGAAAGTATTTCTTTTTTAATAGTAGAATAATTAATTTGGGTATTATCCCATGCGCCTGAATGAAAAGAAATAATTTGTTCTGGAGAATTGGGAGTAAGTTTCTGCTTTAGAATTCCTCCAAAACCTTCATTAGAGGCATCTGTTTCAACAATCTTGAAAGCAGATGGATCAGATATGCCAAGGCAAGGCAATTCCTTGACATGCTTTTTAATTTGTTGGACAATGGAAGTATGAACTTTTGTCCAAGGAGGAGGGTTATCCTTAAGCCTCTCAAACAAGGGTTTACACTCTTTCCTAAGGTTTTTGTAGAATTCTCCTATATAATTAAGGGATCCTAAAAACCTTTGTAATTGATTTTTATCTAAGATTTCATCCGGGAATTTATCAGCAAACTGAATTGCTCTATTGATTGGTTTAATTAGACCATATTGGATGTCATGACCTAAAAATCTTATTTTAGTTTTAAACAAACAACATTTTGTTGGTGATAAAACTAATCCATTTAATTTAATTGTTTTAAAGAATGAATGGAGATGTTTCCAATGTTCTTCAATTGATTTGGAAAATATTAATACATCATCAATGTAGACTATGGTAAAATGACTAAATGGGTTTAATATATCATTCATTATATTTTGAAATTCACTTGGGGCATTTTTAAGGCCAAATGGCATTACATTCCATTCATAATGGCCAAATGGAGTGGTAAAAGCAGTCTTATACCTATCCTTTTCATTAATTTGGATTTGCCAAAATCCACTTTTTAAGTCAAATTTACTGAATATAATGGCTTGATTTAGCCTATTAATTAAATCTTTCTTATTAGGTAATGGATACCTAATCCATTCTAATACTTTGTTTAAAGGTTTGTAATTTATTACAAGTCTGGGTGCTCCTCTTTCTATTTCAGAATTCTTATTAACATAGAAAGCTGGGCAGGACCAAGGTGATTTACTTTTTCTAATTATTCCCTTTTTTAATAAATCATTTATCTCAGTTTTACAATATTCCATTTGTTCATGATTCATTTGTATTGGCCTGACCTTAGTAGGAATTAAATGTTCCTTAAATTCCTTAGCATAAGGAAGACTAACAATATGTTTTTTCCTATGCCAAAATGCATGAGGAATATCTGAACAAACTTCTTTAATTAATTTAGAATTAAATTCCTTAATTTTATCTTGAAGAATCTTGTCCTCAAGTTTTTCTTCAATCTTTTTGTATTTAACTTCATCTTTTAAATACTTTAATTGATTCCTTTTAGAATTTATTAAATTTAGACTTTTACTTATTGATTGTTCCTTAATTATTCTTAGGTCTCTTTCTTTAGGTTCAGTTATGAATTTAAATGTTACCTTTTGACCTAAATGTGTGCTAATTAATCCTTTAGTTGAGGTAGTAAATGGGTAAAGTAAGTATATAAATGGTAATCCTAAAATAATTCTGTCTGTCATGTTAGTTACTAAGACGAAGGATGTCTTAAAACAAACATTGTTTTGGCAGATATGAACTTTAAGTAGTTTATATTTAATGCTCATTTTACTACCATTTGCAGAACTTAGTCTTTCATTTGTTTTTTCATAGTATATAGTGGGAACTAGGCCTTCTTGAATACAATTCAAATCAGCTCCACTATCTACTAATGCTGGTAATTCAATAACAAACGTTTTATTAATTACTAATGTAATATTAATATACCATTTTTGGATAGTAATGTCTTTTAATACACTTAAAGACTTAGTTTCAAGTATATCATTACCATCATCAGGATCATTTATTTTTGAGGTTTCAATTTTGTCTTCCTCTTTTTCTTCTTCAGAAGAATTAGAGGAACTATTAATACTTAATTTTTGTTTAGTAATTACACTATTAATTATTTTTCTTATCTCAGGGATTTCCTTTTTTAATTTAGAGATTTCTTTCTTTAAATTATTAACTTCTTGATTTAATTCAGGAAGTGTAATTTCTTTAGTAGTATTTTTAAATCTCTCTAAAGTCTTATTAAGACTGAATATAGGTTTCTCTTTATGTTTTAGTAGTTTATTACTTTTATTTTCTTTAAGCAATAATTCTTTTAATGGTTTTAAATATTGATTTTTTATATCATTATCACTTATTTTTTCAATTAATTCAATTAATAATGTTTTTTCATCATTATTATCTTTCGTTATTACATTTAGTGATTTATTACAACATGCTTTGGTGCAATTATCACCGCACATTTTTACTTTAGAATATGAACTTGATTCATATTCTGTCTGATTATTTTCAGAAGATTCTTCAGGAATATCTGAATGTGAATTATTATCTGATTGTAAATTATTTTCAATTCTCATTAACTCTAATATCTCTTCTGTATCTTCATTAGAAATATTTAACTTATTAAGTTTTTCTTTAACTCTACATTCATTTTTATAGTGTCCTTTCTTACCACAATTGTGACATACTACATCCTTTTTATTGTAATTATTATTTTTCTTTCTATTACTTTTGGTCTTTGCTTTATTAGGTTTGGCTTTGTTATAAAAGTCTTCGTGGCTTTTTTCCACTTTTCTTTTAAAAGTTTTCTTTCTTTCATGATTATGTTTTTTGGATTTTTTCCTTTTAGATGGGGCAATTGATGGAAGGCCATATTGTTGGCAAAAATTACCCAATTCATATTTTTGTTTATTTTTATTAACTTGGCTACTAATCTTAAAATCTATACACATTTTAAGACCAGTTTTTTGTATTTGACTAATTATGTCTCCATAAGTTAGGTTGTCATAATCTATGAAACCTAAATCTTTGGCTAATTCTTCTCTAATTTTGTGGGCAAATAGACTGGGTAAACCATTGACAAATTTCTCCTTCCAAAATGGTTTATTACTATCGTCTCTCATCATTACCCTAGAGGTAAATACATCCTTATACCACCTAAAGTCGCTTAAAGTGGGACAGGTTAAATTACTTAATTGATCATGGATTCTTTCAGAAATATTACTGGGAGTTCCAATGAAATGTTTGACTATTGTGTAAATTAGTGTGTTTACTCCATCAGGATGACCAATCCCTATTTCCTCATTAAATATGGGATTTCCTTCTTCATCTTGTTGGACTGCATTAATTATGGAATCTCTAGTTTCTTGAGTGAGATGTTTTTCCCACCAAGATCTAAGGATTCCAGTAAATCCAGATGCTAATAATTCAACAATATCAGGTTGGGTTAAATTGTTGAAGTTATTTAAATAACTGTTAGCAACCATGGACATATGATTTAATTTGTTTAGTAACTCAGCTTCGCTTAAGCCATTAATATTCCATTCGTACATTTTATTAGATGAGACTGAAAATTGATTACTTAAATTTCTTTCTTCAAACTGTAAGTCTGGAGGAGTTGGTTTTGAATACCAATTTTTTGTTAAGCTGGTTGGATTTGGTTTATTAAATGATATTTTATTAAATTGGTTTTCTATATCTTTAATTAAAGATATTTCTGAAGTTTTAGATTCATCCGAATCTTCAGCTTCAGAGTCTTTGTTAACAACATTAATTTTATTAGTGCTAGTTTCAACCACTTCACTAGAATCTTTTTGATTAATTCTTTTGAATATCTTATCAAGTTGTCTAGCAACTTCATTGTCTTTTGGTTGGATAGGCAATCCTAAACCTAACCTAAACTCTGGGAGTTTTATTAATGGTGATTCAATTCTTTTTTCAACTTTTTTATCAAGTTTTTTATTAATATCTAATTTGTCATCAAGTTTATTCTCAATTTTATCTAATTGTTTACCTATAGTATTTAAGCATTGGTTAGTGAAATTATTTTGTTCAATTAATTTTTTAGCACCATCATCCCCACTGGGAATTTTAAAAGGTGTCGCTTTTATTCTAGTGGTTCCTATTGATATATTTATGGTTTGTAATGGAGGGTGGGACAATTCTACTTTAGTGTTGTCTTCTTTTTCCCATTGAGTTTTTGTAATTACGTTGCATTTTTTGTAGTATTTTTCATACCATTCAAAAAATTTTATATTTAGATTAAATTCATGCATAAATGTTTCCCATTTATCTATGATTCTTAATCTCCTTTTTTCAGTAGGAATATCAATAGAATAAAAGCGACACCTTTTAAAATTCCCAGTGGGGATGATGGTGCTAAAAAATTAATTGAACAAAATAATTTCACTAACCAATGCTTACATACTATAGGTAAACAATTAGATAAAATTGAGAATAAACTTGATGACAAATTAGATATTAATAAAAAAGTTGATAAAAAAGTTGAAAAAAGAATTGAATCACCATTAATAAAACTCCCAGAGTTTAGGTTAGGTTTAGGATTGCCTATCCAACCAAAAGACAATGAAGTTGCTAGACAACTTGATAAGATATTCAAAAGAATTAATCAAAAAGATTCTAGTGAAGTGGTTGAAACTAGCACTAATAAAATTAATGTTGTTAACAAAGACTCTGAAGCTGAAGATTCAGATGAATCTAAAACTTCAGAAATATCTTTAATTAAAGATATAGAAAACCAATTTAATAAAATATCATTTAATAAACCAAATCCAACCAGCTTAACAAAAAATTGGCATTCAAAACCAACTCCTCCAGACTTACAGTTTGAAGAAAGAAATTTAAGTAATCAATTTTCAGTCTCATCTAATAAAATGTACGAATGGAATATTGATGGCTTAAGCGAAGCTGAGTTATTAAACAAATTAAATCATATGTCCATGGTTGCTAACAGTTATTTAAATAACTTCAACAATTTAACCCAACCTGATATTGTTGAATTATTAGCATCTGGATTTACTGGAATCCTTAGATCTTGGTGGGAAAAACATCTCACTCAAGAAACTAGAGATTCCATAATTAATGCAGTCCAACAAGATGAAGAAGGAAATCCCATATTTAATGAGGAAATAGGGATTGGTCATCCTGATGGAGTAAACACACTAATTTACACAATAGTCAAACATTTCATTGGAACTCCCAGTAATATTTCTGAAAGAATCCATGATCAATTAAGTATACTATGAAGTTGTTTTCAACCACTTCACTATTTAAATCATTAGGTTACTATCAAACGTAATCCACTATTTATAATACTATATCATTTACTATTTACTATATACTGACCTATATAGTATTATGGATGATTATATTAGAATTGTCCCACCCTCTCAATAGTAATAGTACTGAGATAAATAATTATAATAGTTATTATAGTAACATTATATCCCATTTACTACATCCTATTTATTACTATAATTACTAATAGTTTATGGGAAGAGTCTGACCCATTTACTCGTTCTAAAGCACTTGTAACATTACTATAGTAACTAATTACTATATTAGTAATATAGTAATTATACATTTAGAGAGTAACATTCAAACAAATAGTAATAGCATTACTATTAGAGGCAGACACAGAGCATACTTATAGAATATTAATAAAGAGTAAATAAAATTCAAACTTTGTTGAATTATAAAACAAAATTACAAAACATTCAAACTTTGTTGAATGATTACAAGAAAACTTACAATTCAAACTTTGCTGAAAGGGAGGTAGAAGTAAAGAAAATTGATTTTGAATACAAATAAAGTTCTCAAAGAAGAGAAGGATTAATGGGAACCAATTATAGTGTCCTTTCTACTGATTCATTATTATTATTATTATTATTATTATTATTATTATTATTATTATTATTATTATTATTATTATTATTATTATTATTATTATTATTCAATTATATTTTAGTATTTTCTCGGTATAATGGTTGACGTAAGGGAGGTAATCGGCATATGCACATGCATGCATTATTTTATCGGTTGAGCCATGATTTATGATTAAACAATTAATTACGTTTTGTACGTAATATTGCCTGTTATATCCCCCATACTGAGTTGTGAGCTCATCATGTTTTATGTAAACAATTCAGGTATCCAGAAAACGGATAAGACTGAAGAAGCGACTAGGTCAGGAACGAAGTACAAGCCTCTGATACTGACTTATCTTTATTATACATATTTACATAAGGCAAGCCACGGCTAGCTTGAGTTATTGTTTACCTTGCAAAACATGTTGACATGGTTTGTATGCCTCTCGGATTACATGTATAAGTATATATGTATATTACACTCATGTTTTATATTATCGCCCACAGTATGAGTATCAGGGTTGTTTATTCCATGTTATGTGATTTTCTTGGATTTATTGTTTCATTATTTATTTTAAACCTACTTTAGCTCGTCTAAGGTGGGTTAATAATGCTCCAAGTCTTAATTATAGGTGTTATCATACTAATTAAGGCAGGGATGTTACACAGGACCTTTACTTATGTAACCAAGCTCATTTAATACACAGGGTAAGCCAAATATAAAAGAACAAAAATTAAAATTAAAAAAATATATATATCATAATCGATTTACATGATTTGTAATACTAATTGAATGGTATTTGTATATATGCCAATTTATTTATTGCTTCATTATGCTATTAAGAAAGCATTTGTAATACTAATTGAATGGTATTAAGTTAAATGCATAGAAATTTATTTGTTCATTCAATTAGTCAGCATATCTCTTATAGAAGATGTAATCTTTGACGCAAATATTTTGTATAATTAGTATAAAGCGCATGCGCATCGCACAGGTTAGAAAACTAGTATATATTAAAATTGAAGACTTAACCAAAATATATACATGATTGCTATAGTAGACTTTTTGACCTTATAATTGAACTTATATGTATATATATTAAAAAAGCTTATATATATATATATATATAAACATAAAAAGCTATTGTCTAATCAACCTTATATATATATAAAGCAAAAGAAAAAGAAAAAAAAAAAAAGAACAAGTTGCCAACAAAAAGACAGTCCGTTTCGGCCCTTTTTTTTTAAATAATCCTTAATTGAAAAAGTGTATATTGCAGAGCTATATTGTCACATCAAACGAAAAAGGGTCACATCAAAAATGAAAAGCTTTTACCCTATATATATATATTCCGTAATACACCCATCCTTTATTAAATTCATATAAATAAAATCTCATATAATACTTAATGATTTAACATGAAGTGGCTCTGATACCAATTGTTAGAAATTAATCCCTAAAATCAGCATGTCAAATCATCAAGATCTAAATAAAGATACTTAAACCGTGTACTTCAATCCATGAAAAGACATGCGAAAGTGCAAAAATCAATCACAATAGAGTATGGATCGAGCGGATACGTGGTTTTCCTCAACCAAATCACCTTAGTTTCTTAATTAGAATTTTGGTTCTCTTCCAGATGGGGAGAAGCGAGCCGTATATTTGATTTGGTGTGTTGGGGACCATAACCCTAACATCTACTTTATATACAATCTAGTTAGGGTTCTCATAAAACCCTAACAAGCCCATATAAGGTATCTACACATGTGACCCACATTTATTTGAGTAGTCTATGCGCTTTACTAAAAATTAGTTAAACCACTAAAAATTAAATCATTAATTTAAATAGAAAATATAATTGAAATATTATAATATGTTACCTACATAAGTTAGAAAATATAAATTTTCCAACAAAGGCTTCAACCATTGTTTCTCATCGCTACTTTCCTTACAGTTAATATATCGCCAGAAAACTTCTACCACCCATCTAGTATCCCAACAAGCATTATCAACAAGCCACCACCACAAATTCTGCCCAGCCTACTTCACCATCGACGACAATTGCTGGTTTTTTGGCAATATTGTATACACTCTTGATTTGTAACCAGGATACCATAGCCCCACACCATATTTTATAGCATTAATAATCAAAACCACAGCAAGGGACACCAAAAACTTAAGTACCGAGTCGGTAGAATTTAGATATTCTATTTGGTAACGTTCCACCAACTTGAGCTAAACAGCAACCTTTGCCCAATTTTTATTTCTAACTCAGTAGTAAACGGTCACCAAATGTGAAGTTTAAGTCGGGAATTTACCACTGACTTATATTTTATATAATTGGGCAACCAACTTATAAATATTTATAGCCCATAACACTAAATAATTTTATGATACCCTAATTACAAATTAAAGGTGCATGTATATAACATCACATATTCTAAAATCCTGCTTTTTCCTTCTTCCTTTTTTTTTTGTTTTTTTCATTTCATTTCTCACTTTGCTCTCCCAAAGTTACCACCAAAATACAAATCTACGTTAACTGGGTTTGTTCAATTTTAGAGTTAACATTAAATCGAGACCAATTTTGTGTAGTATATCATTATAGCCATAATCAGAAAAGGGTCCGATCATAGATTCATAATGGTCAAAACAAATATGGGTTTGTTTTTCTTTGGAGAATAGAAAGGTGAGTTCTTCATCTTCCCAAAAAAGTCCTATTCTAATAAGTTGAACAGGGGATTATTAATGAAATCTCTTTTATTAAGATAATAATTATGTGTGCGATCTGATCGAATTTCTTCTGTAAGGGTGTTTAGTAGAGGTTATTTATCATAATACCATTGATCTTCTTCACAGAGGAAATGTGATTGTTGAACTGCCATTTTCTTCTTGAGGAGAAAAAGAGGTTTTTTGTGCGCTAAGGGCAATAATGGTAGATCATGTGCATAATTGAACTCATTGACCAGCCAAGATTTTTTTTTTTTTGAACTACAGAAAACAAAGAAAAAAACTTCAAAAGAGAATTAATAGGGGGAGGAGGAAAACTAATCCAATCCCCAAACAAAAGTCCTTTACAGGCAAGAGAGGCAACACAATGAGCAATACTATTTTCCTCTATGGACACAAAAACAAAGTAAATACGACACAACTTTGCTAAAGCTCTGATGTCTTTAATGATCGTGCTGATTTCCCCAGGGGAACTACTTCCAAACTGCTCAAAGAGATGATAGATCTGTTATCACTATAGACACACATGTCTTCTAGGTTGAGAGCTAACACACAAGTGCTAGCTTCTCTGATAGCAAGGGCTTCACACATTAAAATAGACAAAGCCTTCACTTTCTTACCAAAGCCATGAAGAATTAACCCAAAGCTAGATTTAAGGATCCCGCCCACCGCTGCTTCTCAGGTGTGCTTCGAAAAAGCACCATCACACCAGAAAGTATAGGTTTGAGTGGGCTGAGAGACTCTAGGAGAAGAAGTTATCAAGAGTTGATTTGTATCGCCTGAACCTTGAAAATCCTCCCAAATAAAAGAGGCGTTAAAGCATATAGAGAAATATGATGGGGGAGAATCTTCAAAGATGAAACTATTACGAGCACCCCAAATAAACCAACATATAATCACCACTCTGCTAATGATATCAATGCTCAAATGATAATCACTAATAGAAACTGACACAAACCAACTAAAGGCTGATGATATATTAAATAAAGTATTCCCATAACGGGGCAACCACCTGCACCACACCTCCTTAACCTAGCCACAACGAAAAAGAATATGCTCAATGGTTTCAGGTTTGGCCTTAAATAACTTGCAAAGCGGGGAAGCGGTGCATTTTTAAGTTAAAAGGTTTTCATCCGAGACCAGAGCATTTTTTCAAACTTTCCACCAGAAGTGTTTAATTTTGGGAGGGCATTAAAGGTTCTTAATGAATTTCCACGATGAAGTAGGGATGAAAAGAGAAGAAGAGGCCTCCAACATATTCGAGGCTACACTTGGCTTTATGGCTTGACGGTAACCCGATCTAACCGAGTAAATCCCTTTGAGAGATAAATGCCAAATAAAATGGTCTTCTACTTCTCGAAAACTTAAAGGCAAGGCAGCTATTGAAGGGAATTAAGGCAGTAATCATGCATCGCATACACTAATTTACGCACTAATCTTAAACCCTAGGATCTATGCTGTCCAATAAAATCGACAGAAGACATACCTTATGTGTGATTTGATGTTACTAAAACAAACAGGATGGATCGAATCCTTCTGTTGTTGTCGTCCTTAGCGTAGAAATTACGACGCCTCTACGGTATGCACACACGAACGGGATGAGATCATTGCTTGGTGTACTAGCGCCTTCTAGGGTTCTCACAATTATTTCGACTCTTTAGCCTCTCAATAATTTCCCATGACGGCCAGGATGAACAAAGGTTCCCTTTTATAAGAGAACCTTAGTGAGAACCCTAAGCAACAAACGAACTAGGCCCAAGTCCAACTTGGCCCGTTTTAATTCGTTTTGATCCAACTCGTTTTGGTGTGCGACCCTGTAGGTTTTATACTCTTTGACAGTATAATTAAAAGCCCGTTTTATTATACGAATAGTAAGCGGTCTCTAGTAAAACATTACTACTATCCAAAGGGTATAAAGGTCAAAAACGACACAACCTTAAATTGATATTCCACATATTAACTCCTTTTGTCAATCGATATCTAGATTGAACACAAGACTAGGCAAGTGTCATTCTTGTATAGTTCAATCTTTATTTCTTGATCTCTAAGTATAATTAATCTAAAACAAATGACATCTCATTTATGCATGGCCATGCAAATATTAATTACACTTATCAAGGGGCCCAACGATATCTCTCTCAATATATGAGAGTGACAAATCTCATCTTAATCAACCACATACCTCTACATAGTTCATAGTATGCTCGGTCATCATCTTTATAATTACTCGATCAAGAGCAACGTTTGATAATGCCTGACAGGCTAATCCCTATGTTGGTAACCATGGCGATCTCAGGTCTGAGGATAATACGATATCACAAATGGGGAACATCACTGATGACATTATGTAACACTCCTCGCAGTGTCCCCAAAGCGGGTCAGTCCAATACTTTGTTCCCTAACAAGTATCAGTATGTTCAGCTTGATATTTCCATATCCATGACTTGTGGAACATAATCATCAGCTGACCCATACTCTAATCATTATATCAGTGTGATCCTAGGTTATTGACACATGATTAGGGACATCTAAATAATATTATTATAACATTACTAGCATCCCACAATCAAGTCACGTACTTGATGAACTAGTATTAATATATATTATTTACAAGAGAATATAAAGTATAATAAATAAACTTTATTAATAACAATAAGCATAAAATATCCAAGTACAAATCATAATCTATGAATAGTCCTAGGACATATCTCTTTCAGCTATCACATTGGCTTCTTGGGAAGAGAAAACCTGGAATAATACATCATATTTTCAGCTGCTTAAATGTTGATCAATTAGCTCACTAACCTTAACCAAAGAACAACCATTGGGTTTAGGAGAAAAGATTTTAAAGTTGTTGTTGAAAGGCACCCAACAATCCTCCTAAATATTGACCGATTTACCAATATTAACTTGCCACTTACAACCCAAAGTAAGAAGTTTTCGGCCTTCCAACAAGTTCATCCATGCCCACGAGGCATTATAGCCTTTAATAGCTTCCCAAAAACTGCATCGAGGGAAGTAAATCGCCTTAAACAACCTGGCCGACAAAGCATTAGGCAAAGAGATAAGCCTCCAATATTATTTAGTAAGAAAAGCAATATTAAAAACATGGAGGTCCCAAAACCCAATACCACATTCATCCTTAGCTTCAAAATTAAACTCCATTTCTTCCAATGAATTTTTTGTTTGTCTTTAACTTCGCCCCACCAAAAATTTCTAATCAGCGCCGAGACCGAGTCGTAAAAAGAGGACGAAAGCAAAAAGCATGATATAGCGTAGGAAGGAATAGCTTGGATCACTGATTTAATGAGAATTTTTTTGCCCGCGGGAGATAACAAAGATTGCTTCTAACTCGCCAATTTAGTCAAAAAAAATCCACCCGAAAATGAAGTGATTGTTTCTTAGATCTATCCCACAAGAAGGGCAAACCGAGTTACTTATCTTTGGAGCCCATAGAGGGAATATGAAGAATGGAAGAAATAGTAAATCTGGCAGCTTTCTTAGTAATATGAGATAAGAAAACACTGGATTTATCAAAGTTGACTAGTTGCCCAGACCCCACACTAAAATCATAAAAAAGCACGAGAAGATTCATGCAATTTCTAGTATTGGCCTTGAGAAAAATGACCAAATCATTAGCGAAAAAGAGATGAGAGAGCATGGGAGCCTTGCGTCGTATAAAAAGATCGGACATTGGATCTCACCCTCGAAACCAGCCCGAATAATAAACTTGGATCACATCTTGAATAATGAGGAATATAGGAATATAATGAAGGGAATTAGGGCAGCGAACATACATCATATGCACAATAAACTACACTAATCATTAAACCCTATGATTTATACTATTCAATAAAATCAACAGAAAAATATACCTTGTATGATATTTTGGATTGATTCAATGAACATGGCGGATCAAATCCTTTTGTTGTTGTCGTCTTAGCGTAGAAATACGACGCCTCTACGGTATACACACATGAACGAGAACGAATCCTTACTTGGTGTACTAGCACACAATTATGGTTCTCACCTTTTGCCTATCTTTTTCTCTGTTTGAGCAAAGGAGCCTGATGGTTTCCTTTTAAAAGGAAACCCTACTGAGAAACCCTAAGCAACAAAACGAATTAGGCCCAAGTCCAACCAAGGCCAAGTCCAATCCATTTTTGACCCTACTCGTTTTGGTATGGGACCCTGTAGGTTTATACTCCTTTGCCAGTGCAATTAAGAGCCTGTTTTAATTATACAAATAGTAAGCGATCTCTAGTAAGACATTACTACTACCTAGGAGGTATAAAGGTCAAAACGACACAACCTTAAATAATATACCACATATTAATTCCTTTTGTCTACCGATATTTAGATTGAACACAAGACTTAGGCAAGTGTCATTCTTGTATAGTTCAATCTTTGTTTCTTGGTCTCTAAGTATAATTAATCTTATACAAATAACACGTCATTCATGCATAGCCATGTAAACATTAATTATACTTATCAAGGGGCCCAAATATATCTTTCTCTAGTTATATGAGAGTGACAAATTCCATCTTGATCAATCACATACCTCTACATAGTTTGGGGTATGCTTGATCATCATCTTTATAATTACTCGGTCAAAAGTAACGTTTAATGATGCCTAGCACACCAATCCCCATGTTGGTAACCATGACGATCTCAGTTCTGAGGATAATATGATATCACTAATGGGGAACATCACTGATGACATTATATAACACTCCTTGCAGTGCCCCAAAGCGGGTCGATCCAATACATTGTTCCCTAACAAGTATCAGTGTGTTCAGCTTGATATCTTCATATCCATGACTTGTGGAACATAGTCATCAGTTGACCCATACTTTAATCATTATATCAATGTGGTCCTAGATTATTGACATATTATTAGGGATATCTAAATAATATTATTATTTCATTACTAGTATGCCACAATCAATTCACGTACTTGATGAACTAGTATTAATACATATTATTCATAAAACAATATAAAGTCAATTGAAATAAACTTTATTGATAATAATAAGCACTAGATATCCAAGTACAAATCATAACCTATGAATAGTTCTAGGGTATATTTCTTTCATATAAGAGATCTCCTTGATGGAGACCTCTTTTCAGAACTAGAGAGTAACACTTCTCACCATTAACCAAAATATTGACCCTGATTGTTTTAACACATTGAGCAATAAGATTTATCCATCTTTCACTGAATCCAAGTTTTCAAAGCACTTCAAACAAGAAATCCCACTCAACCCTATCATAGGCCTTGTTGAAGTCGAGTTTAATTGCCATGTACCCTTGCTCACCTTTCTTTTTGTTTTTTAGAAAATGGAATGCCTCTTGAGCAATAAGAATGCTATCTTGAATGAGCTTGTTGACCTAAAAATCACTAATCTTGTTTTGATAATAACAATAAAATTAATCATGTGTAATTTAACTTAGTCATTGTTTCAAGTATAGCTATAAATCCAACTATTATCGTACGTGGACAAAACAGACAAAATCGATTGTGCAATCAATCATCTACATGTATTCCGAAATACATTAGTCTTCTTCACTCATATCAACATGATCAAAACATATTTACAATGGCATATCAATAAGGATCGAAAGTTCAAAGCAAAAGAAGAAACCGAAGAAACTCTTTAAAGCACTCAAAGACTCGTTAACCTTATAAATTGAGTGAGTACTTTAGATTTATGTAAAGTTTCTTGTTTGATGATTAATATAGCTCAAACATATCATATATCATGGTTTGATTGATTAAAAACAAGTTTGAATCAAAATCCATTTGAAAACTCCATTCTTACAAAAATTGATTTCGAAATAAATTCATATTAAATATGTTTGAATATATTTTGAGTTTTCCCGATAATAAGTGTCTTAGGAACATGTTTTTGAGGTCCCAAAGCATTATAATTGATTTTGGAGCCAAAATACAAAAGTTCAAAATTTGGAGTTTTGGCTGGCAAGACAATGCCCATCGATCAACTGATGAGCCAAGGCTCAGTTGACTGATGGCCTAGAATCTAGCTGTTAGATTTCTATTTTTTTACCATTTTTTGCACCAAACTCATATCTACTCTATTCAAACAGCCATATCTTGTTCCAACATATATATATTTATCCTAAACACTTTTTAAACCACCTTGAATCATTTTTACTCTTTATTCTTCATCTATTTCAAATATTCAAATATTCAAGAATACATTTTAATTAATCATTCATTAATTTGAGCTATACATTGTGATTAAACTTAATAACTTTAGTGTGAGCCTTATTTGTAATCCTTCAAACACTTGAAAGTTATTATACATTGGTGTTTGTTACCTAAACTTTATTCTTCAAATATTAAGAGAGGTTTATCTCTTAGATTAGCAAGAGGTCTTTCTTGTGTAAATGTTGTGAGTGAACAACATTTGTAAAGAGTGTGAGAAGTATATACTTGTAGTGGTTTGATTTTCACCCGAAAAAAAATTGGTATTAGTAGAATTTCTAAGGGGCACTACTCGGGTGCAGACGTATGGTCTAAACAACCGAACCGCGTGAACAAAACGACTTGGGCTCTTTCAGTTTATTCATTCTATCTCTAAACTCCTTTTTTATTTGCTTTGATATTATTGATTGTGATTGTGATTGCTTGTTTGTTTGGCTTAATTCTTGATATAGACATTAAATCTTTTTGAAACAATTTTTAAAACCGAATTAAGTTTTAAAAACCCTATTCACCCCCCTCGCTCTAGGGTGTTTTTCGATCCACAAAACCAGTTGAGAACAAATGCGACTTGGTGAGGAGAGATAATGGAGTGCATAAAGGCCTTTAATCAATTTGCTAATGTCTTTGCGACAACTTTATAAGCGAAATTACACAAGCTTATTGGGCGATGATGAGAAAGGGTTTCCCGATTCTTAACTTTTGGAATAAGAACCATGTTGGTTTCATTTAGATCTTTCAGCATATAACCCCTAACAAAGAAACCACAAACAGCTTTGCACACCGTGAATAGCTTTACACAAGCTTATTCGGGTATTTTCTTTCATAAGCCAAGTTTGATTGATTCACAGAATAGTACAAATGGTAACCAAAGTTCAATTAACCGAAACTTTGGTATCTAAAGCCTAATTATAATAAATTACTGGTACCCCAAACCTAAATGACCTTTTATGTGTAGACTTCTTTATTTTCTGCTTAAACTAATTTTAAATAATAATAATAATAATTTTTAATATACTAATATTAATAAAGAAATGATAATTTAATTCCAATATCATTTTGTTCCTAAATTATTCTACTTGGGATGTGGAAATAATACACTTCCCCTAAGCTAAAAATCAAATCTTAAGATTTGAGTGAATTTGTAAATTCAATTCCTAATTTTACTCCAAACAAAACATTAGATTTTATATTCTAATTCAAATCTTACATTTAAATCCACTCTCAAATCCCAAATCTAAAGGACCCTATTTTTTTTCATTTTTCATTTTATCTTTCTATCATTTATATCTCTTAAGAACTTACTTTTTCAAAGTGGTTAAAACACGTGATAAGCAAGTACCATAAATTTTTAACAAATGTTAACAGAAAAAATGTATAAGTTTAATTTTTAAACAAAAATTTACCTAAATCTAATTTCACCAATTATCATAATACCCATGTCTAAACGACCCTTTTTTTCCCTTTTGGTCTACAAAGGGACAAACAAAAAGAAAACAACCGGCTATACAACAAAACACAAAACCACACTAACAACACCACAAAAACTAGTTTCATCTGAAGCCTTGCGGATCCAAGTTTAGCAAAAGAAGTTGAGACAGAGCAGGAGGGGGCTTAAAAAGCCAATAAGGCGACAATGAACCAAATTTAGCATTAATAGCAACCCAATAAGCAATTGCATTAACCTCTCTGTATGTAAAGGAAAACGAGATTGAAGGAACTTTTCTAGCCACATCACGAATAGTTTTAACCACCCTAAATTCATCCCAAGGTAGAAAAGAGGCCTCAAAATAGCAAGATAACATCAACAATGACCTTGCTATTAGATTCAGTTATAATCGGCGGGTAAACACATAAGGTAGCAAACATTAAAACATCATAAATGACTTTTGCTTCCACCATGACCGGAGAAGAACATGAATAAAAGGAAATTTGCCCATCAACCAAGGCACCAGTATGATCTCTAATAACAAAAGCAGCCAAACTCAATTTAAGATTATCAAAGTAGCTAAACAAGGAGTTGACCAACAGTTAGGACAAGAAGAAAGTACATTTATAGAAAATTGACACAGCTTACGGTAAGCTAATCCAAATTCAAACAAAGATACTACTGTTTTAGTGATTACAACTAAAGCCTTTGGTTCGAATACCATGAAAAATAAACTCATTGCGAGTCTTCCAAATGAACCAACATAAATAACATAGAAAATAAAATGTCTGTAACCCATCAATAAATATATTATCATATTTAGAGAAAGTTTTAACAATCCCGCTTAACGGTGATGTAACTAACCCAAAAACTGAACACATGTACTGAATTGGAGCCAAAAATAACCAAACCGAACTGAACCGAAAATAACCACTAAACACAAGACAATGTTGTTTTGTATATGTTTTTTTTAAAAAAAAATTCCCCAAACCCTAAATTGTTATAGGCTTAAATTGCTTGTATATGTTATGAATACTGTTTTTAACTGTTAAAACCGAAAAGTTTGGTTTGGGTTTATGTTTCGAAGATTTAGAAATAAAAAACAAACCAAAAATGAATTTTCATGTGCGATTTGTGTTTGGGCCTGCCTAATTCTTACCCCGAACCAAACCGAAAACACTCATAATCTAGCTTTCAAACCGAAAAATATTCTTCAATTCTATAACAACATTAAAAGGACTTAAGCACCAAAATTCCATAACTTATAGGCACAAAATCAAAAGTTGTTCAATATTTCCAGGTTCCTTGCAACAAATAGGACAAACAGGAGAGGAAGCACACTTACGGGACCATAAAGCTTTCTTTGTTGAAAGAGATTTCGAGGTATAACTTCAAAGAACTATACTTGATTCGAGATAGGACTAGAATCTCCAAAATGGTAAGCCATAAACACATATAAGGGATAAAAGAAGAGCTCGGGGAAGAGGGCTTTAAAATTGAAAAAGATTGTTGCAACATTTTCATGCCCCGATTTAACTGAATACTCTCCATTATTAGAAAAATGACCTTTGTTTTATTCCACAAAATAGATGCCCTATTTGACATAAGATCATTCATTTTGTAAGTTTGATTTACATTATTAATTAAACTGAGCATTAGAGCTCATTTAAAGGATTATATTTAACCTACTCACAACATCCCATCTGAGGCATAAAATAAGCAATGGGTTAGGTTAGGCCAAATCCAAATCTATCCAACTCGGTGCTAGTTTTATTTTAAAAAACTCAAACCCGCTTTGAATAGTATATGTGTAAACCCATAATCGACCAGTCTTGACTCGTGATAATTTTATTATAAGGGTATTTTAAAAGAAAATACTATATGCAAGGTGAGTTTGGTCAAACGGGCTAAATTTTTGTAAGCATGAACCCATACCTTTATTTTATAACCTAAACCTACCCCATTGTTAAAAAAATCCCATCCTGATCCCACCCTATTTACAGGGCTGGCTCTGAGTTTTAAGGGGTCTTAGGCAAATTTTGGTTTTAGGGCCCTTCATGTTTTTGTATATGCATATAACAAGTATAATAATAAGTTGGCAAAAAAAAGAAAAAAAATTCATATAGCAATGACACTAGAAAAGTTATAAAAAAAGTAATTGCATTTTTTCAGTTATATAGAATTTAATCAAAACGACAACTAAAAGATAAAGTTTTATACCTAAAAAAAAATTAACCCTCAAATGAATTCATTATAGAAAGAAATCGTGAACCAAAACAACTAAAAGATATATAAAAATTAGAAAAAGAAATATGGAAAGTGTTGTGTATTGTGAATACAGAGTGACGCATTTAAGAATATGAGAACTTTATTGAAAAAAAAAAGGAATTAACTGAAGACCTCGTTTAAGAAAGCAAATAAAAAAATTTGTTGTGGGTCCTTTTGTAATTTTGTATATTCAAGTAATATAAGTACAATAAGCTCAACAAAAAAATAAGTAAATATAGTAATGCATTTGAAAAATTATAGAAAGAGTAATTAAAATTTTGCCATATATTTTTTGGGAGTTCTTAAACAAAAATATATTTTTTTTGTTCAAGAAAAACAAACTTAGGCTTGATAATCATTTAAAATAAAAAATAATCAACTGGAGAACAATCTTCGACTGCCAAGGCTCAAGCTCCTATACGTCGTAATCAAATGCATTTCCATCTAAATAACCAATTCCCACTGGGCGAATGGGTATTACTTTTTAGTTTTATTCAACATTAAATTCTTTTAACGTTATAACACACACACACACACACATAATATATATGGTCTTAAAAAATTCAGGGGCTCTAGTACAGAGGGGGTTCTAGGCGGTGACCTGGGCCGCTTATGACTCTGGTATTAAGTAGTGTTTGTAATAAATAAAAAGAGTGTTAAAATGTGTTTCTTTGTTAAATTTTAGAGGGAGTGTTAATAATAGGGGTGGATTTTTCTACCAATATTACCATACCATACCACAACATTGCCAAAGTGTACTGAAGTTTGGTAATAGTACATTACCAATCAATATTTGTACTGTACCAAAATATTATGTTACGGTATTGGTATTTGTTGGTCAGAAAACAACCCTAGAAGGGGGTGAATAGGGTTTTAAAAACTTAATGCAAAATTAAAACGTTTATAAAATATTTAAGCAAAGCAACTTAGCTAAGCAACAATATTAAGGAAATAATAAATTTCAAGTAATCAATCCTAAGACAAGCAAATAAGAAATCTCAAAATACAAACAATAATATAGCAATAAAAAGAGAGCTTGAGTTTAGAAAGATTAAATTAATTTGAAACTCAAGACTTTTTGTCCTCACGGTTTGGTTTATTAAACCATACATCCGCGCTCAGTTAGTTCCCCGAGAATTTTTACTATTCAATCTTCTTCGGGTGAAGATCAAACCTTAATACAAATGTTGTTATGCACACAACACTCACAATGTAGCTATACCCACTACACTTCTCACAAGATATGCTCTCTTGCTCTACAAAGAGACAAACTCTCTTTTGAAATAAAGAATGAATTGTTTGTGGTGATACACATTAATACAAGAACTCTCAAGTGTATTTGAATATTACAAATGAAGCTCACACTAGAGTTATCAAGATTGATCAAAATATATAGCTCAAAAGATGAAGGATTGATTAAAATGTGTTCTTGAATAATAGAGTATTAGAATGATTCAAGATATATTATAACATGTCTAAGACCCCATATATATAGCTTACAAAAGTATATGGCCGTTGGGGGTGATTAAGAAAGGTTTTGGGTCAAAGTCATACATTTCCAAACTTTTTAACAGCTAGTTTTGACCAGAAATTCAAATTTGTTTTGATAATTTCTTGTAATCTAACTGTTGGAATACGCTCAAATTTTGGTCAAAAGTGATACGAGATATTGTCTAACTACTGTAAAAATTTTAAAATGATCGAAGTCCGAGAAGGCCTTCATCATACTGTTAGATCAAAACTGTGCTAAAATTGAGCGAGTTTTAAATGTAAAATAAAAATATTTTTGCAATTTAACAATTTAGTTCCAAATACAATTATAATGATTTGTGAACCTCAGAAATATGTTTCTAAGATACCTATTTTTATTAGAGCTTAAAATATAATCATTTAAAATTAATATGAATTTATTTTGAAACTCGGTCTTTGTAAAATGATGTTTTTCAAATAAAGTCAATTTCAAGCTTGTTTGAATCAATCTTTAAAAGATGTATGAATACGTTTGAGCTATAAGGATTTGATCAAAAAAGTAACTTTACATAAATCTTAAGCACTCACTCAATTATTGAATTAACGAGTCTTCGAATGCTTTGATTTGTTTCTTCGGATTGATCTTCATTTGAAACTTTTTCTTTGAAGCTTTTCATATAGTCTTTTGATCATTTGTACTTCATAATTTGCATTGACAGATTTGATCTTCCTTATCTTGTTCAATAATCGAATAGTGAAAGAATGATCATTGTCATATTTTTCTTGAATTTTCCAAGTAAATAAACTATATACTTATATCAAGAAATATGTTAAATTACACATGATTGATTTATTATTATTTTCAAAATAAGATTAAGACCTTAGGTCAATAGTATTGAAAATTAATACCAATGGTATATCGTTCCATGCCAAAATATTGATATGTACCATGTTATACCATACCGTACCATTGCCAATTGTACTATTAATACCAAATCCCATAACACTTATATTTTACTTTTGAGATAATTAGATTTAGAGTAATGGGCGATCCATATTTAGATTTTAGATGATTAGATCAATGGATGATTTTTATTTTAAATATTATTCACATTTCACGCACCCAGTCTCATCATTTTAGGTTTTCAATGTTGTATGGGCTTATTTTGTGCCACTTTTGGAAATTGGAATTATGCCACTATTGGATTCGGTTTATAAATGCCACTATTTGTTTCTTTGTTTGTTAGTCTTTTTTTTTTCTTCTTTAGTTCAGCATACTCCTCTTAGGTGGCAACATGTAAATACTTCGATACTTTTATCTTATATGTTTCAGTTTTATTATGCCTCTTTAGAAGTATTACCTTATAATGTTTGTGATATGGCCATTATGGAATTGTTTACTCTTTTAAATTTTAATCAAAGATTTGTTGAAAATTATTGTAAACCTTAAAGTTTACGTATCTCTTCTGCTATGTTTTGATAATATTTCAATTTTCTAGTAAAGTAGTTCTTTGTAATGAGTTTGTACTATGACAAACTGATAAATAATAATTACACCCACATTTTCATTAACCTTGATTTTTATTTTTTTTGATAAACTACCGTACCATACCAAATTATATACTGAAGATTTTGGTATAACAATAATAATATATTTTGGCATATTAAAATTTCAATATGATACATAATACATTCAGTATGGTAAAGTTTTATAACAAATATATCCCGCATAATAATGTATTTAGTGGGTTATGGGTGTTAATATGACCGAACTCTTTCTTTTTGGGGGGTGTTATTTACAACCCTTATATTTGTCACAAACACTCCCTTGTCACAAACACCCCCGAAAGGTAAATTTCTAATCACTAACACCCCTTAAGATTCGCCTAATGAGAGGTGAGTGCACATGCACACACTCGCGCCACTTGCCCCACTTGGGGAGAGTTTGTTTGTAATAACTTGTCTAACATCAGACAATTGATTATTGGAGTATTTTCTAAATAAGGCCTACCTAACGAAAGGTGAGTGTACTTACATAAACTTGGCTTACATGAAAAGAGTGTGTTGCTAAACACTCACGTAACATCAGGTAATGGAGGGGATGTTTGTGACAAATGAGGTAATATTAAAATGTGTTTTTAGATAAATTTTGGGATAAAAACATGAAAAATCCCGAGGTTTGAGTTTACTTGCAATGTTGCCCCTGCTGTTTAAAAACTTGCAATCCTTCCTTAAAGTTGCGATTTTGTTATGATACTACCCTGTAGCTAACGGAGGTAATGGAAAGCTGAGTTGGCAGCTTTCTTTCTTCAACTTTTTTTTTTAAAAAAAGGTTTAAAATGTAATAACTTTTAACACAAAATGCGGATTCAAATAAAAATTATATATTTGAAATATAATTATTCGTGTTTTTGGCGTTATTTTGTGCTTAATTGGCCCTCTGTATTAATACAAAGCTATGGACTAGTGAAATTCTTAGTCTTCAACCAGTTATGGTAACTTTGCCTATTTTCCTTTCTTTTATAGTAAAATCCTTTCAAACAAATATGTTAATAAGATAGAAGCTACAATAGTAAATAATGACAAATTTACTAATAAATCTAATATTGTATTTTCTGTAGGGGTGTCAAGTCTATGGAAAAGATGTTTATGATCTTCTGGAAAGAACGCCAAGAACAAGGTAACACAGGCGAAGGCAATGGCTCAACATAGGACTACTGTGAAATTATTAATCAACAATAGAAGCAGAGTGATTGTGCATATTCTCTTCTTACAAGTTTCAAAGATCCATCATTGTTGTACAATAAGTAGAATTAGAACATAATGTTTTCCTGGTTAATACTCCAAAAATTAATTCTGAACAAAAAGATCAATTATTTTATGAACACTGATATATCTGAATTGAGAGATACTATGCACAAGCCCAAATATCTAGTTTTGAAGTAGATCTTAGTCAGAATTCGGCAATAATATATAGGATGTATACCAAATTTAACAATCGACTCAAAAGAATTTACAAAACATATAAAAATTAGTATAAGAACTAGATGTTATAATATGACAGTAGGATAGAGTAATATACTAATGCATACTTTATTTATAGGAAAATTATTTAATAAATATCATGTAAATATTAAAGCAGAATTCGATAGTATAGTAAAAGCCTTTCAAAGAAAATATGTTACTACGACAGAAGCTACAAAAGTAGATGATGGTGTCAAAATCTAGAACAGATAATTGACAACCAACCAATCAATGAATAATGGTGAATTTGAGGTTTAACAATGGATTGTAACTGTGAACAGTGATTGTGAACAGTACCACCGTATATGTGAACAGTGATTGTGAACAGTACCAATGTGTATGTGAACAGTGATTGGGCATAGACCTCGCTCAGTGGAGCCGTAAGGGGAGTGAACTTCCGGTGAGCTATGTCCTCGTTAGATCTGAACATTTCGGTATTCTTTTTGTTCTTCTTGTTCTCCCTCTCTTGGCCAGAAGAAGGCTATGTTCCCCCTGGCGCTTGGAAGGGGGCCAGAGAGTAGAAAATCTTAACATGTTGCGTCCTTGGAGTGTCTCTTCCACTCCAATCTGTTTGTTGACCTCGTCTAGGAGCTCAGACATGGTCTTTGGAGCCATTCTAGCTAAAGTCATTAAACAGTAGGGGGAGCTTACTCCGTTCATAAATGCTGCTACGGCTACACCTTCATTGAGATCATCGATCATGAGGCTTTCCTGGTTGAACCGGCAAGCGTACTCTTTCAGGCCTTCATTTGAACTTTGTTTGATTGTGAAGAGGTGGGTGGAGGTCTTAGACTGCTTTCTAGTCCCCACGAAGTGAGTTACGAATCTCGTACCAAGCTCGTACAAGCTCTGAATCGAGCCTCGAGATGGGTTGTTGCACCACATCCGAGCTGCCCCCTTGAGAGTTATGACAAAAGCCCTGCATATGATACCATCTGGGACATTCTGGAGCCCCATCATATTTTCAAATTGCTGCCAATGGTCCATTGGATCGGTTGAGCCATCATATAACTCTAGAGGAGGTAATTTGAATTTGTTCGGGACTGCACAGGTCTGGATGTGCGCTGCAAACGGGGATTCAGAATTTCTTACCAGAGTTGCTGCCGAGCTCCCCCCGACGTGGCCTATGGTTTTCATCATTTCGGCTAGCTGGGCTTTCATTTCTTATCTGAGCCTCTGCTCTACTTCTTCAACAGAGCTCTTGTTCGAGATCCTGTCAAACACGGACCCTCGAGGCCTAGCATTTGTCTCCAGAACTGGTGGAATGGGGGGTCGACCTCCTCTGCTCACACTTTGTCTTTGAGCCTCTCCTTCAGAGCGTCTTTCTCGAACAACATTAATTTGTGGATTTCTTTTTGGAGATAATGGGGGAGCTGTAACAGAGAAATCATCATAAGAATCTTCTTGTTCAAAACTGGATTGATCGGCATCAGACCCACTAGGCCTGCCTCGACTTCTCCTATACCTCCGGCGGCGTTCCCCTAGCCTTTCAATGGCTAGGATTCGCGCAGGGGCTGGGGGAGCCGGTGCAGAAATAGGGGTTACAGGCGATCCATCTCTTGAACTGTATGAAGGGGGTTCTCTTTAAGCTATTAATCTGTCAATCTGGACCTGGAGAGCAGTTTGTTAAGCCACTAAGGCTATCAAGGGGTCTGTTTGGGTGTTTTTTGACTGGGACATGGTGAATATATGGCTTTTGGCTTTTTGAGAAGCGTGTGACTTTAAGGAAATGTCTTTCCCACAGACGGCGCCAAACTGATGGTGTCAAAATCTAGAACATATAATTGACGACCGACCAATCAATGAATAATGGTGAATTTGAGGTTTAACAATGGATTGTAACTGTGAACAGTGATTGTGAACAGTACCACCGTATATGTGAATAGTGATTGTGAACAGTACCAATGTGTATGTGAACAGTGATTGTGAACAGTACCACCGTGTATGTGAACAGTACCACCGCGTATGTGAACAGTGACTGTGAACAGTGCCACTGTATATGTGAACAGTGACTGTGAACAATACCGACAGAAACTGATTAAAAATAAAGATGAACACGAGACATTTTTTGTTAAGGTAAGTTCCCCCGGTAGCGCTTATGCTAGTCCGGCAGTACGTCCTCCTTTTGTGTGTGCTTGCTTTGTATTAGCTCAAAGGCAATCAATTTGGATGATGATACAAGCTACCAATCTCTCTTTCTCTCTTCGTATAATTTCCTTAATTCTATTTATAAGTATAGAATTATGATTACAAATATTTCAACAGAATAAATAATAAACTGTGTGGGAGAGAGAGCGTATAAGGGTGATTGATATTTTTTGAGGGTATAAAAAGAGAGAGTATAAGACCCTCGAAAATTGGCTTGTATTTATATTGCCAATGACTTTATATCTGTTAGAAGAGATGGATGGATATTGGGAGAGAAGAAATAGATGTTTTTTGGTGTGATTTGAATGAATGAATGAGGGGGGTATTTATAGGTAAATATAGAATGACAAAAAGGTAAATTTGGTAAAAATGAAGGGCAAAAAGGTAATTTTTGGTGGAGGTGTGGTAGGTGAGGGGTAAAAATGGTATTTTATCGGAGGTAAAAAATAGGATTTTACTGGAGGTAAAAGTGTTGAATTACCTTTGTAGGCCAATGATAAAATTAGTATTTAACCCCAGCAGTAGATAATGCTATATATGAAGGATTAGAATGGCCACTACCAAAAATAAATAAAATTATTAGCTAATAAAAGTAAATTATAGGGAAAAAAACAAAGAAAACCCTAAAGTTTGGGGGTATTTGCAATTTCGACCCCGAAATTTGAAACTTTGCAATCATGCCTCCAAAGTAATTTTTCATTGCAAATTAGACCCTCCGTCTAACTCTCCCGTTAAAGCTAACGGAAAGCTGACGTGGCACACAAACTTCCGGTTTTTTTTTTTTTTCTAAACTTCTCATTTTCTATTAAAATGTTCTATTAAAATGAGAAAACATGTAGGCAATGAAAACATATCAAAAAGGCAAAAAAAAAAAAAAAAAAAGTACCCAAAATTTCTAGGGACAATTAAAAAAAAGGTCTTATTAGAAAAAAAAATTCACACTAAAGCCAATGAATAATTTTTTTGTAAATAAAGGGCCTATTTTTTATTTTATTGATAATATAACATGTGTTTTTTTTTCATTATAAAATGACATCCCAACCCTTAAAATAAACTAAAAAAATACCAATATGCATTAAAATATGGATTGCAATATGAACTTTGCAGTCCATATTTTACTGCAATATGAACTTTGCAGTCCATATTTTTGGTGCAAAGTTCATACTGCAATCCATATTTTACTACAATGTAAACTTTGCAGTCCATATTTCTAGTGCAAAGTTCATATTGCAGATCATATTTCACTACAATATCCATATTTTTTGTGCAAATTTCATAAAGAGGTGGTAATTTAGGTAATATATAACATGTTTTTATTAATTAAATGATATTTAAACTTATTCAAATACATTCATTTAAAATATAAAACAAAATATGCCTCTTACACTAATTACCAATTAAAAATAGGCCCTTCATTCAAAAAAATATTATTCATTGGAGTTTTGGTAAAAATCAATGTGTAGTAAGACCTTCTACCTAATTTCTAGAAATTTCTATTGCTTCGCAAAAATGACATAAAAAAACTACTAATTTTATAACTAAAAAGGCAAAATAAGGTTTTTTTTTACTAAATCTACATGCTTCTAACTAACACAATCACTTAAAAAAAATTAAGTGTTTTTTAAAGAGGGTTCAAATTCATAGCTTCCTTGCATGTATTTATTTATTGTGTTATTTGAGAATTGTTTTATTAGGTTTTGAAATTCAAATTGCCAAAAATATCTATATTACTCATATTACATATAAAAATATTAGATTTTTATGGTGTGCTTATAAAAATATTGCATTAACGTATACATTTTATTAATATAAAATGTATTCTTTATTTTTTGGAAGTATATTTATACATAAAGAACACATTTTAAAAGTAAATCCAAAAAATAAAGAACACATTTTATAATATAAATGGATGTTCTCACCATTAAATGTATTATTATGTTTATTTTTAATTTTTTTTAAAATAACTCTTAATATCAACGTGGGAGCGAAAAAAAAAATTGCGACAAAATCGTTTATAAGCACTCCACAAAAATTCAATATTTTTATATGTAATAAGAGTAAAATAGATATTTTATGCAATTTGAATTTCAAAACCTAATAAAACAATTCTCAAATAACACAATAAATAAATACATGCAAGGAAGCCACGAATTTGAACCTTCTTTAAATAACACTTAATTTTTTTTAAGTGACTGTGTTAGTTAGAAGCACGTAGATTTAGTAAAAAAAAATAAAATTAATTTGCCTTTTTAGTTAAAAAATTAGCAGTATTTTTTTTCGTCATTTTTGCGAAGTAATAGAAATTTTAGGTATTTTTTTTTGCCTTTTTGATGTGTTTTCATTGCCTACATATTTTCTCATTTTAATAGAACATTTTAATAGAAAATGAGAAGTTTCAAAAAAAAAACGCGGAAGTTTGGGTGCCACGTTAGCTTCCCATTAGCTTTAACGGGATAGTTAAACGGAGGGTCTAATTTGCAATGAAAAATTACTTTGGAGGCACGATTGCAAAGTTTCAAATTTCGGGGTCGAGATTGCAAATACTCCCAAACTTCAGGGTTTTCTTTGTTTTTTTTCCCTAAATTATATGAAGATTCAAAAGGAAATGCTAGTATTAGTTTTACAAATTATAAAGTTATAAAAGAACCTGAAAGAATAGAAGAAATAAATGTAATAATTAACGACGAAATAAGATTAAATGAAAATATGCAAAATTATTTATTTAAAAAATACAAAGATAAAATTTATGACAAAATAATACAAGACTATGATACAAAAGAATAGGGAAAAAAACAAAGAAAATCCTGAAGTTTGGGAGTATTTGCAATCTTAACCCCGAAATTTGAAACTTTGCAATCGTGCCTCCAAAGTAAATTTTCACTGCAATTTAGACTCTCTGTCCAACTTCTCTGTTAAAGTTAACAGTTTTGCTGACGTGGCAACCAAAATTTTTTTTCCTGAAACTTCTCATTTTCTATTAAAATGAGAAAATCTGTAGGTAATGAAAACACATCAAAAAGCCAAAAAAAGAAAAAGCACTTAAAATTTCTTTTGCTTCGCAAAAATGACGTAAAAAAAATACTACTAATTTTCTAACTAAAAAGGCAAAATAATTTATTTTTTTACTAAATCTACATGCTTCTAACTAACACAATCACTTTAAAACAATTAAGTGTTATTTAAAGAGGGTTCAAATTCGTAGCTTCCTTGCATGTGTTTATTTATTGTGTTATTTAAGAATTGTTTTGTTAGGTTTTGAAATTCAAATTGCAAAAAATATCTATATTACTCATATTACATATAAAAATATTGGATTTTGTCGCAATTTTTTTTCGCTCCCACGTCGATATTAAGAGTTATTTTTTAAAAAAATAAATAAAAAATAAACATAATAATACATTTAATGGTGAGAATGTCCATTTCTATTATAAAATGTGTTCTTTATTTTTTGGATTTACTTTTAAAATGTGTTCTTTACGTATAAATATGCTTCCAAAAAATAAAGAACACATTTTATTTTAATAAAATGTATACGTGAATGCAATTGTTGTAGAAATGAATGTTCTAACCATTAAATGTATTATTATGTTTATTTTTAAATTTTTTTTAAAAATAACTCTTAATGTCGACGTGGGAGTAGGAAAAAAAAACTGCGATAAAATCGTTTATAAGCACACCATAAAAATCCAATATTTCTATATGTAATATAAGTAATATAGATATTTTTTGCAATTTGAATTTCAAAACCTAATAAAACAATTCTTAAATAACACAATAAATAAACACATACAAAGAAGCCATGAATTTGAACCCTCTTTAAATAACACTTAATTTTTGTAAAGTGATTGTGTTAGTTAAAAACATGTAGATTTAGTAAAAAAACAAATTATTTTGCCTTTTTAGTTAGAAAATTAGTAGTATTTTTTTTACGTCATTTTTACAAAGCAAAAGAAATTTTAGGTACTTTTTTTTTATTATTTTTTTGGCTTTTTGATGTGTTTTCATTGCCTACATATTTTCTCATTTTAATAGAAAATGAGAAGTTTCAAAAAAAAAAAATTTGGTTGCCACGTCAGCAAAATCGTTAACTTTAATAGAGGAGTTCGATGGAGGGTCCAAATTGCAGTGAAAAATTACTTTAGAGACACGATTGCAAAGTTTCAAATTCCGGGGTCAAGATTGCAAATACTCTCAAACTTCAGGGTTTTCTTTGTTTTTTTCCCAAAAGAATATGAAGAATTAGAATAAATATATGGTAATCAAGAAGCTAGAGAATCAATATTTAAAGTATATAGTGCAGAAAGAACATATGAAGAACATAAAAATTATATATTAACAATAGGATTAAATAAATTGTAAAAAATGCTTACAAAATAGAACAATATTTAATACTTACAAAAAATTGTAAAAAATGTAGTAAACTTTTAAAAAATATAATAAATATTTGTAAAAAAATGCAAAAGTAGTATATGTTATGAATGTCTTAAAAACTTTCCAAAGAAACAAATACTATACAACGAAATATTAATTTGATAGCTTTTCCAGTTAAACTAAAGTTTAAAGATTTAATAGTAGAAACACAAGTTATGTTAGACACATGAGCTACAAAAAGTCTAATAAGTGAAAAATTAGTACTAAAAGAATTCCAACAAAAATTAAATTATAACTTAAACCTCCATCAATATAATAATGAAGTAATACAAGTCACACATTGTATACAAAATATTCATATAATAATAAATGAAGAACAATTCACTCTACCACAAAACTGGGTAACTAATTCAAATTCAAAGCATATATTTATACTAGGATTAAGTTTTATACAATCTTTAACAGGAGGATTTATATATACACCCACATAATTACAATTTTTTAAAAGAAGGGCATATGGAGTATCAGATAACAACAAAAAAGTAATAAAAAATTCAAATAAATTATCCTATAGTAATAATTTTTCACTAGAAAGGTCACACAATTATAAAGAAATCTTAATACAAGAAATAGAAAATTTAGAAATAATCTTAACTAAATATAATGAAAGTGAAAATCTTAAATATAGTACAAATATATAATTTTTATTTGACTTTCTATTTTGTTTTAAAATTTATTATATTTAAATTCTTTTTTTTTAAAAAAAAAGTTGAAGAGAGAAAGTTGCTGTTTTTTGGTCGTATGTCCATTTCACTCTCTTCTCTCACTCAGAGTACTCATTCCCTCTAGCTCTCACATAAAAACCCACACACCTGCAAATCACCGCCGGCGAATCTCTCGACGCTGACCCTTTCACCAATATCAGATCCGGCCACAAGTGAACCCTCACCACCATCGCCTCATTCTCACACCCGAATCACCAACACAAGGTTCTGCACTTTGTAATCTTTCACTCTTAATTTACATCATTTTTTTTTCAAAATTCTTTGATCTCATATTGTGCACCTTTTGCGCTAATTTTCTTCTCTAAAATTTTGCTCTAATTTTTACAGCAATTTGTTCACGTTCTCTCATTTTTTACATAGACTGGTTGATTCTTGAATATACTTCGATTTCAAATTGTTTGATTTTTATCTTTTTGTCTAAGAACTAAAAATTGATAATTGCTCTTGTAAATAAACTTGAATCTCAGTAATCTAGCTCTCTCAATTCCCCTTTAAAGACTGGGTTCAATCGGATACGGCTCCTCTGTAGTTTATCAAGTAAACTGCACGGTGATTTTAAAACAGATCTTGACTCCTCATTTTAAGACATTGCGAGCCAATGTTATTTAACGCTTTCTAGTTTTTTTTTTCCTTCTCCCATCTCCATGCAAACACTAAACATCATTTAGGTATCATTTAGGTTCCGTTTGATTGTAAAGATGCGGAAAAGGAAAATAAATTTAGTTAGTTTGTGTGAAAAGATAGAAAATAAGGTGAGAAATGTTACTCATTTTATGAGTATATATCCTCCATCCTTCAATGTTTTTGTTGGAAAATTTTTACTCACCACCAAGTAAAGAAAAATTCTTCATGGAAAAACTTAAAAATCAAGAGGATATCACCTCTATAACTCAACTTATTTTCCATATTTTCACCAAAACTAACTCAATTTATTTTCCTTTTCCACCTTCCAATCAAACGGAGCCTTAGGGGTTATTTCATGAATTGTCAATCATTTCAATTGCCCTAATTTTAATTCTATTAATAATTTTTTCAGTTTATCCACCCTTGATTTATGTTAATCTTGAAACAAACTTCTAAAAACTTCCTTATAAAAATTGAGAAGTATATTCACCGATTAATAATCCTTTAAATATATTTATTTTTAAAAATAGTTTCCTAACTAGAATATACTACCTTTAAATATATTTACTTTTAAAATTAATTTCCTAATTAGAATATATTTTCTTAATTTGTTAAAAAGTGTATTGATACAAGTACTTTATATTCATTATTCATCAAAAACATACACTATTATAAAACTGGGCGGAGTTAATTTATATTATTACATCATAACACTAATGAATAATTTTTTTCAACAAATGAGTTTACTATTTTCTTTTTCTTTTTTGCTATACAATGAGGGTTTTTAAAAATAAAAATAAAGCAGTATTAGAATTTAAGAAACTAATTAAGAATTAGTGGAGGCAATAAACATTGTTTTCTTCAATCTCAATCCTTTCAAGTCAAAGGAAGAATATTCAATTATAGTATATGTTTGTTTTCTTGTTTGCCATCATGAATCTATAATTAAGTTATAATTTTAATTTGCTTCTAGGTAGGAACTAAATTTTGTAGACGTATTACAAATGTTTTAAAATATACTTACTGTTTAATTACTATTTTAAAACTAATGTGAATTATTGTATAATCTCAATTCTGAAAACAAATGTGAATTATAGACTATAGTCTAATCTTATAGTCTAATTTTGAGTCCGAAAAGTGAATATAATTAGGGACGGCAAAAACAACCGCGGGTTCAAGTACCTGCAGGTTTTTACCCAAACGGGTCCATTTCGGGTAGTAACTTTTGGATTCGGGTCCAGTTCTGGGGCGGGGAGAGAATAAAATAAGAGGGTTCCTGTTTCGATTCCAGTTTCGGGTATCTAAATACCCATACCCAAAGATCCGCCCCAAAATATTTATATATATAAATATTTTATTTTATATACATATATATAAACTATTAAACAATAAACATAACTTATTACTTTATTAGCCTAGGGTTTCTTCTTTACATTTTACTTTCCTAATCCACATTCCACAGCCGCACACAGCACAGACGTACCCACATACGTAACTCACCCAAACACCCATTCTCCGTCTCCGACTCTCCGCTGTGTGTATCTCCGTCTCCGACTCTCCGCACAGCACAGCCGTCTCCCTCTCGTCATCTTCCGGCAGTTCGGTCTCCTCTCCCTCAAGCTTTCATCAAGTAACTATCTTTCTCACTCTCTCTCTATATATATATATATATTATCCATGTCACGATATGATTTCTTTTTATTTATGTTACCCTCTTTCTATAATAAATTAGAAGGAAGGAATTGGGGTTGATTTCTCAGTGATGATTAATCAAGATGATGAGTCTGATGATAATCCATTCTTTTATAAATCATGTGGACAATCGAGGCATTTGTCTGAGAGAAATTTTTGCATTCCCCTTGATTATCTCAAAATTTATATATTTTCGTGATTATGACAAGATCAATCGAGGTCTGTTTTTTCTTATTTTAAATCTTACAGTTTCCTCTTAAAAATTGTGATTTTTGTTTGAATATTTTATATATTAAGAGTAAAATAAAATAAAGTTATAGAAAGTTAGCATAATGATGATGCAAGACAATGTCTTCTTATTATTGATGCATAAAAACCTCCTACTCATTCTGAATACTCCCTTTCTTGATATCAATAACATTACATAGGATGGAAACAATTGAACAATCATATATCATAAAAGTACGATAAATTGCTTGTTGCAAATATTTTTTTGGATATATAAATTTTTTGTTTGGATGTAGTTTTGTGTAATGAGTACAGGGGATGTGGCAATGATGATAACATAATTTCTCTCACTAATTCAATTGTTTGGACTCAATACAAGCGTTTTTAAGTATTGAGATTGTTTAATTTTGCATTTTGATTTGATGAAGTTTGTTGTGGACTTATTTTTAATTTTTCATTTTGTTTTGATGAAGTTTGTTGTGGACTTATTTATATTTTTGTGTTTTGGATTTAGATTTGTTTATTTTGTATACTTTGGATTTGGTAGAAAGTTGATGAAGTTTGGATTTGGTAGAGATTTGGATTTAGATTTGATGAAGTTTGTTTGAAAAAATAGCACTGTTGAATGTTTGTGTAAATACAATGGCCTTTTTTCAAAAAAAAAAAAAAAAAATTTCGTGGGTACCCGGACCCGAAACTGCCGGTTCCGAGCACTACCCGAACCGATTTACATGGTTCTGGGCGTGGGCCCGGAGTTGGTCCGTGGTTCCGAGGATGGGTAATACCTACCCGGCCTCGACCCACCCCGTTGCCATCCCTAGATATAATTGATAGTAAATTATACTCCCTCCATCCCAAATTGCTGGTCCCTTTTAGGAAATCCAACTTATCATGGATCTAACATCATCATTGCACTTATTGCTTAATTTACATTGACTTTCTCCTTTTTACCCTTTTTTTTATTCAAAACTTTTACTTAAAAAGTGAAAGTACAAAAGGGCAAAATAGGTATGTACTTATCTTTTATGGAAAGTGGACATTTATTTTGGGACATCCAAAAAATGAAAGAGGGACTGGCAATTTGGGATGGAGGGAGTATATATTAGAAATATCATTTTATTATACAATTTATTTTTAGTTTTTGATATATTATATGACGGTGGATAGAAGTAAAAATTTGGTGGATAATTTACAATTGAATCAAAAAGAATCATTATTTTTAAAAAATTATGCCAATATTGATTTTTGTAAGTTTATCCAACAACGTGATTAAACTTAGTGGCCGGGCAATAGAGATTATCTTTGTAAAACCCAAAGAGAGGGATAGACCGACAAATTTCGTGGATAGAAATAAATCACCCTTGTTAATTACTAATCAATTTGATTAGGTTGTTTAATTTTTTTGATTGTTGAAATTTAAATTTTGAATTATTTGATTTTCTATATTTTAGTAATTGATTAAGTTGTTAGAAGTTGTTTGATTATTTAAATTTGAATTTTGAATTTGATTTTATAGATATTAGTTTATAGCAAGATTTTAGAAGTTTAGATTAGTTTAATAAACAATTAGATGATAGTGACATTATAGGAATAACAATAATATAAATTAGTTTTGTAGTTATATTAATTTAATTTTAATTTTTTATCTGTAATAGTTTATACTTTAAACAAAATTTTGGACCTTAAATTATTGGTATAAAAGTTGTGTGCTTAAATAGATAAAGAAAGGAATATTCATCCTTAAAACTAATTACCCCTATTTTTATTTATTTAATTAAAGTGGATGTACTTATTAATCTAGTAGATTTTTTAATATTAAATCATTAATAAAATTATATTTATAAAATTAAATCAATAATATTTTTTGTCAGTCTATCTATAAAAACAGAGGTAGAGGAGGTCCTCCCAGATCTCCTGTTCGAAATATTGGTTCATCTGGGATTAAATCCTAACCTTCTTCCTCTCAGGTTAAACCACCGTCCCCTAGGACGTTCAAGGAAGCTCTTAAAGAGGAGGTACATGTGGCTTTAAAAAAGTCACAACAAGATTTCGTTCTTTATTTACAAAAGGGTGATCAAAGATATGCAATGAATCCGGGGACTATTGCCTAAAGATATTTCGAAAACAATTTAGAGTTTCCTCTTATTAATGGGAAACGTCGAGAGTATTATGAAGCTATTTTGAAAGATACCCAGAGTGTAGTATTTACACATATGAACAGAAATGTGGGTTCATTTAACCCAGAAATTGCCTTCAGCAAAGCCTTTATTAAGGGAGTTATTAGTATTGAAGAATGGGGATTAAATCCAAATAAAGAACAACTATTAAGGACTAATTACTCCGATAATAGAGCAGATCCCCGTGCCTATAATTACTGGGATTATATTGATGCTTGGAAAAAAGCTTTTTTATATCAAAACCAATACAATTCCCATACTTGATTTTTCCGTATTGACAGCATTAAAAATGATGATTCTTATTTAGAATCTCTTCCTCACTGGTTCTTTCAGTGGTTTATTCTAAATGGCCCTGAAGAGGATATTCTCCCAAATAACTTATATGAGTTATTTATTGCTTATAGCAAAAATATCCAAAGCTTCTTATTAAGGAGCAACACCCTATTTCTAATTTCGAGTTATTACACTTTTTTACTAAATACCATATTCCATGGATTTTCCAGTGGAATTATAATACTACTACTCGCAGTAATGGCTTATATTTATTAGTCCGTGACTATTATTATAAATGGTGGCAAAAGTTTGACACCACGGATCTTATAGTCCAAATTAAAAATGACTTATTTGAATTTCTTGAGATCAATAAAAAATCTGCGGATGATGATGCTTTCTTAAAGAAGCAAGTTATTGAAAAATCTGAGTTTAAAACTCCTTCTTTGGCTTCTCTTAAAGAGAAATTCCCCAATACTCCTATTAAAGAGCTTAAAGCAAAGATTCTGCAAAATTTGGCCTCTCAATTGGATATGGATGAAGATTTTATGTCAGTATCCCAAGACTCAAAGTCTGAAATAAAAACTGAACCAAGTAATCAGCTAGTAGATATTGATGACGATGATAATTTTGCCGAGCCTAATGAAGATATGACAACACATATGGGTAGATGGCTCGCTAGTCTGTATGAGGACTCAACCACTCTACCTGCCAAGAAAGACAAAGGAAAAAATCAAGTGGAGTAAAATTCAAGGGTTAATTATGGATACCCGACAGCTTTATTAAAGCAAGAGATTCTTGGCCGAACGACTGCAACTCATGAGCACACGCAACCAAGAGTCAGCAATTAATTATTGCTTTGTACTGTTTAAAACACTGTGTGTAATAATTTTAAGTTTACTGTTTGCTTTTACTGTGCATTGTACTGTGCACTTTTACTGTTTGCTTTATCTTTTCCCTCTATTTAAGTCATGTTTGTCTACAGAGGGAGGTGTCTGGTTTTTGTTTTCCTTTCTTTCTCTCTTCTCCGCTGTTTTCTTCTCTGTAGTATTTCTTTCGTTTTCTGTAATATTGTTCAACCTCAATAAAAGTTTGAGTTTTATGTATATATGGTCTATATCTCGATCCTAGTCTATTTTGGTATTAGAGCCAGGATAAGTGGGACGCCATCGAAGTCGCGTAACAGCATCCACCCTTAAAAGCAAAGGTATTGCTAAGCGGGTATCTTATGTTTGTGTAAATCGTTGACAGGCGTACTTATTATTGTTTCTGTTTATTAAAATTGTTCTTTCTTCAACGATGTTGACCAGATCTATTTCAAAAAACAAATATGTTCTTTCTTCTTTTATAAAGAATACCGATGATATTGAATTCTCTAATATAGAGAATAAATTATTAAATTGGCATCTTCCTATGGTTAAACCAAACAAAATTTATAACTCAGGTATGTTTGATTTTATTTCATCTATGTCTATAAAAACTATTGAACAGACTATTCCTGTTGGAAATAATCTTGACCACATGCAATTACTACATGAAGATGAAATATTGCGTTATAAAGATAAATATAAATATATGCATATTGGTTTAATTCAAGTTGCTATTAAACCCCTTACTTCCCTTGGTTTAAATACCTCTTTATTAATTGCCTTACGTGATTGCAGGCATAATAAATTTAAGGATTCTTTATTAGGAATAATTCAAACCAGTTTATGTGATGACCCAGTTTATTTTAACTGCTTCCCTAATTATTCTGTTTCTCTGACTGATAAAAATTTATTAGATGTTTTAACCTTGAACATTCAAATGAATGGTTATGATTTGAAAGAAGGTAGTGAGCCTTTAAATGTTACTTATAGAGTCCATTATAAGGTTATGAATACCCTTAACCCTAATGCTAAAAGGTATGATCCTAAGGGTAAAACGACACTTATTGAGACTAATTTATTAAAATCTGATATAGCCGTGCCTAGGATCATTAAATGGAATGAAATTGAATTACCTGAACAATGGTTATTGGAGGCTGCTGCTCCACCTACCCCTGTTGAAAATAAAAAAATTGAGGAAATTCTTCAATTTGATGATGGAGATGTTATTGTTAGATTTGATAATAATAAGACTGCTAGGTTATCTACCTCATCTAAAAGACCATCTTCGGCTTCTCATTCAGAAAGCCAAAGGTTTTATACACCTGCCCCTACTATTAGCTCTAGTATTCCTATTTCTAGAAATCCTTTAGAAGCAGGAGTTTCTGGCACCAAAGATGGTGAGTTACAATTTGAAGGAGTTATTAATTCTCAGCAAAATATTCCTCATGGTGTTTATTCTAAACCTTCAAAAAATGAGTCTGATACTATTTCAGAATTAGGTTTTGCTATGAAACAAATTATGACTCTCACTAAAAGTGAATTTTCTTATAAGCGTACTGATTGTAATGCAGAATTTATGCAAGAAAAATATTCTGATTTTAGAAAATGGTTTTTTGCAGAATTTTCTGATGAACAAAAATTAAACTTTAAAAATAAATTTTATGAGCATATTGACGAAAATGAGGAAGTTATTCCTTTTGTTACATGGTTTTATAGTAATTATGAAGGTGATTATCCTAATATTTGTACTATAGATAGTTTTTATAAAACTTGGAAAACAGCTTCTGGAAATATAATTCAGTCTCTCTATCCTCCTACTGAAGCTTTAAAAATAGAGGTAGGAGAAAATCAGACCTTAGAAACTAATGCTTTTTCGTCCAATATTAGGATAACTTCGTCTCATATAGGTCCTGATGATCTTAATAAGGTTATTAAGCAAAATAATTACACCAACTTGCACATACAAACCATAGCGAGTCAATTAACTCGTATTGAGGAAACATTAGAAAAGATTCAAGCTATCGAAGAAAAGCGACCTGCTCCTATTATAGAAAAACCTAAGGTTGAAACCTCTTATATTAAACCTGTTATAGAAATTACTGAGAAATTTAAGCATAATGATAAAAACAAAGAGATAGTTGAAGCTCTTACTGAAAAATTAGAAAAACTCCGTTTATTTAATGGAAAACAGATACTCCCTATTACTCAAACTGAGGATGTCTCCGATTATGAGACTGAATTTTCGGATATTGCTCAATTTAAAAATGAGTTATTAGCTATAGAATGAGATCTGGGAGGACCTCCTCTACCTCTGTTTCCTCTATAAGAGGAAGAGGAACCCGTTGGCCTGCTCATGAGGCATTTCCCTGCAAAAATTCTCTAGTTAAGAAATCAGGAAGAGAATTTGATTCTCCTTTTATAAATTATATTTTAAAATCAAATACTGATAAAATTGCTTGCCATCTAGCAAATATTTGTTTGGAAGCAATATTTTTTACATCTTTTTCAAGCACATCTTTCGCTGCTTGACAATCAATACGTAAGAGAAATTCTTGATTCAATAAATCTTCTTGGAAATCAGAAATACATTCAACAACAGATAATATTTCTTTTTTAATAGTAGAATAATTTTTCTGAGCATCATTCCATTTCCCAGAAGTAAATCTAGATAATATTTCTTTATCAGAATCTTTAAATTTTTGTTTAAGAATACCTCCATAACCAATATCTGAAGCATCAGTTTCAACAATTTTAAAAGAGTAAGGTGAAACCAATGCCAAGCAAGGAAGTTGTTTAACTTTAGATTTAATAAGCTTTACAGCTGTAGTGTGTCTATCAGACCACGGGAGAGGGTTTTTTTCTTAATCTTTCATATAGAGGAATACAATCGGTAGCTAAATTTTTATAATAGTCGCGAATATAATTTAAAGATCCTAAAAATCTTTGTAATTGAGTTTTATCATGAATTTCATCAGGAAATTTTTCTGCAAACTCAATGGCCCTATTAATAGGAATAATATTTCCCTTAGTAATTTCATGTCCTAAAAGTCTTATTTTAGTTTGAAAAATACTCATCTTTTTAGCCGAAACAACCAAACCAGCATTTTTTATAATTTTAATAAAAATTTGTATGTGTTTAATATGCTGATCAATGCTATTAGAAAAGATGAGAATATCATCAATATAAACAATGGAAAAAGTACTATAAGGAGTAAAAATATCATTCATAATATTCTGAAATTCCGAGGGGGCATTTTTAAGCCCGAATGGCATAACATTCCACTCAAAATGTCCAAACGGGACAGTAAAAGCAGTTTTATACCTATCAGCTTCAGCGATTTGGATTTTTCAATATCCAGATTTTAAATCGAATTTAGAGAAAATAGTAGCAGCCTGTAGGCGAGCTAATAATTTTTTTTTATTAGGGAGATGATATCTAATCCATTTTAAAACTTTGTTTAAAGGTTTATAGTTAATAACTAACCTAGGAGCACCACGCTCAATTTCAGACGCCTTGTTAACGTAGAAGGCAGTACAACTCCAAGGAGAATAACTTTTTCTAATAAGTTCCTTTTTCTATAAGAGAAGAAATCTCACTCTTACAATGTTCTAAAAGAATAGAATTCATTTGTGCAGGTCTAGCCTTGGTAGATATATTCTTTTCATCAAAATTCTCTTCATAAGGAAGGGGAACAATATGTTTCTTTCTATTCCAGAAAGCAGTAGGAATATCACTACAGACTTCTCTAATAATTTGTTCTTGTAAATTCTTAATAGATAATTTATTTTTATGATTATTAAGTTGAAGATTGATATTCATAATTTTTAAATCTTCATGCAAATAGTCAAGATGTTTTTCTTTAAAAACAAGTTTATCCTTGACCTCATTAACTTCTTTAATACGAAGTTTAGTAATAAATTTAAATAAAATTTCTCTATTATCAAAATGTGTAATAAGTCCTCTTTCATTTTTAGTGAAAGGTTCTATAAGATTTAAAAAAGGAGTACCTAATATAATTCGTTGAGATAAATTTTTAATTAAAATAAAAGTACTCTTTATACACATACCATCATTACAAACATAAGCATTGGATAATTTAAAATTGATTTTAAGCTTATTACCTCCCGCACTAGTCATAGATTCTGATGTTTTTTCAAAATATTTAGTAGGAACTAAGCCTTCTCTAATACAATTCATATCCGCCCCTGTATCAAGAAGGGCTATGTCTTTAAGGACAAAATCTTTGTCCACAACAATAGTAATATTTATGTACCATTTCTGAACAATAACTTTATCTATAAGATTAAAAAAATTGTCACTAGTATTAATAACTATATTCTGAGAAGAACTTTCAGGAATATTTGGAGATTTTTCTAAAATAGAAAGACGAAGTTTAATATCTTTTACCTCAGTTTTTAAACTATTAATTTCTGTTTTTAAATCCGAAATAGTAACCTCTTTCTCAGGAGTTTTATAAAAACTTTCAAGGATATTATGTAAAGAATATGGTTCTGTACTAGGTAATATACTTTTTTCAGTTTTAAACGTAGTCAAATATTGTTCTATAAGTTTACTTTTAACATTAGTATCCTCAACTTGATCTATAAGATCTAAGATGGACTGTTCTTCTTTAGTCAAAACATTAATACTAAGACCATTAGTTTCTAATATAGCCTTATAATAATCAGTCTGAGATTTACAATTACAATCAGAATCAGACTCCGAATTATTGGAAGAAGCACCAGAAGGGGATTCCGATTTAATGTTATTAACTTCTTCTTCTTCAATATCTTCCTCATCATCACTAGGGTTTAATAAAACCTCCATAAGTTGCCTTTTAAGGCCTTCATTAGCTATTTCACTAAGTTTTTGCTTATTCCAGCACTTATTAGCATAATGGCCAGCCTTACCACATTTTCTACAAATAACTTGGCTCATATTAGGCCTTTTAGTAGGCCCAGGCTTCCTATGAGGAGTCCTAGTAGAGGTAGATGGTGGAGGAGCCTTTTTATGTGACTTTTTACGCCTTTTATGGTGTTTTCTAGTTCTATTAGAACTATCAGTAGTTTTCTTAATCCTAGAATAAGGAATACTCATATCATAAGCAAATTGATCACAAAATTCTCCTATTTCTTTACGACCAGTTAAATTCTGAGCTTTAAGTTGAGCTTTAAGCTTAATGTCATTACATAGGGATAACCCTTCAGCAATATATTCACTAATAAGATAACCATAAGTATAATCCTTATAAGGAATGGAAGTACCACCATGTTTTTTTTACTAATACGATCTTTAACCTTTTGGGCAAATAAAGTAGGAAGACCTGCTATAAATTTTTCTTTCCAAAAATCAGCATTAGCGTCTTCTCTGGTCATAACCTTGGAGAGGAATACATCCTTATACCACCTAAAATGAGTCAGAGTAGGACACTTCAAATTTATTAATAAATCCTTACTTCTATCTAATATAGTAGGGTGAGGGCCTATAAAATGTTGTACAATAGCAGTAAGGAGAGAATAAACAGCATTCTCTTCAGCTTTAGGTTGAACCTGGGTAATATCCTGGCCTTCATTTTTAGTAGTAACATTAATGTTAACTATTTTTACAGAATTTTTAATCTCATTCCTCTGACTATCAGTCAGAACGTTATCCCACCAACCTCTTAGTTGGCCAGAAAAACCTGCAATCATAAATTCAGCAACACTTTTGTCGCTGCTACCACTAGCTTTACAAGCAGTACCATATATAGTCATTCGGTATAATTGAGTTAATATTTGATATTCGGACATACCGTCAATATACCATTCATAAATTGTTTTAGCACTAAAATTAACTGTAGGATTAAAAATAGCTTCTTCCTCAAATAACATATCTTGGGGGGTAGGACGCTGGTAATATAAGTCCTAGTGGGAGCCATTTGGGTAGCCACATGGGTTTTACCATTCATAAATTATTGGTATAAAAGTTGTGTGCTTAAATAGATAAAGAAAGGAATATTCATCCTTAAAACTAATTACCCCTATTTTTATTTATTTAATTAAAGTGGATGTACTTATTAATCTAGTAGATTTTTTAATATTAAATCATTAATAAAATTATATTTATAAAATTAAATCAATAATATTTTTTGTTAGTCTATTTATATTTGTAGATTAATTTAATAAGTAACTGGATTAGCTTAATAAGGCGAATTAAGTGCCACACATCGTGGATAGAAAACAAATCACCCATAGGAAGTACCTTTAATTCCATTCCTTCATGTAAATCTGTCCAAACAGATGATTTGTAGCACTTTCCTTTCCCTTTTTTTTTCCCACTGCCGGACCTTAAAAGAAGGGGTGGGGGAGAATCTAAAATCTGAAAATTTCTCCTAGCGAATGAGTAAATCAAGATGTTTTGTGCGTAACTCTAGTGCAAAACTGTAGATCAGAAAACCTCAAAAACTTAACCTTGACGAAAAATTCAGGAAGAATCAAGATCTGCAACGAGCTGAGAAAATGGAAGACCTAAAATCGGCAATGAACGAACACATGGATGTAATGGCAGATCTGGTGGAAAAATTCACTGCTGAACTTCGTTCTGGACTTCAACCTGCCTATGAAAACTTCATGGGTTTCTTCCATGCCATTGACTGGAAGGTTCTTTTCTCTTCTCTTCTGTTATTAGCACAACATATTCTTTGATTTTTAGTTCATTTAGTCGAATGATAATTGGTTTTGTTTTGGCAATGAATTTGATTCATAATTATTGCTGTAGGGGTTTTAAAATGTGGAACAAAATTTCCTATCCTGGAGTGATGCTAGGGTTTTGTAATTTTTGTTTGTTATTCCACTTGATGTGTACCTTTGATGATTACATAGATTGCAGATTTAGGGCCTGTTTGGTTGTCCCTCAAATTCTGAATTAGACAAATCACGATAGAGAAATGCTATTCACACAAAAGACTAGCTCTACAAACACACTTGGTGCTGATTTGTTGATCTGGGACCCACCACTGATTACATCAATTTACCCAAATCAGGGATCAAGTATGTTTGTGGAGTTACTATTTTATGAATCTTTTTTCGTGTGAATAGCATTTCTCTTCGTGATATTTAAATGTAGTTATGTTTGGTGAAAATTGAACAATCGTAAATACGATAGTTCAAGTTGTTTCTTGAAAACTCGAAGTCTGTCATTTCAAGTAAAATTTGAAATCCCCTAATTCTAGAACTAAGGAATCCACTCCAACTCTGTACTTTGAGGATATCTAGTGTCTACACTTAAAGTTGATGCGTCTAGACAAAATTTATAATAACATAGATGAATTTAGAACATGTCTTTATTCTTGCATTTTGAATTTCTCATTTAAGTCTTTCAAACACCCATGAATTAGAATCAGGTCCCTTTTTCTAGAAAACGCACCAAAGCACATTAATGAGTGCTTGATGCACAAAAGGCTTGTGCTTAGCCGCCTATTTGCGCTCTCATACGCTTTTTGCGCCTTTTATGCCTATTGGACCCTTTTTGTGCTTTTTCTCTTTGCTGCAATTTTTATATGTAATTATGTATATATAGTTTTTTGTCCGGAAATTAATATTGGTTGCTGTTCTATAGATTTGAATTGATAATTATACACATTCTTGGTATACGTATGAAACCTTAACTTAAAATTTCATCTTTGGTGCAGTTATATTTACACTTATTGCCAATAGAAAATATGAGCAAGAAAGATAAGACAGTGCTGAGTATATATATATATATTTCCTTATTTGAATGTTATTTGCTATTTTGAAAGATGATTATGTGATTGTTATTTCTTTGTTTTTAGTGTTTTTTGATAACCATGGGTATCGGGGCCCCTCCCCCACTAATCCCATGAGGCCCTGGCTGCTCGACCGGAAGATGCCCCCAGTGGCCCAAGAAAGGTTTCATGCATCGGGGAATTGAACCTAAGACCGTGCCTACCCACACAGTCTCATGTTCGCCCTTACCACTGTGGCAACCCCTTAGGTTTTTCTTTGTTTTTAGTGTTTGACATGTCTTTTGCTTATTTCTTACTTTTTTTAATTAAAAAAGATAATGCATGGAAGCTTGCATGTTAGATTCCAGATTTCATAGTCATATGCAGAGGAATGTATGCAGAGTGTATGTTGATTACGTATTAGTCATATGGAATGAGTTCCCTTCTTTTAACGCTTGATATATGGGTTGGAGAGATGGAAGACGTTGATCTGCTACGGCATTTTCGATAAGTTTATCGTGAAGGTTTATTTTTTCATTTTGGTGGTGGAGCCATTGAACAGTGTTATGGAGTAATTAACATGGTATCAAGATTAGTGGCATTAGGTTTTTCTGCAAAGGTGTGTATTTGGCGATAGTGGAGAAGTCACACCCTTCATTTGATGTTGAGGTTTAGGTGAAGAAGAGCTAAAAGTCTAAAACTACGAAACAAGTACCAGAGTGCAATGTGTACAGAGGTGGGCCAAAGGCAGGTTTCATCTAAATGGAACCAAGAAAAACTAGGATTGGAAGATGCAGGGAGTCATTGATCATATCAGCAAGAAGATAATGAATGCAGTCCAATGTATTGTGACCCCCGGATCTGATGTAAGGGATGCAAGCCATAGAGCACATTGTGACTCTGTGCACTTACGTGTTGCACTTATGAGTAATGAAAGTTGTGTCCCTGTAAATATACCGTTCGAAGATATGAGATATCTAGCATCTGAGGTTCGTACAGCAGTATCCACAACCCCCTGGAGCTGTAGCCAAATCGAGTCTTAATTGGGCAAATGTCTCTACTTATGGGACCAAACCTGGGGGATTTATCCATGACCAAGATGAAGCTTGGATGCGAAAAAAAAAACCACAGTGAAATTTCTAGAGAGTAAAAAAATTCTTTCTAACCTCTCTCCTCCCACTCTTTATATTATTTTAATCATATGCATTTTCCGGTCTCACCTATGAGTTTTCCGGCCAACTCTCCTCTACCTCCAACTCCCATCACCAATTGCATTACCACCATACCATCACTCACCCATCACTACCCACCTCAATACCGCCATGTCCCACTGAAAAACCACCCTCATAACCTTCATTCCATTCTCAATCAACACCAACAACAGATCCCAAATTCATCTACATCAGCAGTTAATGCAGATTCAGCAAAAAATCACAGCACAACAAACAGATCAGTTCAATCAGCCGCTACAACTGGTTATTGCATTGGTAAAGGTTCAAACTTCATCTCCCCAACCTACTCACTCCTTTCCCCACCTTCCTACAGCAATTCCCAACCTGCAGTGCAGCCATAGCACAGTTCCAGGCAGAACTGTAGATATTTCTGCAGATTCTGCAGAAAAATGGAAAAATTCGCAATGTGCATCTGTTCAAAGTGTTCCAGAAGGAGCAACCTTGCTTTCAACCAACCCACAAGTCTCAAATACAGTTTTTAATACTTTTGAACTCCCCCTCATAGTTGATAATCAACATTTTATTGAGGTAAACAATGGTGGTTTTTTGATGTCAAACCACCCGGAAAACATCCCCACAGGTTTCACAAAACAGCCCTCTCTATTGTCCAGTGGTTTGTCTTCTCAAACCAACTGTCAGAATGTAACAGTTGCCCTGCCTGCTCTGTGCACTGATGCTGTCTCAGTACAAACTGCCCCTGCAGTCTTTGACAGTACTGCTCCTGCTTTTTCTCATGGCTTAAAGTCTGTTTTGTGTGGTACTAGCACTCAATCTACCTTATCACACATCACTTCACCACCTTTTGCACCTTCTCGCCTAGTCAACACAGAGCAGTCAACTCCTGCTGCTGCTGTCACCTCTGTAGCTGCAGGTAAACAAGGCTCTATGCACACTCTTAATCACTCTAACACTCCATCTCTCTCCTCTCTAGACCCCCCACTCTCTCGTCCTGCCAGACAACTTAAAACTTCAACTAGCTAGTTCATCTCCAACCAAAACCTTTGCTAGTTTATTAAAAAATTCGGATAATCACACTCCCATTATTCTTGCTCCCATCCCTACTCCATCAAAGACAATCTTCCAGCTATTAAACTCGATGAATCAATTTACCAAAAAGCAGTTCAAGCTTGCATTTTTAATCTCATTGGCAGATTCACTCTTCCAAAATGATCCACACCCATTAAAGTTTCAGAAGTTCACTCAAAGCTTAATGCTAGGTGGGGTATCAAAAATGATTTCAAACTCACTCCCATTGGTAGAGGGTTCTTTGCTTAAGATTCAAGAACCATGAAGATCAAAATCAGGCTTGGTTTAGTGGGCATTTAAACCTCAATCCAGGGGACTGCAGCCTTGGCAGAATGATTTTAACCCTGAGCTTCAACAACAAACTACCTCTCTAATATGGGTTAGACTTCATGGAATCACACTGGAATATTAGGATCCACAACTTCTAATAAGCATTGCCAACCTTGTAGGCACCCCTCAAGCTATTGACCCTTATACTAAGGAGTTTGTATTTGGTCATTATGCAAGAATTCAGGTTGAAGTCAATTTACTCCACTCTCTTCATCACAAACTTCTCATTGAAAGGGAAGGTTATAGCTTTGAAGTGGCTGTCACCTATGAAAACCTCCCAAAGTTTTGCATGCATTGTCATATTATAGGGCATTTGGTGGGAGAATGCAGAACCCTCAAAAAGGTGCAAGAAGAAGCTTCTAAATCCAAGGATCTCGCCTCTAAACAACACCAAAATCTTCGCAAGAATCCCACCAATCATTCTTCTACTCTCACAAAAGCAAATGCTCAATCAAACAAGCCTCAAGTGGTGCCTAATGTTCATGTTACATTTGCAGGCAAATCTGCCCTCTCTACCAACACAAGTAAAGCTGCCATTAATTCTGCAGCTTTACACCTTGTTCAAAAGGAAACTATTGCTCCCACTGTTGATGGTAAAACCTTCCATAACACCAACAACACATAAACACAATCCAAATCTAATGAACGTACCCAAATCTAATGATTCCTTTGTTCCTTGCTCTCTTAACAAGAACAAACACTCCACCACAAATAAAACCTCCACTAATAACAGTTCCAGTTTCCACAAAAGCACTCCAAATCAATTGGTTAATAGATCTCTCTCTCATTCACTTGGCAGCAAGCACGCAGTTTCTCGACCTCCTCACTTCACTAGAGCTAGAATTTATAATAAATTTTCTCCCCTCAAGGAGTATATATTGGATGATGATGGTGATGGTGAAGCATGGGACCAATCTTCTGAAGACAACCCATTGGAGGATCAAGAGATGCTTAATTCTCATGCAGGCCATCTTGCTGTTCATAGATCTCCGTACTTATATGTAGAGGAGGCACTAAATTGGGGTAATATGGCAGATGAGGACCATTTCCAATTTTCCATCATGGGAAGCTAGGGCAGATTTAGCTTTTGAAGCCGCTATAGCTGGGAACAACAATAATGATGAATGTATTCAACTTTTGCAAGATGTTAGCTCATCAATTCTCAACCAACACTTTCCTCCATTGGGGGATAGCATACCTCCTACTTCTATACATCAAAAAAGCCCTCATTTAGCTCCTCATCAACACTCTTCCCATACACAGTCTATCCATAGCTCTCCTTGTGGGAACTTCTTAAACATCTCTTCTTCCACCTCACAGCCCTCAACAAATTCTACCAATAATTCAGGGTCTCATGCTTCTGAGCACATTCTCTCCCCTATTAGGACCAGAGCTCAAAGGAAAAAAGGTGGAACAACAGCTTTGCCTTTGCACACACAAAAGAAAATGTCAAAAGTAGCAAAAAGAGAAGCCAATGCTCTTTCTAGGCTCTCAAAGCCTAGCACCACCAATTCTAGACATGATCCTGATGAGCACCAATGGCAGGTTCTATCGGCAGATCAGAAGAAAAGAGAAGATAATGTTACTGCCATTGCTACTTTGCATAACCCTCTTGAAATGAGAGAAGTTGACGCAGATCCCACTGAAACTCAATCTAAAACATGGAAAGTGTGTGTATGCTCGATGTCGGCAGGACAAAGCTCAATCTTTGGTGACGGCCAACATTCTTCAACCAGCTATAGCAGAAGCAAATGCCACGGGTTCTCTACTTCTGTCTTTGCAGGAGTCAGCAATGATGCCACAGTTCCCCAGTAGCTTTTCCTCATTTTTGAAGTGTGACCTTGTTGGTTGTTGCCTCTCAGCCAGCCACCAATTCAGTAGAAGTTCAAGAAGTCAGTTTGACTCCTGTTTGTACTGCTTCTGGCAGTTAGTTATTGTGCTGGCACCCTACATCTGCTCCAGTCTGTTTGGTGTGTTTGTTGCAAGCAAAATTTTGCAGAAGACTGTCCAATTCACAGTTCTGCAAATTCTGTATTTTTGGTCTTGTTTGGCTTCCCATGTCTTTTACTTTTTATGTTTTGGTTGCTTGCATTTTTGTTTCTTTCTTTCCTCTATGGCCAATTGTTTGGGCATTGTCTATATTTTTGAATTGCATGATGGACTTTATGGTTATTCCTTTAGTCCACATTGCAATTTGGGTAATTTTCATCAGTGTTTTTTGGGTCTTGGGGATGGCCTTATTGTATCCCCCTCCTTTGTTTCTATTTTGGTTTTTTATGCTATTACTCTAATGCCCTAGATTAGGCATAGAGGATATATTATTTAAAAAAAAAAAAAAGAGATGAAGCTTGAATGAAATTAGGTGGAGGTCCGAACTGACAAGGTAGTTTAGGTATAAGGACCTATATTGGTTTAATCAGTCTCTATTGTTAAAGTGGCTTTGGAGATATCCTGGTGACGAGGGTGTGAGCTCTGATTCAACCCTTTTGGATGGAGGTTATCTAAGTGAGTGACCGGAAAAGTGTCACTGATGGTAGGTTTTGTTGAACCCTATTGGATGGCGCTTGAGCAGTGTGAAGGAATCTTTTAGTCTAGAGAAGAGACTATATACCTTAGATTCCTTGATCTTTTTTTATTGGCAGTAGACCAATAATTTTTTTCTTGTAGATTGTCATTGGGATTTCCTTTTTATCCCCTTCTGCCTTTTGGATTTGGAAGGAGAAGAGAAAAGAAGGGAATTCTTAGATGCCCCCACAAAATTGTTCTTCTTACCCCAGTTAGAGATAACTTTCAACTCACCCCACTTAATTTTCCCAAACCCTTTCTACTCACCCTGCTTATTTAGAAAAACCGAACAAAGACTTATTTTCACCCTATCCTCCAGAAATGCTCTGTTTTTTAGACACGACCGGCATCAACTATGTTTTACCTAGCAACATCATATTTCTTTCAATTGCAGCATCCATACCCATCTCTCTCTCTCTCTCTCAAGCAATTCTCCTTTAAAGCAACAAAATAAGCTTAATGTATTTTTCATGAAAACATCCCCTTCATCATAATTAAATTAAGAATAAAATCAAGAAATGGAATTTTATACAGATTTTCTGCAAAGAGGTAATTCCTTCCTCATTTTTTACAACCGGAGGTGATGTTTAAATATGGTGATGGTCTGCGACGTTTCTTTCTTTGGAGGTTATCTTTAATTATGTTGAACGAGATGTTTAATTTTGTATTGTTCATTTTCTAGGACAAGTTCGCTCATGCGAAACTGTCATGGGGGACTACATACTAGATGAAATTATTATCTATGTTTGAAACTAGAGCATATGATTCCTGCTGATGCTGCTGCTCATCGGAGTCACTATATCCGTCGTGGTGTCGCATTATATTATAGTGACACTGTTGTGGTAATTAACTCGACATAACCTTGAGAAACTCATCCAAAAATCAAGTCAACCAACTGATTGGATGTTGACAGCTTTAGAGAGACAAAGAACGGTAAATTGAATAAAAATTTAGGTCTTTTCTTGTGAAAAGAGCGTAAAATGTATAAAATTTTAAGGGCTTGTTGGGTGAAAAAAGTGCAAGTAATTTACTAAAACTTAGGAATTAGGCGGGGTAAAAAGAATGATTCCGTGGGTTTATTTAAGATTACCCAAAAGAAAGGGGGTGGGGGAGGGTTAAGTACGTGGGCTCCTGGTACTTATGAGTCCTTTTCCAAGAAAAGGACTTCCTGTTTTTACCCGTGGTTCAGTAGTTGTGAGACATTCTTCTTTTTTGTTTGATATCATGTGCATAATGTTATGCTCAAGTAGATTCTTTATTAGCTCTTGGAAGGGCGTTCGGTTGTGGAAAGCAATGTTCTAAAAATCGCTAGGCGCTCCTAGGTCGGCGAGAGGGGGCCTAGCGCCTAGGGGATTAATCGGTCAAACTATTTTTTATTAAAAATATTATTTTAAATAACATGATACTAACAAAACATAATAAACATAATATATATCTTTCAAATTAACATTAATTTTTCAATATCTAACCAATAAAACATGTCTTTTTTTAAATTATATTTACTATTTATATATATATATATATTATTTATTTATAATAAGAAGATACTAAATTAATAATAGATAAAATATAAAAAAACTTTTACAATAATAAAAAGATATTCAAAAAAAAGATAAATATTGTAAATATTTCAAACAACCAAGGACATACAAGTCATTTGAACATTCACAAAACCCTAAATATAATATATCTCATTATTATGCTTCTCTCTCTCTCTCTCTCTCTCTCTCTCTACTTCAATTTGCAGCAGCAGCAGCAGCCGGACATCTTCTTCTCCTCCTCTATTCTTCTCATTCTTCATCTTCGTTCTCCTCCTTCTTCTCCTTCGTTCTCCTCCTTCTTCTCCTTCGTTCTCCTCCATCTTCTCCTTCTCCTTCGTTCTCCTCCTCCTTCTGGGCAGAGAAGATGAGGTTGAATAAAATAAATAAAAAAAAACTAATCGGCGCCTACCCGCCTAGACCACAAAATCGGCACCTAACCGCCTAGACGCCTAAACATGGAGGACTAGCCCTAGGCCGGGCGGAGGAGGGGCGATTTCCGCCTAGTCGCCGCCTAGGCGCAATTTTTAGAACACTGGTGGAAAGAGAACTGTCAAAGATGGGGGTAGAACCCCTCTTTATTATTTTAATGCAGTCCATTGGAGGGAACAATATACAAGTTGTTCTCATGAGTGGATGAGAGTGCAATGCTGAAGATGAGGGATTCCAGGGATTAAGAACTGCCCTTGTTTTATTTTCATTTTAAAATCTGAAAAGAATTGTAATTGTTTCATAATGTGCCAACTGTACAAAGCATTAGTTCATTAGCCATATCAAATACTCAAGATTAGGGTGGTCCAGTTGTTGGCTTCCATGTAGCACTTAACAAAGACTGTCCAAGCTTAGTGTGAAAGTTTGGGCTTGGGTTAAGAACAAACCACCCGAACTGAACCTATATATTTGTGGTCTGATTTAGGAATTAGAGGTAAAGGGTATACAACCCATGCATGGATTACAGCAGGTATTTGCCAAGTGAGTCGAACAAGTTTGCCAATAAGAAAATGAATTCACAATTTAATGTGAGGTAATAGATGGATGGAGTTGCCATTACTGTAGCATGATAACATTGGGCGGCAAAACAAAATCAGGCTCTGCATAAAAAAACCTATGTATCAACATTATGAAACATTTTTACCGAATATGATTTGTATTTCTGAAAGTAGATATTATGTTGGTCATAATCACCTGGCATATGTTGCACACAAAAGGTGTAGCAGAAGTCCAATAATAAAAATAAAATAAAATAAATAAAATGGAAAAATTGTCTAAATTTACTGTGTGCCATGTTTTCAGTGCAAATAGACGTACAAGGCATACTTGAATCTTTCACCAATTAAGCTCTTTATTGATTTTAAAACCTCTCTCTTCATTTTACCTTGTTACATTTTATATTCTTCATATTTGGTTATTTTGGTTCAACAAAAGCTCTTTTTATTCTACAAGTATGATCTCATTTTGTGGCTTCAAATGCCATTTGCCTTTTGCTCTTTTACAGGAACCTTGGTTAATGTATCTGATGGCTTTCCATGCTGTATTGCTACTCGTAACTATCTTCTCGAGGAAGAATATCAATTTCCAGATGTTCTTGTTTCTTCTAGCCTGTAAGTTTATTGTTTCCGATTTGATTAAATATAAATTATAGTTGTTTGAAGCTTGATATAGTGATGCACAACCCCCTTCTCTTAAGGACCGTCCATTTAGAGGGGTAAACAGATGAATTTTTTTCATGAAACATGGTGGAGATGAGCTACTCATTAAATTACTTACATACTTAATTTAAATAAAACTTTAGAAAGGTTTAAAATTCTAGTTAAAGAAATCACATTACTTGAATTAAACCAAGAAGTTAATAAATTAAAAAAGGAAATCTCAAAACTTAAACAAGAAATTCCTGAATTAAAACAAGAAATTCTTGAATTAAAACAAGAAATGTTAGCTAAAATTGCCAAGCTTAATAATAAGTCAAAACTCATGAATCATAATTCGTCTGATGAAGATTATGAAGAAACTTCTAAAAATAATTGTCCAGATAGTGATAATGATATTCTTAATGAGCAAGGAAACTCATTAAAAGTATTAAAGGCAATAACCATCCAGAAGTGGTGTGTTAATGTCACTTTAGTAATAAACAAAACATTTATTGTTGAACTACCTGCATTAATAGATACTGGAGTAGACTTGAATTGTATTCAAGAAGGACTTGTTCCAACTACCTATTATGAAAAAACAAGTGAAAGGTTAAGTTCAGCAAATAGTAGTCAAATGAATATTAAGTATAAATTGTCCAAAGTTCATATCTGCCAAGATGGTATTTGTTTTAAGACATCATTTGTCTTAATAAGAAACATGACAGATAGAATCATTTTAGGACTTCCATTTATATATTTATTATATCCATTTACTACTACAACTAAAGGATTAATAAGTCAACATTTAGGTCAGAAAGTCACATTCAGTTTTATTACTGAACCTAAAGAAAGAGATTTAAAAATTATTAAAGAACAGTCAATCTCTAAAAATCTAAATTTACTTAACAGCAAAAATAACCATTTAAAATTCCTAAAAGATGAAATTAAATATAAGAAGATTGAAGAACAATTAATTTATAGTAAGCTTCAGAATAAAATTGAAGAATTTACAAAAATGTTAATTAAAGAAGTTTGTTCTGACTTACCTCATGCCTTTTGGCAAAGGAAAAGACATATTGTTAGGTTACCTTATGCCAAGGAATTCAAAGAACATTTGATTCTTACTAAAGCGAGACCCATATAAATGAGTTATGAACAAATGGAATATTGTAAACAAGAAATTAATGATTTAATTAATAAAAATATCATAAGGAAAAGTAAGTCTCCTTGGTCATGTCCAACTTTCAATGTCAATAAAAATGCTGAAATAGAAAGAGGAACACCAAGATTGGTCATTAATTATAAACCATTAAATAAAGTTCTTAAATGAATAAGATCCATTACCAAACAAAAAAGATTTAATTAACAAATTAGATCAAGCAGTAATTTTTATCAAATTTGATTTAAAAAGTGAATTCTGGCAAATCCAAATACATGAAATGTAATGCCAATGGCAGTGTAAGACAACTTTTACCACTCATTTTGGTCATTACGAATGTAATGTAATGCCATTTGGGTTTAAGAATGTCCGTAGTGAATTCCAGAATATTATGAATGATATTCTGAATCCCTTTAGTCACTTTGCCGTAGTTTGTATAGATGATGTACTCATCTTTTCTAAGTCAATTGAAAAACAGTGGAAACGCTTGAACTCATTCTTCAAAACCATCAAAGTCTACTAAATATTGTTTATTCCAAACCAAGATTAGGTTTTGAGGTCACAACATTTAGTATAGTCTAATCCAACCAATTAATAGAACAATTCAATTTGCAGATAAGTTTCCTGATGAGATTCTAGATAAAAACAAACTCCAGAGATTTTTAAGATCCTTTAATTACATCAGTGACTTTTATAAAGATCTGCGAAAATAACGTAAACCGTTATTTGAGCGATTGCAAAGTAATCCTCCTATTTGGACATCAGTTCATACTTTCATTGTTTAGGACATTAAAAGGCATGTTAAGACATTGCCCAGTCTTGGCATATCCAATTCATCTGCTTTCGAGATTGTTGAAACAGATGTCTCTGACAATAGATTCGGAGGAATACTCATGCAAAAGTTAGCCCCTACTTCACCAGAATAAATTGTTCGTTTTCATTCTGGCACATGAGATAGTACGCAAGTTAATTATTATACTATTAAAAAAGAAATTTGTCATTAGTATTATGTATTAACAAATTTCAAAGTGATTTATTAAATAAAATATTTTTAGTGAGAATTGATTACAAGTCAGCTAAATATGTTTTAGAAGATGTTGAAAACATTGCCTCTAAACAAATTTTTGCAAGATGGCAATCCCTTTTAAGTATTTTTGATTTTGATATTGAATACATAAAAGGCAGTGAAAGTTCTATTCCGGATTTCCTTACATGGGAATTTCTCCAAACAGGATCAAATAAATGAGTGAACGCGGCAATGGCCGTGGAAGTCAAGGCAGAGGGGCAATCGTCCCTCATCCAATTAACCCTAGTAACGTAGGAAGAGGTGTCATGATTCCTCATATAGCAATTCTGGTCCTTGCTGTGGATGTAGTGAACATATACCAAATATTGGGCCAAATTCCAAGGCCTTTTAACTTAGTTTTAGCTAGTAAACCCAAGTCAAATGACCCGTTTGATATTTGTAGCCCAGAGCCTCAACCCATTAAAACCGGTTACCAAAAATATAAGAAGTCAGCCTCAGAGTATATTCCGAATTACGAAGTAAACCTTTTCTATGTTAAATCCCATATGGTCATAAGAGATGACCCAATTCAACTTGCCATGCATTATTTTCCCCGTGGATGGCATTTCGTTTCTTTAGCTCCTTTTAAGTCACTTACCTATTAGAAGGATATCTTTATCCAAACTGAGTCAATTCTCATCAAACCTATTTATGATAGGGAAGATGAAACCAAAGTCATATACCATTCCCTTTATATTAAACAAATAATCCCTATGTCTGATTGGGGTAAACATCCTTTAGATCTCTATCTTCTCCATAGTCGAAACAACCATTTTTACTACTTTGACTATATTGAAGATTGGCATAAGATCTTTCTTTACCAAAATCAGTCATTTAGTCATTCGTGGTTTATTCAATTTGACCAGAAGTTCAAAAGTCAAATCCCTCTCTGGTTCAACATTTGGTGGGCAAGATACGGACCAACCATGTCCCTTTTCCCAGAACCACTTCAACATCAAGTAAACCATTTTAGTAAAGCCAAGTACAACTCAAAATACGAAGGTATAACCATACCGGTACAATTAACTAGTAAATATAAAGTCCCATGAATACTCAAATGGAAGTATAACCTTAAAACCCCAATTACTGAGTCAACCATACAGTCATCAGGCCCATCTCAAGCCATAGTAAACCAATACAGCCAAGTTGATATGGTCACCCGCTTGTTTTTTATTAAATGGTGGGATAAATTCGATGTTAGTAGGATTGTTGGTCAAGTCCAGAAAGAATTTCCGAATATTCCTACTTTTACACCCCCAGTAAGCCCATTAACTGTTCCCCATCCAAGAAAAAGGATCTGCTAGCGGAACCAAGTCAATTAAATCTAAGTCAGGCCTAACGGGATCCATTGATACGACTAATATCAAGAAGTGTTTCAAGTAAGAATTAAAACTGTTAGCCCAAGCCCTCAGCGAATGGGTTACGAAGTTATATGAAGAAGACGAAGAAGAAAATTCATCCAAGTCTTCTTAAAGTGTTTTCAGTCACTACTTAGATATTAATTATCTAAGAAAAGCTAACATTTGTATTTAAGCTTTGGTTTTATCATCTCGAAATTAATTAAATCATCATGCATTCCATTGAAAGCATTGATCCAGTAAAAAGATCATCATTTGGTGTTTGAAAGTATTTGCCAACAGATCTAGACATGAAGCATCTCTAGGCAATTCTCCAGACAAAACACTATTCATGAATAGTTAATAGTACTTTACTATTCATCCTTAGTCAAAAGTAATCATTACAAAGGCCTGCGTGATTTTACAGTCTTTTTCCAACACCAACTATAAAAGAGAAGACATAGATTGTTGAGAAGCAGGTCTCATACCGACAAAAAGAAGAAATCTCTAAATTAGAATTTCATTCTTGTATTCTCAAATATTAGTTATAAAAAATTAACTAAATGTTTATTGATAATCAACAAAATTAACTAAGATAGATAAAATTTAAATACAAGATAAGTTTACTGAATATAATGCTTGAAGAATGTTTACAGAATAGAATGCTTGAAGAAGCATGACTTGAAAATTAAATAAATTAACTAAATGTTTATAGACAATCAACAAAATTAACTAAGATAGATAAAATAAAAATACAAGATAAGTTTACTTACAAAGTTTACTGAATAGAATGCTTGAAGAAGCATCACTTGAAAATTAAATTACAAAATTTATAACTGATATTTGAGAATACAAGAATGAAATTAAATTACAAAATTTATAACTGATATTTGAGAATACAAGAATGAAATTCTAATTCAGAGATTTCTTCTTTTTGTCAGTATGAGACCTGTTTCTCAACAATCTCTGCCTTCTCTTTTATAGCTGGTGCTGGAAGAAGACTGTAGAATCGCAGGCCTTTGTAATGATTTACTTTTTACTAAGATGAATAGTAAAGTGCTTTTAAATATTCATGAACAGTGTTTTGTTTGGAGAATTGCCTCAAGATGCTTCATGTTTAGATTTATTGGCAAATACTTTCAAATACTAAATGATGACCTTTTGACTGGATCAATGCTTTCGGTGGGGCATGATGACTTAATTAATTTCGAGATGATAAAACCAAAGCTTAAATAAAAGTGTTAGCTTTTCTTAGATAAGTAGTATCTAAGTAGTGACTAAAAACATTTTAACTTTAATTTATGCAAATGGGTGTTGGGCATCTTGAAATAACTGACTATTATACGGATCCTTGCGGGAAACGGACTCTTGAGAAGACTTGGATGAATTTTGTTCTTCGTGGTCTTCATATAACTTTGTAACCCGTTCGCTGAGGGCTTGGGCTAACAGTTTCATATAGCTCATTAAGTAAACTTATAAAGATCATCTCCACCAAATTTCAACAAAAAACTCAATTGGGAAGAGTGGGATAACTAAATATCTAAAATTTCTGCGTCCAAAAATGAGCATATATATAAAAAATTTAGTTAACCCACTTACCAGTTTTTTGATGAAATTTAGTGAAGTTGATCTACTAATTATAGAGATCAACTCTACCGAGCTTCATGAAAAAATTCATCCATTTACCCCTCGAAATGGATAAGTTTGTTAACTCTGGGATGGGCCTTAAGAGAAGGGTACTCTAGTGATGCATGCACATCTTTTGTGCGTGTGCTGACAATGTTGTACTGCATTTGTATTATATTTAGTCTGTTTAAATTTTCGCGCATTTAATTTATTATTGTTTGTAGTGGTGCAGCTTTTGACTTTTAATAACAAAGGGAAAAGAATGCAAAAGAAGAGGGTTTTTGAAGAGGGTTTTCAACTAAATATAACAAGACCCCAGAAAAATGAGAAGAAAAAACAAATATAGAAGGAAAAAATGTACCAGAATTGTTTATGTGCTCTTCTTGATATAATCCCTCCATCCCAAATTAAGAGTTCAACATTTCTGTTTGGGATGTCCCATATAGAGAGTCAACTTCCCTTTTCAGAATATAATCATCTTTCCAAAACTGGCCATAGGAAATAATTTTTGTTCTAAACCATTGATTATGATGAAATACTGGATTCTTAAAAACATGTGAAAGTCAAACATGAACTCTTAATCAAGGACGGAAGAGAGGGGGGGGGGGGGGTTGGAACCACACAGAATCATTGGTTATATACATTTCGTACGATTTTGGGAAACCTGCCTTTATTAGCTGATTTTTTTTTAGAAATGCTTTTATTGATAAAATATTGTTTATGTTGGAATATATACTTTTTAGGAAACAAATGCTTTTATTAGCTGATTTGTTCACGTTGGAATCTATACTTATTAGCGAAGTATCTTAAAAAGAAGTTCTAAAGTGCCCATGATTTTAAATAGCAAACCGAGTTTTACCCTATGCATACCGACTAATGCAACAGACTACACATTCTTGCTAGAGTGACTATATGTTCCAAGTAACATTGATCTGACCCAAGTAGCATGGATACTTCAAAGAGTTCAAACACTGAATATTGTATAAGAATATAGTTAGGATACAGCACCAATATGGCCTTCTAGCATCCGCTACTCCAATTAAGTATGGTTTTCGTCTTGATGGTACTTAGTCTTACCTCACACACCTTCATCAACTACGATTAGAGTTGCTTAGTGGTGATTGTTGCAAAAGATCCCAGGGCTAGGTGAAGCCTATGCACAAGCACATCAAATGAATAGTTTTCAACTTAATTAATGGTTAGACTACGACTTACTTTCTACCGTGAGATTTGCTATATTGATTATGTTCCTAAAATGAAATGAGACTTTTAATTTGAGACACCTCGGAAAAAAGAAGTGGGACTATCCATTTGAGACAGTAATTTTTAACTTAGAGATCTCCACAGCCCTTGAGCCTCGTTTGAAGGCATCCTGCTTTCGCTCTGCATCCATCATCTCTTGAGCATCTTTCAACAGAGGTGGTTCTTGAACCCCAATGGGTATATTCAACGAGAAGTGTACTCCATTTAAATTGCACGGTGAAGCTTGCCACATTGAGTTGTGAAACCGCTAACTCGCACTTGTGAGAATGGTGGCAGAAGCTCACTTGCCCGTAATAGCTTTATCCTAAATTGCAGCATATGTATACTATTAATTTGTTTGACATTCTATTCATTTTGAACCGTGTTAATGATGCGCAGTGGCGGGTGTATATCTGGCTGAGAGGCTAAATATTTTCTTGGGTGAAAACTGGAAGAGCTTTGCGGGACAAAATTATTTCGACCCACAAGGTGTGTTTCTATCAGTACTGTGGTCCGGCCCTCTTCTGGTAATTTCAATCATGATCTTGGTCAACACGCTCTTTTCTCTCTGTCAACTGATCGTACGGTGGAAAAGAGCCGAGCTCAGACACCGGGCTAGACTTTCTCATAACAAAGAGGACTGATGGATGGATTTATTATCCCGGGTTGTTGCTTTCTTGAGGCAGCCGTGCTGTTCTAGCTCTGACATTGGCATCTCCGTTGGGGATGTCAAGCAGGTGGTGTCCGACCCCGGTTTTTTATATGGTGGTTGTATGGAATTTTTGTTATGGTTTTGGTTGAGGTTGATGGATTGGTTATTGACAGAATAGAAGATCAAGCTGGGAAATGTGGGAATTCTTCTTATTTTGTTCAGCCTTAGGTGGTTTTTTGAAGGAAATTTGTGTTGAAGACTGATGGTATAGATGAGCATCAAATTGAGTTTTTGAAACTCTGTTTACTGTTTACATTTTTGGGCCAGTTCCAAAAAACCTTTTTAAAAAATTTGATTTGTAAAAATATTAATTATTAAGAATTATAAATGCACAATTTTTTTTATCATATCCCCTCTAATACAATTAATTACAAAATATTTAAAATATCATTGAAATCCATTAACAAGTGATAAGATAGGTCAAATATTTAAAATATCAGTAATTAACAATTGGATCATGAAAAACAATTTATGACGGTTTGCTATAGTTGCTATTAGTATTTGTGTGATAATTATGCTTTGTTATAATATTAATGTTTGTATTATTGCAATTATTCAAATTGTCTATGGTTATTTGTGGCAAGTTTTTGACTAATCTCTATTAACTTTGTTTTGATAATACCAAAATCTAAATGCTTTGTATAAGGATTAAGAGGTACTCATTATCAAATTTCTAGACATTTTATTTAGTTCAATCAATGTAGAAAATATATTTTTTTCTTTCTTTTTATAGGAACCTTGTGTTTCTAAATTCATAAAGTTATTTTATTAAAAAAAAATAAAGGAAAAGAATTTGAATAACTGACTCAATGACCAAAAATATTTGAAAAAGGGGATCGAAGACGAACGAAATTATTAGAAGGCAAAATAATTATAAGACAAAATAAGACTAACAGGCGAATGAGACAAGTTCCCATCTGCCCACAAGCAAATGGGGGAGATATTATTTTTTCTCCTCCCTCCATTAATCTAAACAAATTGGGGAAAATAAATTAGATAGGGGGAGATATTCAAAAAATACATCACACTTCAAAATTATGAAACATGATAAAGTTTAGAAATTATTAAGTGGTAGGATTAAATTAATTTCTAATTATATCCCCCACACCTCCCACAACCCCCAAAAAAAAAGAAGGAAAAAACAACTTTTCATGAAACAAATTTGATGTTAAAAAATTATAACAATTGGAAATATTAGGAAATACAAATGAAAAATATATTTTGTTTTGTTTGGAAAATATAATTAATGCTTCATTATAATCTCGATACGTATCTTATGTTCTCTATTAAACATTATTTCATAAATAATGCCGGAAAGTTTTGTTTTGTGGCACTATTGCTGGGTTGGAATTTTGTTCTTTCATGAATCCAAAATTACCATGAAAATTTTGAATGTCATTAATTTATTATTCAATCTTTTAACATAAATTACATTGACTCATTTGATTCAAATTTTTAAAAAGGAATTGACATTTTGAAATATAAAATTCCTTTATGGTTGGAGAATTCTCCTTGTTGGTCGGATTTCAACCCTAGAGGGGGGTGAATAGGGTTTAAAAGGTTTAATGCGGAATTTTAAAAACTTTTCGAAAATAGTTTAAGTAAAACAAATTTGCTAAACAAATTATCAAGGAATGCAATCAAATAAGCAAACAAGCAAATAAACAATCTCAAGCAAACAATAATGTAGCAAGTAAATAATGAGATTGAGTTAGAAAAATTGAACCGATTTGAAGTCCAAGACGTTTTGTCCACACGGTTTTGGTTTACCAAACCATAATCCGCACTCGGTTAGTTCCCCGAGAATTTTCACTAATTCCAATCTCCTTCCGGGTGAAGATCAAACCACTACAAATGTTGTTGTCTCACTACACTCTTTACAAATATTGCTTGACCACAATATTCTCACAAGAATCTCTCTCTTGCTAACTTTGTGAGATTTACCTCTCATAATATCTAAACAAGAATTTACCTTCTTGTTTTTCCTATGAGATTTACCTCTCACAATTTGAATATAAAAGTTTGATGATTCACACCAATTTACAATAACTCTCTCAAGTGTTTGTAGAATACAATTTAAGCTCACACTAGAGCTATCTTGAATGATCAATATGATATAGCTCAAATAAAAGATGATTGATCAAAAACAATTTCTTGAATCTTTGAATAATGAAGATAGATGAAGAATAGAGTATGAGAGTGATTCAAGGTGTGTATAATGAGTCTTGGAAGTCATATTTATAGTCCCAAAAGTGATATAGCCGTTTGTGAGGTTTGGTAGAAGTTTGGTACAAAAAATGGTTAAAAATCAGAAATCCAACGGCTATATTCTGGGCCATCAGTCGACTGAGCAAAGCTCCTTAGTCGACTGACTGAGCCTCAGTCGACTGAGCATAAGCCATCAGTCGACCGATGGACTCTGCTGTCCATCAGGCCAAAAGGCCAAAATCCCATTTTTTGCACTTTTGCATATAAGCTCCAAAATTAATTCTAATGCTTTGGGGACTTTAAAAATAAGTTCCTAAGACACCTATTTTAGGGAAAACTCAAAATATGATCATTTGAATTTAATATCAATTTATTTCAAAATCGATTTTTGCAAGAATGATGTTTTGAAATGATTTTTGATTCAAACTGATTTTGATCAATCTAAGAATGATATATCAATATATATGAGCTATATAATCAATCAATGAAGAAACTTTACATCAATCCTAAGCATACACTCAATTACCGAATATATGAGTCTTTGAATGCTTTGAATAGTTTCTTCAACTTGATTCTTCTCTTGAAGCTTTTCCATATGATCCTTGATCTTGATCTTCATGGATTTGTATTGCTAGCATGTGTGTGATAAGGTTGTTCTCTTGCTAGTCCAATGCTTTGTTGACTTGATCGAATATTGATTCCATTGATCCTTGTCATGCTTCCTTTGAGCAATCTTGCTATTCTTGATTTTTCAAGTAAGAAATCTATAATCTTAAATCAAGAACATGTTAAATTACACATGATTAAATTATTGTTATTATCAAAATAAGATTAAGACCTTCTAGGTCAACACTCCTCACGTTGAAAATCCCATTGTCATTATTCTATATACAACACATAATATTATTATGATAAGAACATTATGTTTGTATAGTCAGTATATATAATATATTTCAATTGACATAATATTATCAGAATTGGATGCGAATAAAATCAAAATTTTACATTAAAGTATAAAAATCATACCATCAAATTAATCATGACATAATTTGAATCCTACTCACTTCGTGTAAATAGTGCACAATAATACCATCTTAGGCACTCTAAACTACAGTTCAATGGTATAATTTAAAATTATTTGATTATTTGTATAACAAAACTTTACGAAGAATACATCTCACATGAGAACGAATTTTTTTTTGGAGCAATCTTCTTTCTCTTAACAACCTTGAATTATTATTTAAAAAATACTATTAAATGAGAACTAATAGAACAAAGCAAAACTTTCATTATAAATTTACTAAAATTCTGTGCACACATAACATGTGTGCGATTCAGGTATAATTAATTTTTTTTTTAAAATAACTAAAAATATAATATGTAACGTAGTGATTGAAAGTGCAACACCGAGAAAAAAAATCAAGAACTTAACATGACTTCACAACTACTGAAATATTTTCAATTTTATATAATAATATATATTTTTTTGAGGAGGTATAATAATAAATATTTTAAGAATAAACAAAAACCCAAAAATAAAAAATATGTTTTCAACGCCTAAAAGCCATACACACCACACCACATCCCATTCATTTCATTTAGCATTTGTTAAAAAACGAATGAACGAAAAAACAGAAAAAGAAATAGCCGTTATAACAACACTTCAAATTCGTTTTTCAATTCATTTCATTTCATTTCAAATTTCCATTCAAAACCCCAAAATTCCTCCCAATTCAACAAACAAAACCCTAATCCTTCTCTCTCTCTCTCTAAAAAATTACACAGATAGAGAACAAAGCAATGGCTGAAGACAAGAAGAAGGAAGAGAAGAAAATACCAGTGTTCACTGTTCTGAAGAACAACTCGATTCTCAAGAACATATTCCTCTTACACAATCCTCCTCCACCTACTTCTATTGAAAATGGAGACATCGAATCGAAAAATCGAGAAGTGGAAGAAGAAATATTGGTGGTTGGAAGGCATCCGGATTGCAATATAACATTGGAGCACCCAAGCATCAGCAGATTCCATCTCCGTATCCACTCCAATCCTTCGTCACTCAATCTCTCCGTTGTTGATTTATCCTCTGGTATATTTCTTCAACTCTCTCTCTCTCTCTCTCTCTCTCCGTGTGTGTATATAGTCATATGTGTCTATCTATGTGTGTTTTTGTACTATTATAATTTGAATTTGGAATCGTGTGTTCCTGATCCAATAGTCCGTAATTGTTGAGACTTCTAGGGAAAATTAAAGTAAGATTAATCTCTGTCAAGTTGATTTATCCTCTGGTATAACTTTTCAGTTCTCTCTCCGTCTCTATATATATGTATGTGTGTGAATATATAGTTATATGCAGTCATATGTATGTGTGTGTTTTTGTTATATATGATTTGAATTCTGAATTGTGTGGTCCTGATCCAATTAAAGTAAGTATATATATAGATATTCTACACTCGATTTTGCCATGTGCTTTTTTATGTATGATTTGAATGATTATGTGCTGTTGATTCATTTATCGTCAATTGTTGAAAATTTGGGTAAGTCCCCTATACTTAAAAAAGTTTGAATAATCTTCAATGAAGAATTCAACAAATTTGCATCAAGAAGAATTCAACCGTAAAGAAATGTGTAAAACACGTAAGAAATGATACAATTCTGTTGATTTTTTGACAAATTTTGTGCTAATTGTGGTTAAAACTATAAATCAAGTAGTACGGGGTTTCCTGTTCAGTTTATATCAAGTAGTATGTGGACAAAAGTAAAAATCAAGTAGTATGCGCTTTTGTGTATGTGATTTGAATTTTACTGTGTTCTTGATCTCTTTATGATCTTGTAATTGTTGAAACTTCTAGGGTAAATTTGCATAGGCTATCCTAGATATAGATCATTTTTCAGTTTGTTTCCTCACTTCATAGAAGTGATCAAAATTCTCCTTAAATTGTAAAGTATTTACACTCAAGCCTTTTTATGCATTATGTCTGTCAAAAAGTTGTTTGCATTAACAATAAGTCAACCAACTCGACTAATTGTAAGAAATATCTGTAATTTTTTGTGCTAATTGTGGTTAAAAGTAAAAAACAAGCAGTACGAGGTTTCCATTTCAAGTTCAAGGGGGTTTTATATGTGGTCTGAGATTGGATATGGTTCTTGATTGGTTTCTTTCTGTGTTATTGTTTAGTTCATGGAACATGGGTTTGTGGGAAGAAGATTGAACCAGGAGTTCCAGTACATCTGAATGAGGGTGACTCTATGCAGCTTGGTGGCTCGAGTAGAGTCTATAGACTGCATTGGGTCCCATTAAGCCGTGCTTATGATTTGGATGACCCATTTGTGCCACCAGTGGAGGCACTAGTCACAGTGCCAATGGAAGGAAGCGTTGAAGAAACACATCAGGTCAGTTTTCTAGCCCTCCAGTTAAGAAGATAATATAGGATTTTTTCGGGGTTTCTTATTGAAATGTTTCTGAGTATCTTTTCTATTGTTTGTTTCTGATCTCTTAGGATGATGATTGCATGTCTGCTGAGAATATTCAAATTCAACCATTGGGTGATGAATTAGAGGGCTTGGATTTGTTGTTTCCCAATAAGAATCTGAAATCGTGCTTGAAGAAAGTGAGTCCGTCAGCACCTCCAATGCCGGAATTCATGGACTCTTCTTGTGGTGACGACGACTATGAGGGAGTGGCAAACAAAAGCCCATCAAGCAAAGATATTGAAGGTGAACAATTTGACATGGAAAATCAAATCCCACAACCTTCCGTTGTCTTTGGAGCACCTCCAATGCCGGAATTATTGTATTCTTCTTATGATGATGGTGAGCAGGAAGTGGAAAACAAAAGCCCGTCATGGAAAGACCATGAATGTCAACAATTTGACATGGAAAATCAAATCTCACAACCTCCTATTGTCTTGGGAGCACCTCCTATGCCAGGATTCTTGGATTCTTCTGATGATGGCGATGAGGAAGTGGAAAACAAATGCCAGTCAAGGAAAGACCATGAATGTCAACAATTTGAAGTGGAAAATCAAATCCCACAACCTCCTGTTGTCTTGGGAATTCTCTCTACAAGAGGAAGCTTAGAAAGCCCACAAGATCCCAACCAGCTTGAACAGTTCGAACATTCATTTTCTGATGAAGAGCAAGGAAAAAATTGTTCATCAAGAAAGGAGCCTGAACCGCTAGAGACATCAAGCCTCAGTTGTGAAACTACTGGGATAGCAACCTCATCTTCACCCTCCAGTGTCGTTTTCTCGAGGAGTGAAAATCAAAACAATTTCAGCGAAGAAAACTCCACCAAAGGACTGACTGTGAGAGAAAATTCTGGGAATACCCCAGGAAAATCAGAGGGAAAGTCCATCTTAACAGAAAACATGAGTTCTTCAGTATCTGTGGAAGGTTTCTGTTCAGCTGATGAAATATTTGAGGCAGTTGATAGTCAAAGCTCATTAAGAAAGACGATGAACAGAAGAGAATCCTCAGAGCAGTTGAAAATGGACTTTTCGACATAGAAAACAGTACCCCACAATCTTTTGCCTCTGCTGTGTCTGAAATTGAAGATTTAGAAAGCACATTCATAAGATCAGAGGCAGTTGAGAGCCAAGGCTCATTACAAAAAGACCATGAACAAAAGAAAATTCTCAGAGAAGTTGAAAGTGACCAGGTTATCAAAGAAAACAGTCTCCTGGAATCCTTTTCCGGTGTGGTGTCTCAAACAGAAGATTTAGAGAGCCCCATAATAAGCTCAGAGGTACAATCCAACTTACCCAGCATTTGGTCCAGAAGAGGTAAACCTGCCACTGTTCAGATTCAGATTAGTAACAGCAGAGGAAAGAGCAAAAGGGTCAATGTGGACTCTGAAGTTGAAGCACTTAAGGAGGATAATATCACAAATAAATCAATTTCAAAGGCTCTCTTTGATGGAGATGAAGAAGAAACTTTTACACCTGACAAAGAGAATTTTACTCCCAATAACCTTCTACTAAGATCCATGAAGAACAAAGATAAGGTAGAAGAAACCACATCAAAATCCTGTTTGAAGAATGACAATTCTGGCAGTCCAAATTCCCATCAAGACAAAGAAACTCCTTCCTCTTCAGATAAAGAGAATCGGACTCCTAATGTTCTCCAAAAAAGGAAACCAATGAAAAGGCAACCAAAGGTTGAACCAGAGGTAATGAAGAGTAGAGTCGTCACTAGGATGCCTTTTCAATCTCTGCTGGTTAACTCCATGACGAAAAACAGCAACTATGTCAATTTTGCTCAATCCATAGAGAAGGTCACTTGCCCATCTTGTTTAATTTCGATATAATTATCATGTTCATTATTTTTCATTATATTCGGTTAAAATAATTGACCGGGTATTTATATGTGTATATGTAAACTATATATTCAATTTGCAGAACACTGTTGGAGGGGAAAGCAAGCGGTGGATCATGGTAGTGGACACCTATTGTCTTCTAAACAAAGAGTCAAGGAAGGCATTACAACTCTTGAAAGGTCTTAAGGGGACTCAGCTGATCATTCCTAGAATAGGTAATGTACCTTTTATTGGGACTAATTTTTCTAACCAACTTGAATTTGTCTTGGGTCTGCCTGACTAAAAAAGTTAAAAAATGATTGGAAAACATTTGAGTTTTATGAGAAGTTGGAAAAATAGATTAGTGATTTAGCGCTATATGTTGTTCTCCATCTTTTCCTCTTTTTTCATGAATTTTTTTTCTTACCCATCCTCCAAAGAACTGGATTCCACAGAAAAAGCTAAAACGGAATGCATCTCACCAAATCAGTCAACTCTCATAGAGAACAGTAGTCTTTTCAATCATTTTCCAAACTCTTCTTCTTTTTTTTAGTTTATTTATTTATCAAACGGAAACATATTTCAAACTCATTCCTTTTTTTTTTTATTATTTATCAGTATTGAGGGAACTGCAATCCATGAAGCGACGGGGTAGTCTGTTCAGAAGAAAAACAGATGTTTCTTCAGCATTACTATGGATCGAAGAGTGCATGTTGAATACAAAATGGTGGATTCATGTTCAAAGTTCAAGCGAAGAGGGAAGGCCAATAGCCGCAACCCCAACTGATTTGTTTCCTTCATTGCAGTTTATTGAGGAGAATGAGGGCTACTTCCCCTTTGGCTCAGTGGCTTCCCCTGCTTGTGGGGGTTTACTGGAAATTGTTTCCCCAACAGCTGAAGACCATATCCTTGAATGTGCTATCCTTTTCAGGAGGATTAGGAATGACAGACAGCTCGTCCTTCTTAGCAATGATGTCCCACTGAAGATCAAAGCCATGGCAGAAGTAAGAACTACGAGGACCATTTTCAATTTCCTTTCTATTTTTGTTTTGATTTCATTGTTTGAGTACTATGCAGAAAGGATACTCCTGAAACAGACAAGAATTCGTATCCTGTATGTGTTGGATACGGATAAGTTCCTGGTGCATTTGGATATGTATCAATATGCATTTTCCACTTGTCATGCTATTCTCCCTAGTTTTTGGCTTGCACAATAAAAATAATAGTAATATTATCCGTTTCATGTTCTATCATTAGATATATGTATTATAAATATATATTTTCGTAGTACTCCCAACATATGTGAATCCTACATTTTAAAAATTAGCAGTTCACAATATCCATCGTCCGTATCCATATTCCAAATCCATACGGTGCTTCTTAGGCTAGGGACCCCACCCCCAACACACAGAGACAAACTCCGTCTTTCCCCTTTGATCTGCCTGGGAACGGAGCTCCTCTAGAGTAATGGAATAATGAATCACTGTAAAGGAGAGTTGGAAAAATCTGGACCATTTGTTTAAAAATGGACGGCTCAGATTTTGACATTACTTTATATTTAAACGAGTGTTAGACCAATGCTCCAGATTCATTAGCTAGTGCGTGAATGCATGCTTTAAAGTGTAATTTAAAGCCCAAATTATGAGCAAATTTTTGTGGTTTCAGGGTCTTATCTGCGAGGGAGCAGAAGAGTTCCGGGAAACGCTAGTGAATCCATTTTCCGAGAGATTTTTGTGGGCCGACAGCTCTCCAAGAGGACCTACTTGGTCTTGCGCAGATGATGTTGTTCTGAGGGAGAAATATGAGCGTTACCCTTTAAAGAAGAAGCCATCCAAATTAGGAGATGGAACAGCAAAAGGGTTGAAGCTCTTATTGCTCCACAGTTCTCAGTACAGGCACATCAGTTCAGCCAGATAGAAGCAATTTGATTTGAGTACTAATGCTTGTTCTAAAAGCTCTTTCTTTGAACCATTAACTGGAAATTGAGTTTTGTTAATATGATCTTTACAGTGCACTTTCTTAGGAATATGTTGAACAATGTTACATTTACTGGTTTCATCAACCCATTTTAGTCCCCGGATATATGGATGTGTTGAGCAATGCCTTCCCATTTTCTTTTTCAATTCTTTTTTGGCGTTTATTCTTATTTAAAATCCTTGACCCATTCATTACTTTTTAAACTCTTTACTTTTAGCAACAAAACCCTAAACGAAACTGTGTACTCCGTCCTAAGCCTAAACATAAATCTGCTTCCGTAGTATACTGATCTTCGTCGAATTAAGTTTATCCTCCGGCTATTCAATTAACATACACAAGTGAACCATTGCGAGCACTGTCTTTATAAAATATACTACTATCCTACACTTGCCTCAACATGAACGCTCTTATCGGATATCAGGGTGTTTGGATGAAGAGATTTCATAAATGAATAACAAAATATATTTGGGCAAAGGACTAATTCTTACAAAATTTTGGCAATGAAAGTTAATTTTAGTATAAACTCTGCTCAAATTTTATTTATAAAATAGCCCTGCAGATTAAGAAGTTAGCTCAGTTGTTGATACGAAATTAACACACCTTAATAATATAGATTCAAGTCCATGCACTAGTGTGGTGCCCTCCCCCGTCACCATTGCTCCAGGTGAAAAAAAATAAAATAAAAGGGTAACAATTCCATTGAAATAAACTTGTTCTTCATAATAGTCAACACTGGTCAATAGATTATTCCGTAAAATATTGTTGGGGCAAAGGCTTAATTTTCATAAATTTGGGGATGTAATAATTTCCCACAAACTTTGGGAGCCAAATTACAAAAAGGCCCAAAATTTATTTCTTAAAGTAGTGCCCATACAGATAAACTTATCTTCAAAACAGTAGAATTTTGGAAGGATGATCCTCTACTCAAATAAACAACCCACCATTTTTTCACCATTGATGCTTCTTCTTCTTACATAAAAACAACAATTTGGCACCTTCAGTACCAAACCCCCCCCCCCCCCCCCACCAAAAAAATGCTACTCCAGTCGACCAATTCACCTCCTCTCCAAAATGGGTCTCGCAGTTCTTTAGTTATTGGAACTATTCAAGCCATAAACACCCAATTTGCTGTGCTCTCTCTGAGTTCCACAGCTGTGGATTCAATCCAAATTATGAACAAAGAATACCCGTTAAGCGTAAACTCAAGCGCCACAAATTCTCTCTTCAGGTTGAGTTCTTTCTACATATGTGTAATTTGTTTACAGTTTGTTTAAGAATTTATCTCTTCTTGAGTGCTTTTGTTCTTTTATTTTATTTTAGGTATGACAGGTAACTAATGTGTCTAGGAATTAGGATCCAAGTATAGTATGGTTTGGTTATTCTCTGACTAGATTTTAATTCACCATGGGATGTCTGTGCAATTAAGATATAAATAATTTAAAGAGAAAAGTTTTATAAAAACGGTAAGGGTGAGTTTGGGAACCCAATTCCGAGCTTTGGAATTGGAGCAAAAATGAGCACACACAATTCAGACGCTTGGAATTCTGTAGGCTAATTTTTGCTTCAATTTCAAAGCTCAGAATTGGGTTTTCTGAAACACGCCATAAGTGTTGTAGTGGTTGAAACTAGTATTACCTTTGCTCATGTCAAGGGTTCGAATCTTATTGGTTACACTAGAACATAAATGTTGTAGTGAAATAAAACCCGCAAGTGCAAATAGGGAAAATAAAAATATGACACAGCTTCGATATGGTCTGCTTCTATAATATTGATGGATGAGTTTTGTTGTAGGTAGTGGTTAGTTGTGAGTGGTGGGAGGTTAGCAGTGGGTCTAATTTGATTTCTTTTCTCTGAATTTCTGCAAGTGTTATATGGGCTGGAAGAAATCTCCCGTGTTGGTCTGCTCATTTGTCTATCTCTTTTTACTCCAACTGTTCATTGTGTTTGAGTTTTTGTGCATTTGAAGAATTGCCATGGTAAATTTACATTTGAACTTATGAAATACCATAACTTGTAGCAAGAGTTTGAATATGCCGATTCTATTGATGAAAATTCCTTTTTCCTTTTAAATGGAACCTCTGTACAAATTTATTCTGCCTATATAGGATTTGATTCGAAGAGTTTGTAAAGATTTTCTTTCACTCTGAATAGTGAATCCATTAGCTCTTTAGAATCTTTTGCTCTGAAGGGAGTCATCGAACCCTAAAGGGTTATTCAGCAACAGAGTATTATTCCGTTTCAATAACATGGTGAAACTCCTCCATGTATATGAAACTCTCAAGGGCTCACTTGTAATAAGGGTGTACTTACCGTTTGGGCTTTAAGATCATATTTCTATTGATAGAGGTCAAAATTTATGCCATTATCATTTTTTTTTTGTCAGAGGAAAATACAATAATCGAGCCAAAATAGCATAAAAATCGTACTCAAACACTGTATTTGAATTTTGAAGGATTTCTTGACCTTTTCTGAATTATATTGATATATTGTCAATTACTTTCAAAGAAGTTCAAAAGGATGTTTTGAAGCTAGCATTTACTCAAAGGCAAAGTGAGAAAAATACAGTCTTTGCATTTTCAAGACAACACAAAATGTGCCTCGAGAGTTGGTTATTATGCCTATACTTTGTAGATATGCATTTACTAATTTTATCATTTATGATCACAGATATATGGAAGAAAAATCACAATGATGACACCCTTGACCTCAACAAAACTTGAGGGTAATTACTCAATGTTCCCTTTCCTCTGTTTTGGTTGTTTATTTGTAATCTGGTTTTAGTGGTTCACCATTTGCATTTGTTTATTTTTAACTAGCAAAGTTCATCACATTCACAATTAATTACAGACATATCGATTACTGTGTATTAAGCGTGATGAGCGCTTAGCATTTACGCTTTGGTACGTAGCTGAAATTGCGATATTACCGCTTCTTTAATTTGACCCGTGACCTTTACTCTAAAGGACATGCAACTTAACCACTTGATCAAACATTAACACATCATTTCCAAATGTTTCAAAAACAAATCAAGTGTCAAGAATTACCCATACAATATTGCATACGCATCGAGTATGGCACATGTTCTAATATAAGTAAACAAACAAGACATTACGAGAATCGGCCAGAAAAGACGGTGGTACAGAATTGGTGAAGTTAAGTTGAAGCTTACAGCAATGGGGTTAGGTAGAAGAAGGTCGGTTGGATATCTAGGATATTCCGACCGTTGCTTTTTACCCTGGATTATATGCCTATTATACACAGAGAGTGACGCGGGCATCAACCAGTGGTGTGGGGGTGTAAATGGTACAGGCATACAGCCAATGCCATAGTTCTTCTTTGTGGTCAATTCGAAATACTTTCCATCATCATGATGTCCAATTATCATACATTTGTGGCCTCCAATTCCTTAGCGCAATTTATCCAAGTTGGCTCAATATTTGGCTCGGTAATGATTCTTCAGATGGAGAATTGGCTTGATAAAAGCCATTGTTCTGTGTGGCGATGAATCTTTCATATGTCAAATTGCTCTATAGGAGACCGTTAGTTTAAAATTACATGGTTTGGATTTTGACAAGTAGATATTATCTAAATGAGTCCTCGCCAGAGGCAAGCACAGTCTATCAAAATCTAAGTCATCCAATTTTAAGGTTACAGTCTAGATTAATTATTCTAGTCTAGAATGATTTCTGTCACTCTAGAGGAGCCGCATCCCTGATGACATAGATGTTCTGATCTTGTTGGTCTGAGCGGTGGCTTGTTTGGGACAATTGTAGTGTCGTTCTAAGGCCAACATGGGTGAATTGAATGCCAGAAACTCTATTGATGGATCCATAATCTAGAACGCAGCGAGAAGATTTTAGTTGGAGAAATGTGTATTTGGCTTGAGGAGCTAATATGTGGAAGAATTTCCATAAAGCTGCAAAGAGGTGTGTAGGCCAGTTGGTGGGGTTCTACAATTTAGAACCATCAAATCCTGATTTCAAATTATTTACATTATGAGTGTTTTTTTTTTTTTTTTTGGGGGGGGGGGGAGGAGGGAGGGTACTCCCTCGTTAACTAATTAAATGTCCACGTTTTGACTTTCACATTTTTCAACATGCACCAATTTCAAACTTGTTTCTTATCATGAGTTTTGCACGTTGATTATGTTCAGAAAATGGAAATGGACTATTAATTTGGGACATTCCAGAAAGGAATAGTGGACTATTAATTTTGGGACAGAGGGACTATCTCACTTTTAATTAATGGCCTGAATCAAACAATTTATAACCACAGTGCAAGTAATCTGTAGTAGTTTATACCTGAGTGTCTCACTTTTTTCCCCCCTATTCTGCCTACTTCTGCTCCAGTCAATTAATTTTATAAAGAAGGATCGGTCTATGAGTGACATCTGCTTCGAGTTTATAAGTGATAATTTCTGCTCCTTCCAATACTTTTAACAAATTTAAAGGTCATCATGGTGGCTGTAGAAGAGCATGATATACATTGTTGGCCCACTACCTAACAATTTAAGCTTTTGGATGAGATGTTTCTAATTGTGGCGTGACTATAACTCTGTAAATTAAGTTTAATCATCCCTTATTTTCATTCTATGACAATTTGGTAGATTGAATCACAAATCAATCTACTGAACAAAAAGACGACTAAATCTTCTCAAAACAACAAGATGAACTAGCTAGTATACTGCATTTGATGTGAATTGAATACTTTCTTGACTTAACATCTGTGGTATTTTCTTTTCGAGATTAATTGATTCATATTAATATAGTGGCACTGTTTTGGTTGTATGTACTGTATAATGAAGAAATTTTCTCATGGCAATCAACATGTTCCATATTTTTTAAATTATTATCTTGTCTATGAAACTTTACCTTATTTTTCACTCAAATAACTACTTGATGTCATCATCCAGATGCAGAATTCCCCAGGAACCTTCTGATTGATGAAGATATTACGAATACGAAAAGACCACTAATTTGCGTGTCTGCTATCTCATGTGCATCGATCTCGTGGTTGACATTGGGACAAGTGGCGCATGCTAGTGAAGGTGTCAAAATGGACCCAGTTTACGAGGTCGGGGAGTTATTCGAGTTGGGGATCCAGCTCTCATATGTGCTTTTATTGTTGGGTTTGCTTGGGGTTGGTACCTTCTTCGTGATTCGTCAAGTCCTCGTCCGCAGAGAACTTGACCTTTCGGCGAAAGAACTGCAGGCAAGTAATCTATATTATCTTCCTATTTTGTACATTAATAAATCAATTACTATATATTGATTGCGAGGAGCACTTAGTGGTTATGTTTTGGTACTTACCTGAAATTACGAAACTACCCTTCCTTAATTTGGAAAAATAAATAAATTGAACCCTTGCCCTTACCCCGTCTGAATAATTTGCAACATAACCACTTGATCAGACAGCATCGCATTGCCTCAAAATGTTTTACTTACACATTGAGCGTGCCACTAGTATATTTTGAAGGCTTAGATTACGTATCTTGAAGTTGGCTCAGAGCCTCAGAATATAGTGGACAAGGACAACTATGTTTGTCCAAGTGATCTTTTGATTTGATGACGACATAGTGCAATTGTCATACTTGAATTTTGTGTTATATAGTTAATAACATCTGAAGATTGCCAATTATTTGACAGTTCTTGTCTCAATTGCTTATGTTTGTTTGTTAAATCTGTACTCTTAAAACTTGATCTACTTAAGCAACACTGTTTAATTATGTGTAATTGGTGGTGATTTCATTCTTCAATACTTATCATATTGAATTTATGAACTACTCTCTCCTCTGCAATTAATAGTCGCAGTTTCCTTTTTGGGACATCTCGAATTAATAGTCCCATTTTCCTTTTGGGACAAAATCAATGTACCTAATCTGATAAGGTTGCGTTCTTCTGACAAGATTTACAATTCATGGGACTGGATGAATCAATAGATTTGAGTTCAAACTATTTAATTTTGTGCAGGATTCTTCAAATCACACTTCTTATGGGATTTTAAAATACCACAATTTGCAAGATTTTAAAGTATTGGAAAATTTAGAAATCTCGTAAAATTTTTAGAAATAACACTTTAAATATGGAAATCATAGGAATGTTAAAATCCCATATCTAGAATCTCTAGAATCTCATTAAAAGAACACACCCTAATAGAAAAATAAGTTGTATTCTTGACCATTGACTAGCTTGAAATTTGTGGTTCCTTAACCACTTCTGGAGTCAAAGTGGGACAATCAATTTGAGGCGGAGCAAGTAGTAGGTATTAATCCCTACGTCCCTAATTAAGAGTTCATGTTTGACTTTTACATTGTTTAAGAATGCATTAAGTTCATTACAATCAATGGTGTAGAACAAAACATGTTTCCTATTGTGAGTTTTGGTACATTGATTGTGTTCTGAAAAGGAAAGTGGACTCTTAATTTGGGAACTCCCAACAAAAGAATTGTGGACTCTTGATTTGGGACGGAGGGAGTAATAAACAAGGTGTTTGCGAATTTTTGGGTGTTGGGACTTGGTAGTGATTCCAAAAGGATTTTGTAATTGGCTTACAACTAAAGATGAACAACCATGCAAACTTCTGTTCTCAGGGATGTGCAACAATTTAGGAAACAATAATTCATCAAAATCAAGCTGAAAGTTGTTAAACTAGAACAACATTAAGTCTCCATTTGATAACAAGTTGGAAAATTATAACAAAACAATTGATTTTTGTGAGAAGTTGGAAAATGAGTTGAGTGATGTGGTGTGATTCCCTCCATCTCATGCTTATTTTTATAAGTAGATGTCCTCTTTCCTTCTTTACTTTTTGCTGAAAATTTATCTTCCTCAACACCTAAAAAATTATTTTCCATGGAAAAGTGAAGTAAGAGATATCTCATCTCATCACATCATTTCACTTATTTTCTAACTTCTAACAATTATTTATGTTATTATTTTCCATCTTGTTATCAAATGGAGCCTAAGGCTCCGTTTGATTGCAAAAATGGAAAAGGAAAATAATTTTAGTTAGTTTGTGTGAAAAGATAGAAAATAAGGTGAGACATGTTACTCATTTTATAGTATATATCATCCATCCTTCAATATTTTTGGTGGAAAATTTTTACTTACCACCAAGCAAAGAAAATTTCTTCATGGAAAAACTTAAAAATCAAGGGAATATCACATCTATCACTCAACTTATTTTTCATCTTTTCACCAAAACTAACTCAATTTATTTTCCTTTTCCACCTTGCAATCAAACGGAGCCTAAATATCAGAATCCGGCCCTGGAAAATAGCTTGAGTAAAAATTTGATCTGGCTCAAATGAAGGTACTTTTGCCTATTTAATGCCATCGTCAACTTTAAACATTTCTAAAAGGTATTTTGTAACTGGCTTACAACTAAAGGGGATGCATCCATGCATATTTATATTCAAAATTATGGACTGCAATTCAATCCTAAAACTTATGTGATCCATAAATTGCGGAATACATAATTCATGGGATTGGATCTGGGGACGCTACTTTCCAGAAGTTCCAAATCTTGGGGAAAAGCAATTTATAGTTGAGCTTATACTCCTTTTAGTAATTAGGTGTATATGGAGATATTTCATTGAGAAAATGGTTGGAATGGCTCCTTATATTACACGTGGATTTTAACTTATTTTTTATGAGTTGTACCAGATTACAACGTTGGCTTTTACTTCAAATTTGCTTTTCGGTTGAATTCTCGTTGCTCCAGTATTATGATTTATATCTTATGTCGTTGAGCCAAAATTAAGACCAAACACGTATGGTTAAGTTCTCGAGCATACTTCTCTTTCATATTGGTTCTCTATGTATTTTGTAGTTCATTGCTTGTACTTTGGTGAATTACTAATGTGGTTATCTCTGCAATATATTAACTGTGTGTGTGTGTGATAATAAATCTCAGGAGCAAGTAAGAAGTGGTGATGCCGATGCAACGGAGTTGTTTGAGCTTGGAGCGGTGATGCTGAGAAGAAAAGTTTACCCGGCTGCTACAAAGTTCTTGCTTGAGGCAATTGAGAAGTGGGATGGAGACGATCAGGATCTTGCTCAAGTATGCCAACTTCTTTACTCTCTAATTTTCTACAGACAAAAGAAATACGGTCCTTTTTTCTTTTTTTTTTCTGGTCTTTGTCATGAGGTATACCAACACTTGCATTGCGATGGGACTAATCCCTGCTCAGGACACTGGTTGTCCCTTGCCACAAGTGCTTCTAACAAGAATCAAATTCTCGTAGTGCAGAAACAGTTTGCCCACTTGCAAGAAATACGGTCTTACTAAAAACCAAAAAAAAAAAGAAGGTATTGTTGGAATAACGAATGCTCCCCATTTTCTCTTTCATTACTACTACTTTTAATATAAATATAACATCATAAGCATTCATATGCTGATTAGGCGGTCCGAATCTAAGACAATATACGTGTTGGGTATTAATATTTTTTGGTAGGTAATAATTTTTTTGCTATGGTGAAATAAGAACAAACAATGAAGCACAAACATATTTCAAATGCAGAAGTATATTGTGATTGATATTCTCACGGCTGCAACTGTTTTTTCCCAGTTCTGCAACAAGTATCTCCCAATTCTAGTCCTCGCCAAAGGCAGTATCTTTTAGTTGTAGAACCAATAGATATTGTTTGGAAGATGCTGTTCCCAGGGAATGCATCCTAAAAATTTCTAAACTCAGGGACCGGATCCTAAAAGCCCCTTTTTAACAACTGGGTTGTACGTCGAGCCCACCTTAATACCAACTATAAATTGCTTTTGAGTTTAGTCAAATGTCTTGCATAAATACTGAGTGGATGGCGGATGTATAGGCCTTGAGGAGGTGTGTCCCTCACCCCTACGCACTAAAAAAGATGTTGAAAATTGTATAAATCTTATATAGGATACTGTTAACATGTTCTCCAACAGCACATGTTTAGATTTCTACTTATGGAAAGAACCTAGTCCAGCATGATTATTGTGCCATATTCAACGCTTGTCTGCCACTTATTCTTTCTATATACAAGTTTCTTAATTTGTGCCCCTAAAGAGTATGACCATTTTACCCTTCTTGTATCTTTGGAGTATGACTAAAAGAGCTGTCTTGAGTGCAAAAATGGTAATGAAACCATTTCCAACCTTATTAATGACGACCTTAAGAGGCTGGGCTGCATCTTTTTCTTTCAGACCTAAATTTATCATTAAGCTCTGAAATTTTTTACCATTCAAACACAAACTTAGGGGATGTTTGATTTTGCAAACGGGAGAATTTTAAGCATTTAGAGGTAAGTATTCAACATTTAGAGGTTTCAGCCTCGTTGAATACCTAATGTTGAATTTAAACAAACACTCAAAGGCTCATTTAGAATAAAAACAAAAAACATTTTCAGACGTTCGATTCAGCATTCAACATTTAGCATTCAAAGCTTAGAAAATCAAATGACCCAAAACTTTTAAAATCTGAATCCCTTGAAGTTCAGACTTAAGATGGAAAATCAATCGCACCTATAATGACACATTTATGTGAATATATACAATTTTACCTGATCCATCATTTCACTTCTTGCCTTTGCATGTTTATCACAGGTCTACAATGCTCTAGGGGTGAGTTATGTTCGCGATGAGAAAATTGACAAGGGAATAGCTCAATTTGAGAACGCGGTGAAACTTCAACCAGGGTATGTCACAGCTTGGAACAACCTGGGCGATGCCTATGAGAAGAAGAAAGAATTGAAGGCTGCCCTCAAAGCGTTTGATGAAGTCCTCCTCTTCGATCCTAACAATAAGATAGCGCGTCCGAGGAGAGATGCGCTAAAGCAACAAGTTGCCATGTACAAAGATGTTCCTCTCAAGTATAAGCAAAAGCAGAAAGATCTTATTTAGAGCATTTTTGTTTGTGTTTCGTTTGTGCTTTAACCGTTTAGTTTCTTGGATTTTGCGTATATCGGAATTTTTGTTTTTATGGTGAATGAGGGACCAAGATTTGCCATTGAAATAGTTATTGTAAATGAAATCATCTCTTTCTTTTTTTTTTCTTTCTTTTGTGCTATTACTCGTTTAAGAATTGATACTAAGTGATGGATAAGGATCAAAAGTTTAAGGGTGATAGCATACAGGTGGGAGGATTCAAACTATTGCCCTCTTACAACGTAGAACACATCTTATTCATATGAACAACTCCTATCTTTACGGATTTTTTCTAACAAGAAAGGCTGCAAAGCGATGGTCAAAAGCATGTGCGCATTTTCTTTTCTTTTCTTTTTTATTAACAAAATCAAGTTGAAATGGATCATTTTAACAAGTTATGAGTTTTGGTTACAAGGTCAACTAATTTAAGTTAGTTGTTAGTTATGATATTTGTTTTGCATTGTACAGCAGCTCCTCCGAAGTAAATTTCTTAAATTATTACTGCTGTTGAATCTTGATTGGACCACGTGTTAAGTCAAGCCTCCCTTTCTTCTATTCTTAAATTGCCTTACCAATTGACTTTTTTTATTTTGCAAAATTGGCCCCTTCCAAAACTCTCCACTTTTACCGATTATCAACCCAACCATTTATTAGATGTGTACAAAATTTTCGAAATTTGATTTTTTTTATTCTGATTGTGGAATGTTATATAACATTTCCAATATTTTAATTTCTTGGATTTCGATTTTCCGAAAAACAATTAAGACGGAATTGAAAACTATAGTTATGTTTCCAAAACTTTCAATTTGAAATTCCGAATTTTTTGATTTTTTTTAATAAGTTTCAATTAGTTTCATTTGACGAACACCCCTATTTTTTACTAAAAAGACCAATTTGCCCCTCATGCCAAGTCAAAAGGTTTTTGTTTTATATATCAAGAAGATAGAAATTTGAGATTGTCTTTGATGGATCAATATGACATCTCCTTTGTGTCAACTGATGTTCATAGTGTTTTTGTTTTATCCTCCAATAAATTAGAATTAGAAAAATTATGTTTTTTAGACGTCAAACGTTTGAAATTCATTTTCATTAGCTGGACATCACGATTATAAACAGTTTCAACATTAATTTTGTTCAAACTAGGGGCCCATTCAGTTGTTGCTAAAATCGTAAATTAAACAATTTATAATTTTTATATTTTGTTGTCAAAATTAAATGATGGCAAATTTGTCAATTTAAGTTTATTCATGAAAACTTAAAGTCGTTTCAAGTAAGATTTGCACAAAAAAAAATGTATGACTTGAATTTGTCTAATTCTTGAATTAGGAATTCACTCCATCTCTATATTTTGTGGAGATCCGGCATTTCTGTTTTATGTTGATACGTTTACACACAATTTTAAAGATCATTAATGAATCAAAACATATTTTTGTTGTAACATATTGAATATCTCATTTAAGTCTTTCATGAATTAGAATAAATTATTTCAAATACACAAATTTACAATTGACTACTCTAGAGTGAATTAATTTCATAATTAGACGGTTTATGTGTGTGAAGTTCAAACTCAGAATACTAGATATTTTTTTGATACAAGAAGTACACGAATAACATGGTGGTCGACCATGAAAAAAAGGAAAAGGAAAATAAGATTTTTGTAATTCGATTCCAAACGTGGGAATCCATCGGTGCAAAAGTAAAATTTATGACAAGGGAGTGGGACTTTTAAGCACATCCACACTTGAACGATCATGCTAACAAAGGATTATTCAATTTTATTTTATTTTCCAAAAATGAATTTTTTTAAAGCTTTCAAAAATGAAATTAGTAACATTAATAATTCAATTTTCAAATAAACATTTTCATATAAAACTAGCAGCGGTTCTATATGTTGTCAAGAGGGGGGAGCTATTTAATTTTTTTAGGGTCTCTTTGTTAAAAGATGGAAAATGATTAAAAAAATAATTAATTTATGTGAGAAATTGGAAAATAAGACAAGTGGTGTAAAAATTCTCTCCATTTTTTATATATCCTTCATCTTCTTCTTTTTTCTGTGAATTTTTTTTCTCTCGCACCATTTAAAGAAATTTTTTTCATGAAAAAGGCTAAAAAGTAAGATCATTTCACCGCACCATTCAACTTTATTTTTCAACTTTTCATATAAATCAATTATTTGTCATTTTTTATTTTATTATCAAACTGAATCTTGTAGTTAAATTTTTTCTATAAAATTAAAAATTGTGCATACATTAAATATTTTCAACCCTCTCTCTTAATTTTGAAATAAAGTAGTTATAATATTAATTTGTCCCCTTTTAATTAATTTTTTTAATACTATAATTGTTTCCTTCATCAAATTCCCAAATTCACAGATAAGAGATTGTAAGGAGATTCTAGGTTAGACCCACATGAATGAGTTTTTTTCTGGGCTCGATCCACCCTAATATGGTGATTATAGATTTATAGTTTATATGAAATTTTTTGCATAAGTATATGAAAAATTAATTATTTTATGAAATTATGGTTTTGTATCAATTTTTTTGTTTTCCTAAATTGCCCCTGAATAACACTATCTACAATGACTAGTAGGTATGACTGGGGGCGGGCGTGAGAAGGAACATGGAATGAACGTAGTGACAAAGGCCAAACAAGACTGCTCAACTTCTTTTTCATTATTATTCTTTTTTTCTTTCTTTCTTTTTACACATTATTGGAAGACGATAAAAATTAAATAAATTCCTCACCTTCATTGACCCACAAAAGACGGTGTACCTTTTCAGATGGGTTTTTTGATATGATTCAAGGGGTCCCAACGCAAAATCGACGGCCCTGATCCATGACTTGACAATCTTGGGTCCCACCCAACACAAACAAAACCTTTTGCGTAAACTACCCAAGTGGCTCCTGAATTATAGAGTTAGTTCCACTTCGGTCCCTAAGTTAAAAAAAAAAATATCGTTTTCTCGAACTATAGAGTTAATTCCATTTTGGCATTACATCCACTCTGAATGTGAAAATCAACGGAAAATGATCATATCTATCACACATGACCCTTTTTAATGCTATTTGGTTGAATCACTATAAATTGATAATATTTTAATTCAATTACTTTAATGAAAAAGCAAAAGAAAAGAAGGAAACGTACAAAAAAAAAACAAAAAGATTATCATTTTAAAGGTATTTTGGTTTAAATAAAATGATTTTTTTTTATTTTTTTTGTTACCTCTAGTTTTTTTTCTTTCTTTCCTTTCTCATGGTCCCACGAGCCGGGGTTGGGGTGGAGGGATTGGATGAATTTTTAATAGTTGGACCAAAATAACTTTAAAAATAGTCATGTGGTGTACATGACTATTTTCCATAACATTAATGGCCAAAGTGGAATTCAATTAATAGTTTAGAGGATTAAATGGTGCTTTTTAAAACATAGGGGTAAAATGAAACCGATCACATAGTTTAGGGGCCATTTGCGTAGTTTATTCAAAGTTTTCTACCTCTTGGTTAGTGAGATGCTGATATATATTGACTCAGTTTCGCTTCAGTCCTCTTTTCAATTCTCTCTCTAAAATTAAGCAGCCAACTCGGAGCAGACAAACAGCATCTGCCTGATCTTGAATCTGTTAAGCCTCTCTTTCTTGTTCTATCTCTTATTTGAGCAACTTTTTAAAAAATTTAATTTTGTATTTTTTTAATATATTTTTTCTTGCTATGATTCCTTACGATATATCTTTGATTTTCCATGTCTGCTTCATAATTTTTCCATATTGAATTTCAGTATATGTTGGGTTTGTTATGTTAGAATCTTAAAAATGAGATTTGGATATCTTTTGGTCAAGGCTTTGAGACTAATTTAAGTTTTTGGAGATATTATGACTTGTTTTGTGCTGATAATTGAGGGATTATTATCTGTTGAATCTTGGTTTTTCTCAATTGAAGTTGAAGAAATACTATTTTGTTAGGTGTGATGAAGGGTTCTTGATCATTTGACTTTTGATGAAGAAGTGGTTAATTGATTTTAAATTTGGGGGTTTTGTTTAGTTTATTCATAAAAATTTAAAAATTAGATGAACATGTGAAATGAATATGAAGTACTAGTGTTTGATTAGCCCTAGATCTTCTAGGAAAAGTTTGATTGTATTGGGAATCTGGGATATATTCTTGATTGATAATTATGGGTTATTTGGTTCATCTCAACTAAAATTTAAGAAAGATTAGTTTTGTAAGATTCTTGAAAGTTTCACCTTTAATGGAGGATTTTTCAATTTACTGTTTAAATTGTTAAATCAGATAGAAATGGTAATAGAATATGAAAGTTACTGTTTGATTCATCCCCCTTTCTTCCTCTCCCTCACTTTTTGTTATCTTCTACTTTTATTCTTTAATGGAAGGGTTTGTATTTTAACAATCTTTGAATGAGATCAGAGTTCTTTATTAGTTGAACACGAGTATGGGAAAAGGGTTTGACTTTTATGTAAAGTTAATGATTGTATTGGGATATATTCTAGATTGATAATTATGGACTTGTGTATGGGGATTTTGTGTCATCTCATTAAGTCTCATGATATATTTGTTTTCTAGGTAGGATGAAAGATTCTTGATAAATTTAGGACATTAACGAAGATGAGGTTTGCTCGTATGTTTTTGGGGGAATTTTTGAATTTAGTGATTAAATTGTGAAATCAAATGAAAAATGTCAAAAGGAAAAAGTTACCTCTAGTTTCTCTTGTTTATATTGACTACTCCTGCCTCCTAATTAAGAGTCCATGTTTGACTTTCACATTTGTTAAGAATGCACTAATTTCATCGCAGTCAATGGTTTAGAAAAAAACTTGTTTGCTATCGCGAGTTTTGGCACTTTGATTGTGTTTTGAAGGGAAAGTGGACTCTTAATTTGGGAAACATGGGTAGAGTCTTTGGTACTCTTCACTTTGAAAGGCGAAAGTGTTCGAAAAAGGTGCTCGGCGCAAGTTGGGTGGCAGAAGGGGGCCTAGCCTAGTTGAGACTAGGTCGCTAGGTGGCCAATATTTTTTTTTTATTATTTGTTTTACTTCGAAAAAAGAAATTTAAGGATCCGTAAATTGAACATTTTTCTTAAGTTAAACATGAAGAAAAAAAATAAAAACATAAAGAGTGAAACCCCCCACCAATTCTGTCCAAATGACACCCACCCACGCAGGTTGCTGATAGCCACCAGCACCGAGATGGGCGGTCTCTAGGCAGGGGGCCGCTCTTTGTGGGGATTTTTTTGAAAACTAAAATGCATTTTAACTATTCCTTTTCCCTTTAAATAACTTGGGTACTTTAGGCCCTTAAAGCACATTACATACTCTTAAGGGCATGTCTAAACCCTCTAATTTATAGACGCTTTGACGCACTACTAGAAGTGGCCACGAGGGATTTGAAATTGAGCTTCAGGTTGTAATAGCCTAGGCTACTAAGCTATCCCCTTGGTTTTAGATTAAAGTATTCTAGATAATTGTAAGTAGGACAAAGGCTTTGTATTTCAAGTGGAAGTTTTTTATTTTAGTGGAATATATTCTGGATTGATAATTAGGGAATTTTGTGTACGATCAAGAGTCTTCTCAATTAGGATTAAAGAAAGATTTCGGCAGATTATGTTTCGATTGGTAAATGTTCAGTAGTAACTTTTTGAGTTTTTGTCAGGGGATTTTTACTTCAATGATCAAATTGATAAATATTTGAAAATACCATCAAGTATAAACAACGGTTGGAGTGAACTTGTTCTAATCTAGGAGTGTGTTATTTATTTTTATTTTTTATGTAAAATTTGTAACAGGGTTTTGATGTACTAGGTTTTATTTAAATTCTGTTATTTAAATTTGTAACTTGTTCCAATTTTAGTTCTGGAATTCTTACTGTATATTTTCATTTTTCTTGTTATATTGCAGCTCTTTGTCTTTGGACTTTGCACTAGTGAAAGTGATATAAAAATGGATCTAAAGAACAGACAATGCCCAGACACATGGGCAAACCCTTCTTCCTCCATGAATGAATCACCGAAAAAAGTACCCCCAGATCTCCCATCTTTCACCAATTTCAACTTGCACAAATGGGATGATCCCTCAATTCTAGATTACAACACGAGGATCGAACAAGAAAATTGGGATCAAAGAATGGGTGGCCAAGATCGCCCGGTGAACGAGACCCGTGATTCAACTAGGACCCTAGATTGGGATCCAAGAATAGGCAGCCAAGTTCGCCCGGTGAACGAGACCCTTGATTCAAATAGAACCCAAGATTGGGATCCAAGAATGGGCAGCCAAGATCGCTCGATGAATGAGACCCGCGATTCAAGTAGGACCCAAGATTGGGATCCAAGGATGATGTTAACAAATCTCTCATTCCTTGAAGACAAGATCCATCACCTCCAAGATTTGGTCCACACGATCGTAGGCCGGCGGGCCCAAGTTGTGGGTCCCACCACAGACGAACTAAGAGTTCAGCAACAGCAACTCATCACAGCTGATCTCACCTCCATTATAGTACAGCTGATCTCAACTGCAGGCAGTCTTCTTCCATCGGTCAAGCACAGTCTCTCCTCCTTGAATCCATCAGCCAGCCAGCTCGGGCATCTCGGTCAGCTCGGTGGGGTCATAGTACCTTCCGACTCAGCTCCAAATGGCAGTGGTCCGCCACCACTACCACCATCACTACCGCCACAAAACAACTACATTAACAAGGTAGAAGATCAGTCAAACGGGATGATTCATCTGACCGGAAATCGCGGGCCCGAACAAATCTACACCGTTGATGAGCATGAATCAAAAGATGAGGAAGATGCCGAAGAAGGAGAAAACTTGCCCCCAGGATCTTACGAGATCTTGCAACTCGAAAAAGAAGAAATCCTTGCACCCCACACCCATTTTTGCATGATATGTGGGAAAGGATTCAAAAGAGATGCAAATTTGCGTATGCACATGCGAGGGCACGGTGATGAGTACAAAACCCCGGCCGCTTTAGCAAAGCCCCAAAAAGAATTGGGACCTGAGCCGGTCCTTATAAAGAGATATTCATGCCCCTACGTGGGCTGCAAGAGGAATAGGGACCACAAAAAGTTCCAGCCTCTGAAAACTATCTTATGTGTGAAAAACCATTACAAAAGAACTCATTGCGACAAAAGCTACACTTGTAGCCGATGCAATACGAAGAAATTCTCGGTCTTGGCGGATTTGAAAACCCACGAGAAGCATTGTGGGAGAGACAAGTGGCTTTGTTCGTGTGGAACTACTTTCTCGAGGAAAGACAAGTTATTTGGGCATATTGCTCTTTTCCAGGGACACACTCCGGCTATTCCGATGGACGAAAATAAAGGGCTGGTTGATTGTGGGGAAAGTAGCGAAGCACCAAAGAAGGTGGCGCGTTTGAGTTTCGATTTCGGGTCGAGTGGAAATGGGATTCAGAGTGGTGTGGATGATGACACTGGTGGGTTCTTTTCGCCTTTGAACTTTGATACTTGTAGTCTTGGTGGGTTTGGTGAGTTCCCTCGACCGCCATTTGAAGATGCGGAGAGTTCGATGGCTTTTTTGATTTCGGGTTCTTGTAATTATTCGAGGAAGAATGGAGGGGAATTGGGTTCTAATGGTCAAGAACAAATGAATGAATGAAATGTAGGAATGATGATGATGATGATGATGATGAATAATCTTTGTTTTAGGTCCATAGTTTTGGGCAAATTGTTTCTCAGTGTTGTATTACTAAGGCAAGGTGACTATATCATGTACTTGTGATTTCGTATCATTTGAATAATATTTTTTCTTGCTGTAATCTATCTTTTTTCAAGGAATAAGCCCAAGTGGGTTGGGTCACACACACACAACCCCACGACCCAAGAATTGGCGAAGGAGAAGGAATTATTATTAGACATCAATCTTTAACACATGAGAAAAATACATGAAAATGATAGGAAGTCGGGGCATCCAAAGCTTTGATAGTAAAAAGCGATTGAAGAGTAGTAATACTTCGATAATAAAATGCGATTGAAGAGTAGGTTAATTGTGAATCACGTTAAAATGTGGTTTGCTTGCTTTTCCATTCATTATTCAATCGTTGTTAATTCGATTCGGGTCTTTGCTAGGTAATCCGTAATATTTTAGTTAAGTAATGTATTATATATATATATATATCTAAATTAAGTGACATATTCCCATTAAAAGAAATAAGAAATAATAGAGAATTTTAATTTTCTTTCCTCTCTTTTCGTGCCTCTAAGGTAGAAGGAATAGATTTTTAGTATTATTATATAATAAAATGGAGAAAATATAACAATTAATGCAATCTTTAATTAATTTTTATAATTAACGCTTTTGTCTTTCTTTAGTTATAATAATATATATGTACTTAATTTCTTGCTATTTATAATTTCATCATTTTCTCTCAACTAGATATATTAGTTATTTTGCACTAATTCAAGTCTTTTTATACATATCAATTTCTATTTTTATTTTATATAATTGGATTGTTAAATTACTTGCTTATTTGTAATTAATTTACCTTTATATTTTTGTACTTACATTACACAGGTATTTTTACATAACTATTTTTGCTTACCATTATACATTATATTTGAATTTTATCTAATTTGAATTATTTACATATTTCGTTAATTGAAACGCCCACGCATTGCGTGGGTTATACATTTGTCTAATGTTACACCAACAATGTTTAAGAGAGTAAAATATTAATATTTTTTTTAACATGGTTTACCGTGAAACATTTTGTTTAATTTAGCATGATATTAAACATTGACTTCATTAGCGCATTTTCTTTGACATATAATTTTAAAAAACTACGAAACTGATACGCAAATCTCACTTTTGATTTTCAACTAAGTGTTAAAATTTTCAACCTAATTGTTAAAATTTTCAAATGATTCTTCTTGGCCATGGAGAAAACTAGTGCAATCATCGATTATAATGTGAGAGCTACTGTTGCTGATTTTGTTAGAAATGATGAACGGAATATGCCTAGAGCACTCTCTGGAGACCTTATTGTTATTAGGAACAATGTGTCCCATTATAGACCAAATTCTACTAATGAGGACAGGGTTGAGTGGATTTTTGACTGTAAATGCAAATAAAGAATTCACATGTAGACGTGGCGGAGCCAATAATTGATTACGAGAGGCAATTATAGTACTAAAGATCTGCTTTGAAAAGGCATTACCCTACTGCAAATTGGACTAATCTGCTTCCACTTGCATCCGGCCCTGTATATAGATCTGCTTTGAGCTGAGCAGGCATTACCCTACTGCAGATTGGGTTAATCTTAGTCATAATAAATAGAGTAAGTACGATAAATATACTTTATACGCATATGCAATTGTTAAAGTAAGTGAGTAAAATATTGTTCCATAAGACAAAAATATGTCAAAATTAAATTTTCTTAATTTTCTTACCATACACGACAAAAATAGGAGTTGTGACCACACGCATTAAAGAAATAGTCACGTTAGCATTAATTCTTTTTCATTAATTCTTATTTTAATATTTAAATAGGTAGGATAAATATTTCATATTTATCATACAATTACATTTGTTATTGTGAATAGAAGACCATATTCCAAGTAATAATGGAAACCAAGCATCTTGATCCAGTGATATAACACGTTAACTTTGAAGTCGACTTAGTTCTTTCAATGTCAATTCTTGGTATTGTCGAAGTAATATTTGACCAGCAACAGCCATGTACTACGAATGAGAATTAGTCAAGGTGCACGTAAGTTGGTCCGGACATTTTGTAGGATAACTCTTAAAAAAAAACAAAAATCCAAAAAAGGTAGTATGATTGGATGGATGGCTTGCAAAAACAGATTACAAAGGATAGGCTGCAGCAGTGGGACATGGTGAATGATGGTGTGTATTGTGTGGTGCTGGGAATGAGAGGATATCTCTATTATATGTTTGTGCTTATTCCAGATTGATTTGGAATATCTGGTTTTTGATCACTTTCGGTGGCAGATTTAAAATTTTCAATTTTTGAGGGCAAAAGTACAAACAAATTTATTTTGACATAAAATTAACTATCATAGAAATAAGATAACAATAAGGTAACCGATAAAGACCCACATTTTTCGCTTGTTGTATTATTTGTGGTATATCTCATTATTTATAAGATTAGAGTTTGTATATATATATGTTTTCTTTTTAAGAGAAAGGCGTAAAAGTCTAAAAGGTTATAAATTTTACTTATAAAAAAATAAAAAATTGGAGGGGCCTATTATGGTGTAACATATTTATATATAACAAATAATAATATTACTAATGAAAATTTGGAAAACCCAGTGGGCCCCCTCCGTCTGGGTTTATATCATTGAATTTTATTTGATTTTTAAAGAAATTTGACGATTCAAACTCAAATATGTTTTTTTTTTTTTTGAAGCAAGACATGTTCGTTTGATGTTTCTGTGCTTGAAGTCAGCATTTTGGAGATAATCCAATTTTGGAATGAAAATTCATAGAATTTTGATCCGCTGGGTCGATTTGCTTAATTTTTTTTGAACAAACTAAATGTATTTTTTTTAGCAAAACATGGTGCTTTGATCTATTGAAAGCGTAAACACTCCACCTTTGCCACGACACTCTGTGTTGTATGAACACTCTACCTTTGCCGCGACACATGTGTCGCAGGAGTTATTTTTAGCTTTTTCCTGGTGCGTTTTGTCCTTCGTTAATAGGCTAAATACACGCTTTTACACTACACTGTTACCTTACCCATTAGAGATGGTCAGATCACTGAGCTGTGGTATGCAGTATAGTGCTGTCATAACTGGGAAGAATAGATAGAAGCAGTAATAGACGATCTAAGGGTTCATCTTCAGCTCTTAGAGTGGGTAAGCTGGGATTTACGTACTGCTACTATTTATTGTATATGGCAAGAGAAACCAGAGAATTTTCATAAATGTGGGAAATTAAAGCACCGTCAAAGTGATTCAAGAAGCGCGCGCTCAAGCATGGCTCTGGAGAATTAAAAGAAACTATGAAACTGATTAGTGTGCAAATGTTGTCTTAGTAAGAGATATAATCAGTTTAATATAGTAAAATAGATAATTTACTCTTATTTTTAGTATACTTAGTTATGTATTTTTTGTATTCAGTTTTTGAAAAAATAATAGGGCTTTTTTGAATTAACCCTTGTATTAATGTCATAATTAAAGGTAAATCCGTTTTCATAATCTTTTGAGTTAACCCCTTAAAACTTAATCAAGTTTGGCATTCGATAAGTTCCAAGGGGTAACTCTTCTTTAGAAACTTTGATTTATCTTATTACTTGTTACTAATGCAAAGAGGAAGAGGTATGGTGGGCTTGTAATTAGAATTAATGTTCTAGTTGCAAATGCAGCCTATCTTGTTAAATTGGGTGGAAATTAGCTTTGGGACATGGAATGTGAGGCATGGTGGCCTCACTAATCCGATCATGGAATGTGAGGCCAAATCTAGAGACTCCTATGCATGGCGACAGATGGTGAAAATTCTGAATGAGGTGAAGGGAGGGTTCAGATGGTAGGTTGGAACGGTACACAAATTTGAGTTTTATTTGATGTTTCTGTTGCCTCGAACCCATTATGCTTACTCACTGAAAATTTTGAACTCGGCAAGATCCATCTTACTGTTGCCAATTTTATTTCTCGCGATGAAACATAGAGGTTGGAGAATATACGCTTGCAAGTCCCTTGTTGCAACAGCAAATTAAGCGCATCCTTATTCTTATTCATGGCATGGTTGTGTCACTAGGAAATGATTCAAAAAGGGAATCCCAACAACAAAATCTTCTTACAAGTTCCTCACTTATAAAAAGAATTATACAGATGGTGCTACGAAAAAGTGAATTTGGAAATGTAAATGCCCACAAAAATTGTGGTGTTTTCTTTGGATTTTGATGCATGAATGTTTACCAGTGAATACATATTAGGCAAGCATAGGGGTAGCCGAGTCTAACAAGCGCTCTATTGATGTCATGGAGTGCTTAAAACTCTTTCCCATTTGTTTAGAGAATGTCGTAAATCTAAACAAATTTGGCAATTTATACTCATTGCGATGTGGATGGAATAATTCTTAGATCTAGAGTTTAATGGGTTCAAATGCGAGCGCAGGACACAAATTGATGAGGTGATTGGATTACAGGTAGACCGTTAGCTTGCACGGGTATTTGGCTCTAAATGTAGGGGGCTATCCTTACTCGAGGAATGAGAATGTACGCGGGTCTTTGTTGAGACCAAATTATCTCAAACAACAAATTTGGTTCAAGGAATGCAAACAAATGCATCAAAGGCTTTAAGGATGTCCCATTATGTCGATTCCTCGAACTATAATACTTATGCCAATTGTATTGCGAAGTTATGTTATGGTGTTACTAGCAGTGGAGAAACCCAGTTTTTATATGAAGCCCTAAGTAGGCAGTAGATATTATCGTTAAGGAATCATGATGTAGTTTGGGCTTTTTGCCCCGTTAATGTACCAAAAGAAAGAAAAAGAACAAGAAGAAGAAGAAGAAGAAGAGGGTAATTAAGCCATTTCCATTGATCATTTTTATTCATACAAATTTATATGATTGAAAAGAAAAATAAAAAAAAATATGTCCCAGTGGAGTTTTTTATAACCATTTTTATGTGTAGTGGAAGTTGAGTCACATGAGGAATTTTTATTACCATTTCTATCCAATGGTATTTTCTATAAATTCATTTATATCATATTTGTCATGGTGCCTTTAATACATTTTTATATTTATTTGAAAATATAATTGTGTAGATAAAAAAGTCTCAAATAAAGTTTCTCTAATGATGCAATTTCTATCTTACTTGGCATTTATTTAAGAATAAGAGATAATTAGTGGTTTCTTATATTCAATGAAGGTGTGCTATGTCATATTGAAAATTTCTATCACCATTTCTACATAATTTCTATCACCATTTCTACATGTAGAAATGGTGATAGAAATCCCCCATGTGACTCAACTTCCACCTTGCATAAAAATGCTTGTAAAAAACCCTATTGGAGCATATTTTTTTATATTTTTCTTTTCTATCATAAAAATTTGTATGGATGAAAACGACCATTGGAGATGGCCTAAATATAAAATAGTGATAGAAATTTTCAATGTGATATGTCACATTCTCATTGAATATAAGAAACCCATTAATCTTCTCTCATTCTTAAATAAATGCCAAGTAAGAAAGAAATAAAATACCATTGAAAATCAATTGTTTTTATGCTTTTTTACTTATATAAAAAACTTGACAACTAGATATAGAAATGTTGTAAAATAACATTGACACGTAGAATAGAAATGAAAAAATATAAATTATCATTGGAGATGGCCTTAACCTTTTTATAGCCTACAAGATTGAAAAAGTTACTAGGGTGCGCGGAAGCGAATTAAACAATTTAACCCTAGGTATGTTATTTGGCGATTTAATTTTGAAAAACAACTTTTAATCGAATTATAATGTAAACTTAGAATTCTATGAATTTTAATTAAGAAAAACCTGTTTAATCTTTTCTAGTTCGCATCAATTAATAAAATAATTGAACAGATAAGCAAACACCAGAATTAATGAGGTATTTTTGCAGCACAGAACTAGTTCTCAACAATCCACTATATGCACAAAGGTTTACAGACTCGATTAATAACAAATCACACAGACTTATAAAACTTGAATCGCACAAGTTTTTACTTAACTCTTATAAAATGAGGCACGGAACAATATTATGACATGAAAACATCTAAAATCGAACTTTTTATGAGTACGGTCATTAATGGGTGGACCCATCAAACCTATTTTGTTTATTGAATCTTGTTTGTGCATTGTAAATCCAATGACCACTGGTTGAAACGAAGAATTATGGATATTTTACCTACATTATTTTGAGACATTTATAAACCCTAATATATATATATATATATATATATTGTATTTCATTTTGAGCTAATTCAAACACTTTGTTTGTCAATTACGCTGCATCATGACTTATTTTTCTCTTAGTTGTTAAATTAATTTTGTATCATCAATAGGGTATAAAAAATTCATTTTTCGACATGAAATAAATGTTTGCACATGGTATCATACTTTATCAATAAAGAATTTGTTTTTTTAAAAAGGAGATTGATGTGTTTCTTGTTTCTGTTTTCTTTCCTCTATAACCCAAAAAAAAGAGAGAGGAAGGAGACGGAAACATGGCAGCACCACACTTTAATAATAGAATCAGTCCGTAAAGTGTTAGGTGACGATATTTGTAGCTTTGGAATATGGCAGGACCACACATTAATATTAAATAAATCCATAAAGTGTGTTAACACTTTTAGAGTTATACTCACATTAAGATACAACTCAACATTTATTCACACCCTAAACATATACACAAATATAATTCTTACATCTCTCTACTTTTCTAGTGTAGCTTTGGGCTTCACAAAACATTACAACTATAATGGCAAAAACTTATAAAATATTACAACTATAAAGATAAACTAATTCATTAGAAATATTATACAATAAATAAAAGATAATATTTTAATTTATTATAAACAGAGCCAAATTTTTTTTCTTGATCCAAATATAATATTTTTTTTCTTTTATCTCTCATCAAATTTTTAAAAAACTTTCAAATGACAATGATAATGGTGTGCATTAAGGTGATTTAAGATTGATAAAACACTCACACCAATAATATACACACAATAAACTCTCACATACTAATAATTTTCTTTACATTAAAAATCCTATAACTTAAAATAAAAAATTCAAAATTTAATAAAAATTTAATATTTAAAATCTACTAATCAAGATCAATTAAACGATCCATCATAACTATATAATTAAGGAGATGTGTCCGTAAAGGTCATCTCAATCTATCATTTTTAGAAGGATTGAATTTCAAAAAATTAAAAATAAGTGCATCGCACGTAAAATATTACACACTTACTAAACAATGGTAAAAATAGACGTTTAAATGATAATTTTCTTTATCCTATTATTATATTTTTTTTTATTTCACCGGAATTATATCTATATTATAAAACACCATGACTAATTTTTTTTTTTAAAATTTAAGAAGAAAAAGATGGTGTGCAAATTTTACACCATTGAAAACACACATTAAGAAAAAAATTAAAACATTTAAACCAATAACATACACACAATAAACTCTCACATACTAATAATTTTGTCTACATTAAAAATGAATTAAAATAAAAAATTCAAAATTTAATAAAAATTTAATATTTAAAATATACTAATCAAGCATTAAACAAGATCCATTTTATTTGAATATAATATTTAAAAATTGAATCTATCATTTTTAGTAATATAAATCTTTAAAAAATTAAAAACAAGTCGGGGGTTAAAAAATGAGACTTTAGGGAGTGTCATAGACAGCAAGCAGGAAGCTCTTCTCTATTCTTTTATTTTTTTTCAGCTTATTTTCTTTCTTTTCCAATATTTGAAGACAATGATTGGATTTTGAAGGAAAATAAACATTTTTAATAAATAATTTATTTTTTTGGAGTTATGATACGTGTAGCTTTGGGCTTCGGCAAAAGATAAACGAAATGATAATATTTTAATTTATTATAAATTTTTTTTCTTGATCCAGACAATGATAAATTAAGGTGATTCTCGATAGAACGGGAGAAAAGGGAAGGATGATGATAAATTAAGGTGATTTTCGATAGAACGGGAGAAAAGGGAAGGATTGAATTGTGCATCGCACGTAAAATATTACACACTTACCGTTCGTTTAAATGATAGGAATGAGAAGAAAAAGAAAAGAAAATAGAAAAAGGAATTGCATTTCTTTTATTTGAATATAATATTTAAAGATAATGTAATATAAATGGAAAAAGTGAGAGGGAGTGTCATTATTCTCTATTTCCTTACTTTCTTTCCTTTCAATATTTGAAAGATTGGGAAGGAAAATAAACAATAATAAAATTAAACTCTTTTTTTTTTATTCCATTCCATTTTTTTCTTCCAAACAATAATAAAATTAAACTCTTTATTCCATTTTTTTCCTTTCCTTTACGACTAATTCTTTCCTTTCCCCTCCCTCATTTCAATCCAAACAGAATGTTAATTAATTAGAGTTAAAACTCAAATTTTAATTTATTATAACTTATTGGTACATACAAATCAAAAGCCGAGACTTCAAACACAATACATAAATTTGAAGTATGAAAAAATAATGGAAAGAAAAGGAGAAGGCATTACAATTAAAATCTAGACAAAAATACTCAAGTGCCCAAAATATTTATTCTTGAAAAAAAAAAATATCAAATATCAGTGCAAGTAGGAATACTTTGCTCATGTCTAAAGAAATTATGCGGATCAACTGCAGTCTTCACTCGAACTAACCTCTTAAAATTATCTTTGAAGTATCTAACACCCCACAAGCTTGCTTCCTTGCAGCTGGTCCCTTCTCCGATATCAAGATCATTGTAGTTGACATAGGCTTCTCTTGGATTCTTAGAGGCATAGTTACCCAAATAGGTGTATAGCGATCTGATAAAATCCAAACGCTTATTTTGTTCCGCCACTGTTGTATTTGCGGCCCAAGAAATACTAATGAACATCATGTACAAGTTTCCGGCCCTGTGGGGGAACGGAAGTGCCGACTCTGGAAACTCGTCCATCTTTCCGCCGTACGGGGTCATTACAATAGTTATTGCCCCATCATCTACTTGAAAGAACCTTTTCCATAAACCTTCAAGACCTTCTACTGGAATTGGCACTTTCACGTAGTCTGATTTCGCTTTGTAGAATAACTTAGGGATGGCGGATCTATTAGACAAAACCTGAGTCGACTCGTTTATGGTATTTCTAGCGAAAAATAGTGCGGATTTGATCCATGGCACTTCCATGCAGTCTTCTCTCACAAGACCCAATTCGGGAAAGCTTTCTTTCATCACTAAGAGTAGTCTATCAGCTCCACCGAGGAACAGCGATTTGAATCTAATTTGAATGGTTCTTTTTCCCTCGTGCGTTACGGTTAGAAGTTCAGCTCTAATATAAAGATCTCTATCCAATTTGGAAGCGATGTTTTGCCACTTGTAAAGCAACGCGGTACAATTTTGTTCTAAGGTGCGTTTAACGGCGAAAATGGTCACAATTTCCGGGACAGCAACTAACTTCAACTTCCAAGCAAGAACGATTCCGAAATTAGAAGCAATGCCGCCTCTAATTGCCCAAAAGAGATCTTCACCCATTGACTCTTTGTCCAGTATTCTCCCATTAACATCCATAAATCGCGCGTCGATAACATTATCAGCACCAAGACCATACTTACGTTTCATCGTGCCATATCCTCCCCCACTAAGGAACCCACCGACTCCCACAGTCGCCCAAAATCCCCGGGGAATCCATAAGTACTACTTTTTTCGGCAATTTTGTAGTACAATTCCCCGAGACACGTACCACTACCAACCCACGCGGTACCACTGGCAACATCAACATCGACTGATCGAAAGTTAATCATATCGATCATTACAAATTGGATGGGGTTTGGCGAGGAATAAGAAAGACCCTCGAAATCGTGTCCCCCGCCTCGAATTCTGACTTGGATATTGAGCTTCTTGGCGCAGAAAATGACTGTTTGGATTTGGGATTCATGGACTGGTGTGACAATAACTAGAGGTTTAGTCCTAGAGGGTGATAGAAACCTCAGGTCTTGAATTGAGTAGCGCAAGACAGAGGTGTATGAAGAGTTTTTTGGGGTGTAAATGACTTGAGAAATTGGGTTGGAGTTTTGAGAATTTTGAGAATAGTGGGTTTTGAGGCATTGAATAAAAGCTTTACTAATTGAAGCTGAAGAAGCTGAAGAAGCCGAAGAATAAAGAGTGAAGAGAAGAACAAAGAGAAGCAATGCATAGGCGGACTTCATTTTTTTCTCTTTGTTGTGAATTGGAGTAGTGCATAAAAATGTGGCAGTGTCCCCTTTTTATGGACAATTTTCCAGAAACAGAGGTATGAAGGGAAGACAAATGAAGGGTTTACTTTTAGTCAACAAAAATCAAGCGTCCTCACTTAATTGGGTGATTCAGTTAAAAAAAAAAAAAAAAAGCAAGAAATATCCAAATTGGTATCTTTTGCTTTGGAAAGGACACTAAAGACACTCGAATATTTTATGACTTTATTTGCCATAATTTCATTGGATACTTGAATAGCCATTAATAAGAAGTGAATCTCGAGATTTATTAAACGTGTATAGCAATCAGCTACACCAAAACACGTGATCTAACCGTTCACGTGTCACGTCATTTTTCCGTTACCGATTGATGGATAGAGATTAATCAGTTATTCGAAATGAGAAGAAGAGGAAAAAGAAAAAAAAGAATAAAAAACTGTTATTTAAAATGTCAAAAGAAAAGGATGTTACTTATTTTATAAATGAAACAACATAATTAACAGTTTATGCATTAATGTAGTCATGTCATTTTTCTGTTGACCACAGATGTACAAAGGTTAATTTGTTACTCAAAATGATGTTATATTTATTGACGATCTTTTAAATTAAAAATTGGGGTTTGGGGTGTTGAGAAAAAAAAAGCTTGTTAAATTTATTATTCTAGGTCGTATTTGGTTGAGCCTTTAAAAGTTATTTTTGGACATTTAAAAAAAAAGAAAATTCATGTTTTGTACCCATTTTTAAAAACTTTATTCAAAAATCTTATAAGTTATAAACCAGATCTCAAAAATATTTAAGACACACACCTAACTTATTTATTTCTTTCAAGTGCTCAGTTTGTGGTTCTGTTTTTGCTCCTATTTCGTCCGGCTGTAGTTTGTCCAATTTGAATCTCTATATATCAAGTGATGAGTAAGGATTAAGTGTGATGAGTAAGGATTAAGTGTCCGAGCATAAGAGGATATGGGTGAGTGGATTGGAAGTATAACCTTTTTATAATTTTCAATAAACTATAACCATTTGGAATTTTGGAAAACCCTCATAATTTATTAATTTTAGTAAAATTGGTAATCTATTTCATCGTTCCAATTCGCTAGCAAAATTTCATTACAATTTTACAGGAAACATTGCAACTTTTACTGCTCTTCATAAATGCAGAATAACTCAGCTAATTACTTTTTTTTAACATTCTACTTTGTAGTTAAATTTTTGCAAAATTGATCACTGTTAAAAAAATAAAATTCCACTGAAAATTTGAGAAAATCTATGCTATATTTTACTGCAAATTTTGAAATTTTTGCCACAAACTAATTTTTTGCAGAGAAATTTCACTGCTTCTTAATAAGTTTGTAGAAAAATTAGCCTCAACTCTTTTTATTAAAGTGAAAAAGACAAACTCCAGTACTCAAACAAGATCAAGAAATATAATTGAAGATCTAACTTTTGTAGATTCAATAATACAAACTCTTTTTTTTTTTTTACATAATTTAACTACCACTACAATAATTAGACACAACAAACAAGCTAGATACTACATTCACGTGGACATAAATGGTAATCTCTTTGTTGCGAGAATAATAAGGATACCAATTAGAACACATGATCTTTGGCAACATCATACAAAATTTTAATTACCAGTCTAATTATTAACGAAATCAAAAATTTGTTTCTTTATCTGCCAAGCAATCATCAAGCTAGACTTATCATAGAAAACCGGAGGATTTATCAACCATTCATGACATTTACAAATTTAATTTGCTGATATCCCTTTTAAAATTAGTTGTTGTGCTACTTGTATAAAGACTATATTTTTTTTTTCAACCCTATGTGAAATGTGTCTACTTTTATCGTTGCCAATAAATTGAAAGTCGAAACCAATGGAGAGTACTATGTCTTTTATACTTGTTTTCTTAAAAATAGAGTAGGAATGTAACTTTTATATCTAATTATTTTATTTCTTGATATTTGTAGTTTACTTGCATTTTTGTAGGGGTCAGAAAAGGATTTATATGAAATAATGATAAGATCTGGTATTTTTTAGAGATGTTGCTCAAACTTTGGCGGCACGTGTGATAACTCACACTTTTAACCATTGCACCAAACCCAGATCAATCTCTATGTACATAATATTTTAAATTAAAGGTCTAATTTATTATTTGTTTAGATAAGTTAAAAAAGGGGTGATTTTGTTAATATTCACGACTTCTTTCAATTCATCATTTTTTTTGAGTTTTGTTAAGTTAATCAGCGTTAGCTATTAAGGTTAACCATGTGCTGGGATAAACTTACCAAAATAATTAATTACTTAATTTTTAATAAGAAAATATTTGTTTTTATTACTTTTAATATATAATAGCCAACAAATTAATTAATTCATCCATCTTAACATAAAAGGGGGAAAAATTAGAAAGTTCAAAAAGATAAAGTTAAAACTCTCTTATATATAGTTCTGAAGCAAAGTATTACAAGCAAAAGCTAAATTCCCATGGTTTTGAAGCAAAGTATTATGAAATTCAGCAATATGGACTTGATTGGCAGCTTGAAGGTTCAAATTCTTCACACCTACAAAGAAAATTGGCTAATCTAAGACATGTAAAGAAGGAAAATAGTTGTTTTTTGAGGGGATGGCTCTGTCTTGTGTGTATAGATAGATATGTGGATTTATAGTTTTAGATTTAGAAAAATGTATATTAGTGCTTCTATGTTTTTGATATCAATAAATGAATAAATTACTAGTATTTTGGCTTAAAAAGAAAAGAGTTAATACCCCTTCCTTATTAATAAACTCTTATTAAAGGAAGAATTACTTTGTTAATTATTTTGTAACAAAATAACATTAATACAGTACTTTAACACAAAATTATTATTTACTGAACTTTTAACGATTTCGAGTTACTAATAAGGAACACATTTGACACAAATCGTTAACGAATATGTGCATAAGTATATCGACTAAAACCATTAAGAATTTAATATTATCTTCAACCTACCAAGAACTCATTAAAATCCATTTAGAACCAATCTATTAACTTAACGGGTGAAATGAGTCATTAATAAATATTGAACACATATATATACAATATAATGTTCGCTTTGTCACAATTTAACTTCAAATTCTTCCGGCCAACAACCAATATAGTGTTTGTATAGTAAAAAAAATAAAAAAATACTCTACCAATAAAGTGTTTTTTAACTTCTTTTTTTTTTTTTGAACGAATAAGATAATATCATTAATAATAGCATAAAAACATTATAACAATGATAAAGAAAAGTTTTAAAAAGTATACAAAGGTCGTCGAGTGTTTTTAACTTCTTAATTAATATTACTTGATCAATTAATGAATCTCTAAATTAATATTAAGTGTTTTCAATAAAGTTTTTAACAGACCTTCAAAAGAAATAGAAATAGAAATAAAATTAATATATAATTTTTTTTTTCAAATTAGGAATCTAATATAAAAGGTAAAAACATATTTATAAAAGAATTTTTAATTAGTGGATATACTTCTAAACTTTTAAAAGGATAATTTGTGAAAATTGATTTGAAATTGTCATAAATCTAAGATGAATCAATTGAAAAAAAAAATGCGGATAGAAACAAAATTACCCTTACAAATATATATGTGATGTTCCATAGTTGACAATAATCAGGATATTAATGTAAACTAATGCTTGACTATTAAATTAGATTTAGCTATATCAATTTTTATTTTTTTTACTAACCCTTAAATTTAAAAAGTTCGAATCAATGATTGCATGTTAATTTGCATCAATTTTTGTATTTAACATTTTAGGCTTCAAAGTTCAAGAAATAAAAATAGTATGGATTATGCTCAAAATCGTGAATCTATAGACCATAAAGTCAAAATGACCAAAAAAATAATAGATTAATTTTGTATAAAAAATAATGTAACAAACAGGCATTGATTAATATTTTAAGAAAGTTTAGCATAACACATAAAACATATCTCTAAATAATCAATTTAAGAAAGTTTAGCATAACAATTAAAACATATCTATAAATAATCAAACTTTACCCTATGTAGGTGGTAGGCCTAGCAAAAGGTGAAAAGAATCATACACGAACACGTTTTATTATTTTATTAGGTAACACGATACAATTCATCTCACCTGTTAAATTAACATGTTAATTTAAGTAAACCCAATAATTAACCTGAAAATAATATAAATATACTTTAAAGGGGTTCTTGATGGGTTTTAGAGGATCTCAACATGTCGGGTTTTGTTCTTAATGGATCTAATCGGTCTTGCTGGATTTGATTGGTAAACCATAACCCGATTTATTATTAACCGTGTCTTTTTGTATTTATCTGCTAGTGACCTGTATATGATAAAAATCTATTATTAATTTATAATTTTGTATTGATTTATATCGTGTTATCATAGCATTTGATTTTATTAAGGTGAAATTTGATAAAACAACTAAAAACTGAAACTGAAAACTGAAGACTGAAACTGAAAAAATTGTTTGTTTACTTCTGAAAACTGTATCTGACAAAAAATATTGTTCGTTTGAATATAACACAGCTGAAAAATGAATTTTTTTTAAGGTTCATATTAACGTGTGCCCTTCTTAAAGGCACATGTTAAGTACCCATTTTTGAAAATAATAAACTCTCAATATGCATTAAATATGGTACAAATTCTCATATAAGATTTTATTATTTTCATTTATAATAATTTTAACGGGCACATGTTCTCATTTTTCTTTTTTTAATATGACAATTTTGCCCTTATTAGTTTATTTAGATCACATGTAAAATGAGAAAGAAAAAGGGTAAATTAAGTATTTTATAATAAGGTGTTTTAAGTTTTTCAAATTTAAGTGAAAAATTTGTCACTTAAAATTTTTACTCCAAATTTTTAATTTTAAGTGTAGAATCACTTAATTTTTTTAATAAACAAACAATTTTAAAATTACTTAAATATAAAATTTTTGTTTTTAAATTTTAGTGAGCAAAACGAAACACTCCTGAGTTTAGGGTGATTTTGTTTCCATCCACCAAATTTTTTAGTTAATCCACGCTAATAAGTTAATCCGCGTTACATATTAAGTTAATCCGCGAGCGCGGATGAACTGACAAAAAAATATTATGAATTTAATTTTTTAAATATTACTTTTAATATTAAAATATCCACCAAAATAATAAATAGATCCACTTTAAAAATTTAAATTGTAAAGTGAATTTTAATTAACCTTGAATTAAAATAACAAAATCAAAGTTAACTAATTCCATTCCAGTAGAAATTCAATTTTTTTTCTTTCCCACCCACGCAGCATCGCCGTTTTCCCCCACCTTCCCACCACGCACAGCTTCGTCCTCATTCTTCTTCCCACCGACGCAGCAACATCCTTCTTCTTCTTCCCACCATCGCGACATCCTCCGAGGGGATAAAAGGATACGGAGAAAAGAGAGATCAAAGAAGGAATGAGAAAAAGACTTGAAGATACTTATTTGCTTTTCTGTTGCAGGTGCTTTTGGTGGGTCATCTCTCTTGATTCAGTGATATACAAAGAGATTGAAGGGATATAGTTCATTATAATTTGTTTACTTTTAGTTTATTACAATTTTCTGCTTCCAAAAGTTCTTTGTCCCTCTACGTTTGTATTCTCGTTCTTCTATCTAAATAATATTTCTCTTTTCAAAAAAAAAAGACAGATGAAAAGATGGAGATCAAGAAATCTGAAAGCAGGGTAGGGGAATGGCAACCAGAACTATATGCAGGAGACGAAAAAAAATATTATAATTTCCTTCTGATAATAAATCTTAGGGTAAAATAATAGGGCAAAGTATTATTTGATTCTTTCATTGAAAAATGATTTTTTATTGTTATATGATTAAACTGTGTAATGATATTAGGGTTTGTATTTTTCTTCAAAATAATAAGTATTGAGATCTTCTATTCTATCAACACACACGCGCAAAAACTCTAAACCGTTGAATTCTTTTCAAACGTAAATGTGAAGTAAATTAAAATAGTTATATTTAGATTAGGAATGTTAACTAAAATGGAAACTAAAATTATATAATTATAATTTAATTTTAATTGGTGGATATACTTATTAATTTTAAAAAGGATAATATTGTAATATTTTATTTAAAAATTCTATAACTTAAAAATGGATTAACGGTAAGATTTGGTGGATGAAAATAAAATCACCTTTTAGTAAGTGCATGTGATTTGTAAGCGGTGACGTGGGTGACTAATATATGGTCGGCGGCGTGATTTGTAAGCGGTGACGTGGGTGACGAATATTATGAATGATTTGTAAGCTGTGACGTGATTTGTAAACAATAGATAATCGTACAATGTCGTACAATAACAAAGATATATTATAATTTACTTTGCAAGAAATTATTTGAACAAATGTGGTTGCTAATTAGATAGATAAAATATTTTATAATGTTTTGATATTGTCCCGATTGTATAAGATTAAAATTATTTATATATATTTGGTTTTGTAATATTAAGTATGTATACATTATTTCAATCTTATAAAATTCAGTTAGTGTACTTATTTTTTTAAATAATACATCGGTCTTATAGGATGGATGTAATGAGCACATATTCAGTGCAATAAGATTGAGTAAATAAGATATAGTGTTACGGAATAAAATGGTGTATATAATTAATGCTCACCATTAAACAATTGAATTAGTTTAGTTAAAGATATAGTCGTCGATAAAATAGACATATTTGTGGTGGAGTTAAGGGTGAATCTAGGGGGAGACATAGGGGCGATCGCCCACCACCATGATTTGATAATTTCGGCTACTATATTAGTATTTAGCGATTAATATTTTAAAATTAGTTAAAACAAAAAAATAGCAATATTTACCAATATAATTTATAAGTCACATTATGTAATAATATATATACATATATATATATATATATAAGTAAAACAAATATACGAAAACATTTATATTATTAAATAAAATAAAAAAAATCAACATTGAATGTATCGTTGCACAAAATAAATCTTTAATAATGATATGGAAGAGAAAAAAATCGTAGTAAAATCATTTGTTAGCTTCAAATATCAAAATAAAAGTACATTTTTTTTGTAGTTCATGTAAAATATATTTTCCGGCCTTTCTGGTTCTATTCATAGGTGAACTTTGTTTGTAGTTAAAATAACATATTTAGACCCTCCATTTTTATGTAAAAGAAAATGTGTCCCTTTGAAAAACATATGTACCTCTGTTCATATAGATCACTTTGATACAATTTGTTTATGGTATGGATTGTTCAAGATAATTATAATTCTAATAAAATATTTTTATTTTTATCCCTCATTCTTTGGAATATTCTTGCTCGTCTTGTATTTTTCTACTTAAATTCTATTTTCAAGCTTTCTATGTTAGAAAAAATAAATAAAAATAATGTATTGCAATGGGGCTTTTTATAATCGTTTGTATATGAGTTAGAAGGCGAGTCGTATATGTAATTTTTATCATTTTTTTTACATGCAGATTAAAATAGTGATAGAAATTCCTTATACGCCTTAGTATAATCTCATTGTGTACTATGAATCATTACTTTTCTCTCTTCACAAATAAATATCAAGTAAGAAAGAATTAAGCAACTTTTTATACTTTCCTACCTACATAAAAAAATTGCTAACTAGATATAGATGTTTTCTAAAAAGATCTTACTACATAGGATAAATGAAAAAATGAAAATCACTATTGGAGATGGCATGAGTACTCGGCGTTTTTTACATTAACCCTTTTTGAGATTTGGATTGTCCCACATGCAAGTGTGCATATGCAATGGTCCAATATATTTATTTATCTGAGTTCGATTATTTTGAGTCCTTTCACCCTACGCGTTCACGTTTTATTAGTTTTAATTATTATTTTATATCGTTCATAGAATTCTAAATTCTCATTAATCAAGATTCCAACATTTAGTTGGACATTTTTGGAATGAAAAATGGATTCTTAGAAAAAAGAGAATTCCTCACATGTGTTCTCATATTCAGTATGGGGAAAGCAAAGAGTATTCGGAGAATCATTTACTCTTCCCTTTTTTGTCAAAATTATCTATATTTTTTTTTCCTTCTCTCTTTCTTTCCAAATAGAGACCCGTATCTCTAATTCTCTACTAATCAATATTATACTGTATATTGGTTGATTAGGTGATAATACTTCTCTACGCATATGATGTGAGAAAACTGGGAGATAAATTAACATTATTGTACAACTACATTTCATATGTTACATTCTCCACAAATACAAAAATTGAAAGAGTATTAGATCATCTCCATTGCGTAATGTAAAAATATAATATAAAAGTTGGTATTTAACCTATTAATGGAGAGCAAAATGTAGCGCAAGAAATATAAAAATAGGTCCCACGACACATCATGTGTCATGGGATGAGTGGTGTGTTTAAAAGGCATATCATGTGTCGTGGAAGGCTAGGTGTTCTGCCCCAATACATCATACATCGTATAGTGTATAAAATTATCGGCTGTTATATTTGGCTTGTATATACACTATCTCTTCCACTTTTACCTTTTTACATTATTGGGTGGGGCATGCAAACGTGAATGTTTAGACTACAAACTATTGAAGTGGAGATGGTCTCAGTATAAAGTGCCATAGGTAGATTTCACCATGGACTCTGCTAACAATTGGTTACTTAAAATGGATAAAAGAAAAAAATTACCATCCAAAGTGTCGAAAAAAAAAGTATTTTATAAATATAAAAACATGATCTAATAGTTCACATGTCAATGTAACGTGTAACGTCATTTTTTCGTTAACGATGAATGGATGGAGGTTAGCCGGCTATCCAGAATGAAAAAAAAAAATCGCTTAATTGTCTAAAGTGTCAAGGTCTTTTAGCCTTTTCTTTCGAGTAGAAGCGATTAGTAAGGATCAAGTGTTTGAGGGAAGGAGATATGGGCGGGAGGACTTGAACCGTAGCTCTTTTATAACTTTCAACATACTCTAACCACTTGAACAATCGTCATAATTTATTTTTAGTAAAATTGAGGAATCTATTTGATCATCCCAATTCACTCTTCGAGGTCTTACAAAGTTTCATTGGTAACTTTCACTGCACTTTTGTATTAATGCACATTAACACAGCTAATTATTTTTTTAACATTCTACTTTGTAGTTAATTCTATGCTAAATTGATCAAAAAAAGAAAAAAAAAGGAAGAAGTCAAATTCCACTGAAAATTTAAGAAAATATACGCTATATTTTTCTGCAATTTTGAAAGAGAAGTTTGCAAAATTTCACTACAATTTTGCCACAAACTAATTTTTTGCAGATAAATTTCACTGCTTCTTAATAAGTTCGTAGAAAAATTAATCTCAATTCTTTTTATTAAAAGGAAACAAGCAAACTCCATTACCCAAACAAGATCAAGAAATATATAATTGAAGATCAAATTTATGGGCTAACTTGTGAAGATGAGGAGCACATGAAGTCACTGAATTCGTGCAGGACCTTTGAGGCTTTGAGGGGCTGTTGTGGAAAAGAGGAAAGCGTTGAATATTGGTTTAAGATGAGTTAATAAAGAAGGGGTATTTTTGTCAAAACAAAATACTAGTTAATTTTTGTTTTGATGTGAGCAGTGACACAATAATATATTAATGAAATAATTTTTCTTTTTCTTTTTTAATTTGTATACAATTTTACAATCATCTCAAATAGACATCTTTGTGTTCGAACCTGTAGCTTCGTAGACACAGGATCATTAGTAAGAACATGCAAGTTGTCAATTAGTGGTTTAATTATTAACCAAATTCGAACATACTAAAAATTTGTACCCCTTTTGGCTTCATAATTTAGCCATTTAAAAAGTTAATTTACACATATCCCTCTTAATATTAGTTTTTGTGCTACTTGCATAAGGACCATATTTTTCTCTAACCCCAAGTGAAATAGGTATATTTTTTCATTGCCAATGTATTGAAATCAATGGACTACGATGTCCCGCATAATTCTTTTTCTTAAAAATTGGAGCAAGAATGTAAATTTTATATCACAACTAATTGATGAAATGAGTTTTTTTTTCTTAATTTGTTTCTCGATTTCTTTAGTTTACCATTGTTTTCCTATGGGTTAGAAAGAATCTTTCGTAATTATATAAATTACCGCTTTTTGAGAATGCATTTCAAATGAAAGGACTCATTTATTATTTTATTATATAAATTAAAAAAATATTTGTGATAGTACATTGTTGATTATTGAAAACTTTAATAATCAAAGGATATTCATGTTATCTAATGCTTGACTATTCACTTGGATTAGTTAGGTTAAAATATAAATTATTTTGACTAACTCTTAGATTGAAGTCAATGAATGTTAGTTTGCATGAATTATTTCGTTTACCAACAAAATTTCATATATTTTTAGACTTCAAAGTTAAAAAAATAAAAATTTTAAAACTATGCTCAAATTAAATCGTGAAATTATGGTCCCAAAAGTCAAAATGACCTTAAAAAAGGGTTAAGTTTTGTATGCAAAATAATGTAACAAACCTATGTGATCAATATTTTAAGAAAGTTTAGCATAACAATTAATGCATATCTATAAACATCTTTTTTGATATACAAAATTTCAATTTAAAATTGATCATAGTTTTCTTTGTTCTAGAAAGTATTAACTAATATGTCGGTAAATCAACTAGAAAATAAAAAAACACGCAAACCGTAAAAGGCTTAAATTTCCATTTATCTTTTCTTTGACCAAACTTTGCCCTATGTATGTAAGCGGTGACGTGGACTAAGAATATAAGAATGAATTTGTGGCGAGTTATAAGAACAATAGACTATTTTTTCTTTTGTTGGTTCAAAAATGACCCAATGAGATGGTTGAGTTAACTTTCGCGTACTTTGATTAATTTTTGTGATTATTATTAGTCAAATATTATTTTAATAATGTCGAGAATCGATTTTAAAAATATTAAGTCAACTCTAAGATTATCTTAATAACAACCTTATATCATTAGGTCAAGAGATTTGACTGAACAATAAACTATTGCACAATATTTATAAGATATATATATATATACAATGGGTTTTTGTGTTTCTTTGATAAGAATTTTGTGTGTCCCTTTGAATAGTAGATTTGCCTTTTTTATGTAGATCACTTTGATACAATTTGTTTATAATTTAAAAAGTACAAAATAATATTATTGTTTATCTTGTAGTCTTCTAATTGAATTATACGTCAAATTTTTTAGGAGTCTTGATAACTGACTAATGACATCATTTGAAGTTTCTAGAATATTTTATGCCATGGGGCAATTTTCGATGGTCATTTTTCTCCATGCAAATTTCTACATTAAAAAAAAAGAAATAAAATACTCCAATGAGGCTTTCTACAAACATTTTTAGATGAGATGGAAGGTAAGTTATATGTAGAATTTTTATTATCATTTTTAAATGTAAAAATAGTGATAGAAAATTTTCATATGACTTGCATAAGCTCATTCGACACTATGAAACTCAATAATTTATGTCTTCCTAAATAAATGCAAATAAGAAAGCAATTAAGCATCATTAGATACCAATTTTTTAATGCTTTTCTACTTTTATAAAAAAATTGCTAAATAAATATAGAAGTTTTCTAAAAAGACCTTATTAATGCATATGATAAAATTTAAAAAATAGAAATCTCTATTAGAGATGGCCTAATTACTCGGCCATTTTGACATGAACCATTATTGGGATCTAGCCTAGTCCACATATGTGTATGTAAAGTATCCAATTTACTTTTTTTATCTAGGCCCGACTATTTTGAGTCCTTTCAACCTACTAATTCACGTTATATTTATTGAATTCATTATTTTATATCGTTTTTAAAATATCTCCAAGAGACTAACCATTATCGAAATGTTGCTTAAAATACCTAGTCAAAGTTGTAAAACTTACTTCCAACAGAATATATAGCTAAAGCAAAGAATCTTTTTAGAGAGCCTCCCTTGCCAGCTAATCTATTTCTTTTCCTAATTTCAACATTTCCCACATGTGGTAGAGTTTTAAATACAACTATTCATGCCTTCTATTTTTTATTTCTTATTGACTGCACAATTCAAAGAAGCTGCTTCATTTTTTTTTTTTTCCTCTCAACTGTGCTCAAGAGTTACTCCTTAGTTTTCTTTTGTCTCAAATACACTTACTAATTTGGCATAATCTCTGCTAGAAAAATAAATGTTAATACAAAAAAAAAACTTTAGTGGTCTTAAAATAATAATTAAATTTGACCTTTGCACATTTTAGGAGACGTGTCTCAATCTCAGAGGCCTTGTATAGATCAAGTGCTCAAAACAAATGCGATGCTAAAAGTAATAAAATAATATAGAAAAAAAATAAATCAAATAAAGAGTACTATTGGAGTTGGTTTTAAATGAAGCTCTCTACTAAATCCTCGTTTGGTTTACGAAAAGAAAATCAGTTTCCTTGTCTTTCCCATGGAAATGAGAAACTAAAGTTCCTCTCAAGTTCCATGTCTTGTGTTTGGTAAAATATGAAAAGTATTTAGGTAGGAGTATTGTTATCCAAATTTTTTATAATAAATGTTAGGAAATCACAAGGAAAACTTAATCCCATGGGTTTTGAGATGAATGACTTTACCTCCTACTTTTCACTTTGTCAAGAAAGTATTTTCGGAATTTATACTTACCAAACAAAGGAAAGGGGGCCTAAAAGATACTCTTTATTTTGCACAAGATGCTCTTTAAAATAGAGAGCATTGTTGGAGATCACTTCTGTTTGGTTGGAGTTTTTAAGTGCTTAATTTAAAATTTACTTTTAGGTATAGTTTTTTAAAATTGTTTTTCAATTCAATTTGCATATGGTATACTATTTTTAAAATTTTACAAAAAATATAATCTTTTTTTATTCATTTCTTAAAGATTTTATAAAATGCAAAAGAAAAAATAAATAAATAAATAAGATTCTTTTTACTTGAATGAAAATTTTAAAATGGGTGAACCAAACACAATTTTTTTTTTTTAAAAAAAAATACACCTAAAATATTTTTTAAAATTCCAACCAAACAACACCAATTTAGAAACTTAAATTCTCATTTATCAAGATCCCAACGTTTAGTTAGAAATTTTGAAAGAATAATGGATTCTTAGAAAAGAGAATTCCCTAAATCTATTCTCATTTTCAATAAGGGAAAGCAAAGATGAGCATACCCCAGAATCCTATAATATAGCAACCATTTTATTTAACAAATTTTTATATTTTATATAACGTTTGAAAGTTATCTTCAATCTGATAAAAGGAGACTTCAACTCTTATATATAAACGGGAATTTTATAGATTTGATTATGACATCAATTTTAGTAATTTTCCTGTTTTGCCAATAATATTGATAAAAACATGCAGAGGCAAGATTAAAACTCGCAATTTCAATATGTGTCTCCCTAAAATTTTTTTAATTAATATACAATATACCTATTGGCACTCCAAATGAATCTTTAGAATTCCATTGTAATCAATTATCATTGTTCAATTGTTTTTTAAATTGTCTTTTCAAAACATTGATAAAACCATTCTTCAAACTAGAAGGAGTAAAACTAAACAATCATTTGGACCGATAAGATTGTGTGTATATAGTTGTGGATCGATTGGTTTTACGTAAAATTAATATTCAGATATATTTTATCTTATCTATAAACTGAGACATACCTGACATACTCCCCTCAGAGTATTATTTCATATCAAAGCTAAATTCCCAAGAAACCCAAACTTTTCTCAAGAGATTTAAACCAACAAACAAATGAGATATTTAGTATTGTTACATGAGGAGACACTGTCGATCATATCAAATTATCAATCTTGCACCTTCAAAACTAGAAAACAAATTTGTTTACAAAAGCAAAAATATCGGATTTAGGAATACATGATTTTCACCTATTCCCTCAATTTTCCTCGAGTTAGGTTTTCAATGGACATTTTCATAAAAGTAGTGGAACATTATTAAAGGTATGCAATTTATTTAATACAGAATAAACTTATAATACCACTAGAGACTGAAAGAGTGAAGCGGGTGCCTAACATCTTTCCAATCTGTAAAATAATTCCCGAACCCATAGAGTCCTTTTTTTGTAGACAAATGTGTTAGGAAAAGGTTTATCCGTGGGCTTTCATCTTTACGCAATTCTTTTATCCGTTTTCTCGTAAAACGTACTGATACATTGAATGAACCACTCTCACATCTGGAATAGAATATAGAGATACACGACATTTACGTTATCGCAAGAAGCGAAGAAGCCATTGGAACTATTCTGGCGCTCCAGGCCCCAAATTAAGGTTGGGATCGGGGATACCATTTATAGATGCTCATGGTCCAGTTCCCAACCTTAATTTGGGCCTGCATTTGTGAATACTCACAAAAGGAATCTAGATTCAATTTTCTTCACTCATAAAAGTTTTGCTAGTTATGTAGGCATGGGCTTAGCCACACTATGGCAAGGGGGTGTGCGCGCACCCCCGACGATTTCAGCAATTTTTTTTTTTAAAATTATAGGGACTTATATGCATAAATTTATAGTTGATAGTATATAATTGTAAGAAATAAAAGTGGAGGGACATTTGGAGAATTGAAATACACTTAAGTGAGGAGAGAGAACCCGAGACTCTCCCCCATTTCTTTTTCCGTTCTCTTCTCCCCTGTTCGTATATGTATAAAAAAAATAGGAACAAGTTATGTTTGAATTTTTCTCTTTAATCAAATTTTATATTTGTTCATATATGTATATAAAAAAAACATAACGGCCATAAGACACTTGGATGTTATGATATGCAATTGGTTATTAACATAATGGCCATTACACAAATAGTAATAATATGTATGTTATGATATGCAATTGGTTATTAATTTAATAAATGTTGAATTTATAGGGCTGATTTTAGAATGAAGAAGTATTATAACAAAATAAGAACAAGTTCCTCTTCCGGCCGAAAATTGCGCACCCCCAGTCTGAAATTCCTGACTACGCCACTGCATGTAGGTAAGGCGGACTTACGCGGGATCGAGGAAGACATGGGAGCATCTTTTACAAAATTTCAGATTTTTTACCAATATATCATAAAAGATTAATTGTAATTTGAAAAAAAAGAAAGAAAAAGAAGTACAATAATAATAAATTAAAAAGGGTCAATTGGTCAAGAGTGTATATTGTTTCTTCTCCGGTGTACCCAAATCTTGTTATAAACCATTTTTTGCCATTTTTTTTAATATCTTGTAAAACTCAAACATTTCTAAATTTCGACCACCTCAATTTAAAATTCTTGGTCTAACAGGCATGGCATAGGGAAAAAAAAAAAGCAGGGCACCCCAGCTCGTAGGCTACATATATATTACATAGTAATACAGAGCGGGTAATGTCAACAATATTTGACAAATATAAACACCATGAAAAATTAATTTATGATAAGCGTAAGGTGGCTCATCTCTAAAGACAACATTCATTTTTTAAAATAAAAAGATGATTATCTACTTTGAGAAATAAATTGATAAAATTTTTAAAATAAAATTTCATAAAAATACTCTTCAAACTATTAGATCTTCAATTCTCACCACATTTGATAAAAAAAAATTAAATTAAATATAAATGTGGAATATATGATGTTTACACATTTTTAGAACCAAAAATGCGCACATGAATCACACAATTATAATAACATTTTTGGTCTAATCATAATTGAACGTGCTCTTCATTTTTCAGCTTATAAGTTCAGATCTACCCTTTTAACAATATTTTATAAGAAAAAAGATATATATATATATATATATATATATATATATTATTTTTTTTCTTTATATCCGTTGTCATATTTTATAAAGGAAAGTTAAGAATATTCGCAAGAATCATTCCTTTTCCGCTCTCAACAAAACACTGACAAAGAAAGGGACTCAAATGCTAGGATAATATCAACTTTATTCTTGAAATTTAAAGTATCACTCTTTTCCTAAATCTCGAACTAAATGAGCATCATGAATATGATTACTAATTGCTAATTCATTGGTTACTGAGTAATAGACAATTAACATGTTCCAATGAGTTAACCTGCATCTCCCTAAAAAATTATTGCTAATTAAATTAGGATACAACTATTTACACTCCAAATGAATTCTCTAGAAATCCAATACGAGCTTAGTGACATTTTAATTGCATTTTTTGAAACCCTTTATTTAGATTTACAATATATTTTGAAGTGACAGAAGACTTGCTTACGGTGTAAAGAACCATATCCTTAAATTATCTATTTCTATTGATGCAAGATTGCAAGATTTCCGGTCAACTAATTATAGCCATATATGAGTAAGACCGAAAAAGGGGCGCACGGTGCATTCTAACTAGTAACTACCACCCCCTCATGACACGCAATGCGTGAATATGCACTTTTTCTATGCACATAAATATTTAAGTTAAAATAAAAAACATTCAATAAATGAGGAAGTACAAACTTAATAATAATATGTTTTATTTTCATGCTTAAAGCTCCCAATCAAATATATATTATATAAAATTATAAATATAAATATATAATGCGTAACTATTAATATACTCATTAGATATCTATTTATTTGATGAGAAAGAAGAAAAAAAAAAATTAATTCTTTTAGGGAAAGTGACGAAAACGCACATCCTACTACTAAATGAAGATCATAGTCACCAAGTTTCATAAAAAAATTCATCCGTTTACTCCCTCAAAATGATTGGTCCGTATTTAAGAACCAAATAAATGGTCATCTTTAGATCCTTCTCCAGTATAGATATATTGTTTTTTTTCAAGCTCAAGATTATGAGTTTAAATATCTTCTTTAATAATATAGATATACCATTTTTTCAACAGGTACTTTTAGATTGAAAGTTTTAATAAATTTATTGGAAAAGGCCAAAAGATATCTGGATTCAAATTTTATATTTTTCTCCGACAAACAAGGAGCTATTTATTTATTTAATAAAAGCAGATACACGTTAGGTAAAGAGCCCCACCGCCCGGGTACTAATTCAATTTCCCTTTTTCATCAGATTTTGGTAGCGGTAGATGGGTGGACTTGCGTGAGTTCGAGAGGAACAAAAATTCCTCTGAATTTTTAGATTTGTTTATTTATATATGATATTAAATTAATTAAATATATAATGTGTATATTACTCATTTATATTATTTGATGAGAAAGAAGAAAAAAAAAATTAATTTGTAGGGTACGAATCCTACTAAAAAGTGGAAAAAATTCTATGGGTTTATAACTAAGCTCATGAAATGCCTTATTGAATGAGGCAAGATTTAACGAGGCTCTCTCTCGCGCAACAGGCGCAGGGGGGGTGCAATCATGGACCGAAATAAGCCTAGAACAATGGTGGCTCATGTGTGCCCGCACCTGCGGACACGAATGCCGGACCAAAAAGCGAGCCTTGTGCGGGCTAAGTTTTGCACTCGAGATATTAATTTTTTCCAATTATGAATTTCGAATTCTTCTTGTATTTATGTTGATTATATAGATATACCATTTAATGGTCAGGTACTTTTAGAAACTGATAATGAAAGTCAGTTTATTTTGTTAATGGCCATTATTCCCGATTGAATTAAAAGAGATTCTGTCTCATTCCATAAAAATCACAACCAAAATTACTAACAAAATTTAATTAGAACCTCCTTCGCTTTTGTTCTAGCTTGTAGGTTTCCTTCTCCGGTGGTAAGATTCTAACGTCTTCAGTTCGTTCAGTGTACCGAGGTGCTTAGGTAACACTGAAGTACCGTTTCATCCTGGGAAACAGACGTCGTCCGGCAGCCTCCAAGCACTACCGAGGGACGGCGTAACTGTTTTAAGGAGACTGTGGATATCACAGGACTCGGTTTTAGTGTCGATTTCATTTTGATCATTATCAATTCGGAATACAGAATTAAATTCGTATCATATAAAGTTTCTAACAATGATATACACTAATGATATGATTTAAGTGTTATATGTGCAAGCAGTTTTAACTATTCATCCATTTCATTTTAAGAGACTATCTAAGTTAATTTTAAATTTTTCCAATATATACGTACTCTTGAGTTATGAGGAATTGATAATTGATACTCCGCCGGGGAATATACAACTGATTATGGGTATTCTTGGATGAATTCACGAAATCTTACAACCGGAGAGGATAGAGGTAACGCCGGCAATGGTGTTTGTCTGCAAAAACAGATCGGTCATGTTTCGTTTTAATAAAATAATTGTGGTGCGTTAAAAGAAATTATAAAAAAAATTAGCGGTTATGTTTACGGTTATCTTTCATTGGGTAAGATGAATGTTTTAGTGAGTGGGTTTAAGAACTCTCTTGATCATAACCTCTAACGTGGAATGTAAATTTGTTTAGCCTCATCTAAGGATGGTTAGAGTTATTTTATTTTATGATTGGTTAATATTGTCTTGTGACTAAATATTTTTGTATTTTGAGTACTCGTCAGATAAAATGCACGTTCTTCTCTGAACTCTTATAATTATGACACTTTTCTAATATTGAGAATGGAAACGCAGAAGGTGAGTTTATGGCTGGCTTATCAAAGCATACATCTCCTACCATGAGCCCATTGGATGCAAAATCTGTTGTTGCTCTTAACGCTATCCGCTTCGCCCGGGATTGTGGTTTTCTTAATGTTAATATTGAGGGAGATGCGATTTAGGTATCAGTTTACTTAAAAATAGTGTCAATTTTGCTGGTTCGTTTGGTCATATTTTAGATGATATTCATCGAAAAGTTTAGATCTTGTAATTGGTCTTTTGTTAGGCGTAGTGGCAATGAAGTTGCCCACTGTCTTACTAAGCAAGCAAAAGTCATGTCAGATTTTGAGTCTTGGATAGAGGAGGTTCCGGAGTTTTTGTTGCCTCCCTTCCTAACTGGTTCGTCTTTCATTTAATATTTTCCGATTTACCTTTCAAAAAAAAAAATAATTAAAAGTTGGAATTAAAATTAGTTTAAATTTTACATAGTAAAGTTTGGAATAGATAAAGCGATGAATTTTAATAAAGATCAATTAATTTTCAGTTGCACATCTACTCTTTTTCTTTTTCTTTTTTTAATGAGTAGCACTGCTCTTTTATACCTATCACCAATTGGCCACTTTCAATTGATTATTTAAGGGAATTAATGGAATCAAAATCTCAAAATCAGGAAGGAAATCTGAATCAGTCCTTTTTTTCTAATATTTTTCTAATTAATTAGGGCCCGTTTGGTTGTCCTTTAAATTGCGAATTAGATAATTTACAATTAAGTAATTTACAAAATTTTCATTTATTAGTGTTTGGTTGTGTAAATTGAACAATTGTAAATATGATAATTCAAGTTGATTCACAAAAACTCAAATTAAGTCATTTCAAGTAAAATTTGAAATTGCCTAATTCTAGAATTAGATAATTCATTCAAACTCTATTTTTCAAGAAGATCTAGTTTTTACCCGTGATGTTGATGCATCTGGACAAAATTTTAAATAACATAGAACAATAGAAAACATGTTTTTATTCTAACAATTGAAATTTCTTTTTTAAGTTTTCCAAACACTACTTGAATTAGAATTGAATTATTCATAAATGAGCAAATTCACAATTCTTCAATCAAAAATTAACTAATTCTAAAATTAGGTAATTTGCGCAACCAAACGGACCCTTATTATTTCACATGTAATATTGAAAAGGCTGGTGCACACCTGTAAGTTATATGCATGTGCAGTTCAGGTCGTTTAGTGCACCAAATTCAGAAACAAAAAAGAAAAAGTTATTGTGGTTTAGACCCCTTTCGGTTCCCAAAAAAATTACGTGTAAGAAATTTATGAAACAATAATTATATCAAGTACACATATTTAAAACATGCAATAAAAATATCCAAATTACAGAAGGCCTTTGCACTTTGTATCTTCCACTCTGGCCTCTAAACTTTACGTTTATACCTTTCAATAAAATTAAGCTAAACTGTACTAAGTTTATGTGTTTTGTGAGTTGCTAGGTTGGCTAAGTCAGGTGTATAGGAATTAAATATATGAGTTTCTCCACCCCACGCCTAGATGCGATTCACGAGAGTTCTGTTTCCCTCCTCCTATCCCCATAGTCAACCACCGGGTGTATCAATGTACTTTTTTTATAAAATGAAAATTGAAAAAGAATTAAATCAATGGATGTACAAAATTTCTTACATTCGCTCACTTGGCTCGTGTCAAATAAAATACTATTGTCTATCATAATGTCAAGATCCTGTCAAACATTACTGTAATTTTGTAATTATTCGAGGAAGATTGGAGGGGAGAGTGAATGAATGAATGAAATGTAGGAATGACGATGAATAAACTTTATTTTAGGTATGTATATAGTTCTGGGCAAATATTGTTTTTCAGTGTTTTTTTATTACCGTAAATCCGAATTATTTGGGCGTGGAGATGAGAGAGGTGGAAATCGATCCCTAGTCGTTGACGATATAATAATTTCTCTTAACTACTAGAATATTTACTCGGATGTTGAACAAATATTTGAATAAATATTACTTATTATATTTTTTCTTACTATTTGAATACACATTTTTTCATCTTATAATCCACTTTTTCATGTACACTTACGTGTATATATAAATCTACTTTTATGGGCCAGATTGGAGTAAACCAATTGGGCCGCAGCCTACGGGCTGGCCTAATGGAAAGAAGTTATACAAAGAAGTTATCTAATTGGCGCTGTTCAGTAAAGCAAGCTAAACTGGTAAGGGAGGAGAAATTCTGCCCAAACAAGAAATCAGTTTTCTAATTCAATTCAATAATTTTGAAAGACTTGATTTTATGACATACTTTGAGTACGTTGTGACGTGACACTTATGCATTGATTATCGTTAAAGATTTACATAAATTCAATTTTTGATGAGCATAGTTCACTAACTATATATTGACGGGTGCGTTATGATATTCTTTAGACTTTTTCATAACAATCATTTGTTGCGGCCTTATTATATAGTCGCCATCATACATCAACCCTGAACACACGAGAAAAACAAACAAAAGTGATCGATAAGGAATTGAGGTTGAGGCACCAAAAGCTTTGACGGTGGGATTGATTCCGAAAGTGATAAACCTCAAATGTTGTGGGAGCTTCAGCCTGGTTGAGCTCTCCATGGGCTCCGCCTCCGACTATCTAATTACGATTCTAGTAACAAAATATTTAGTTTTAATACAAAACTTAAACTCTTTCCTCGTTAGAAACTTTAATTTAGGGGCATGATAAGGGCTCCTATTGCTTTTATCTCAAACATCACAATTATTATTAACACTACAAATTTTATTGATTTAGTTATATATACCACGGGCTACGCAAAATAGTGTCAAGTGTTAATTTTATATTTTCTGAGTGATATGTTGTTGATTTGGCGTAGTATTTTTGTCAAGTTGTGATTGAGTTATGCTTTTCAGGACCATGTGCTTGACATGAGTTTTGGTCTACCTCATATGTATTTTTGTGTTCATAACATTTAAATGGAAGCGACCCTTATAAAGCAGTCCTTCTTCTTCTTCTTCTTCTTCTTCTTCTTCATTTATATATATATATATATAATTTTTGGGATAAAACTACCCTTATAATTGAGCTCCTTCATTTATCTTATTACTCGTTACTAACACGAAAACAACCTTTTAAGAAAGTCAAATTGAATGTAATGTAGTATAAACCATGGCTAACGATGTACGCATTTACGGGTGGATAATTGACCTTTTATATTTTTAAATTTTGTTTGTTTTCACACTTTAGTTCCTAATGTTTAATTTACTACTTTAGTCCTCAAAGTTTAACCTCATTCCACTTTCATCCAATATTAGATACGTTTCTCTATTTTTTAGATGGAAAATCCATTTGCCATAAGATATCCAATTTCAAATAAAAGTGAGACACGGTTCAAATTTTAAGGATTAAAATGTAACAAATGAAACTTTAATAACCATAGAGAAAAGGCAAGAAAATTTCAAGAAGGTAAAAGGTTGATTACTTTTGACAAGTTAAATACAGTTCCTCGCAAAATAAATTATAACACTAGGTTAAAAACATAAAACAAAACAACAGGCCATTCTGCCCTTCATTAATATTCGAAAAGAACCTGGTTTTGTTCAAAAAAAAATATTCATGTAACCGGTCTATTCACTAATTTGATAAATAAACTAATTGCAGAATGAGCAATTAGTGAAGAACAGCATCATGATAGTTCCTATATAATATGATTCTTTCACACTTTTTTCTTTCTCATATTAATGATACTTTATGTCCTTTTGTTCCATTTGGTGGACCACAACATTCCGTAAAAACTATTTGCACTTTTATTTTAGGTGAGGCAAACACCACCTAAAGAAAATGACATTTGAAGAAATCACAAATCCACTTTAAAATAATGGAAGCCCGTATGATATATATATATATATATATATATATAATTTAATGATGATGAGGAACGTCTCCATAAATTAAGCTCAGATTTTGCTGGAAAAATTGGAATGCCTTCTTTGCACTTCTAGAAATTTTCAAGATCAACAAATTATCTTTAGAAAATAAGGCTCCGTTTGATTGCAAAGATAAAAAAGAAAATAAATTTAGTTAGTTTGTGTGAAAAGATAAGGTGAGAGATGTTGCTCATTTTATGAGTATATATCCTCTATCCTTCTATATTTTTGGTGAAAAAGTTTTTACTCGCCACCAAGCAAAAAAAATTTGTTCATAAAAAAACTTAAAAATCAAGAAAATATCACCTCTATCGCTCAACACCTCTATCGCTCAACTTATTTTTCATCTTTTCACCAAAACTAACTAAATTTATTTTTCTTTTCCACCTTGCAATCAAACGGACCATTAGAATTATTTTTAAAGTGGTTTCTAACTACGTTTAGGCAAAGTGAGGCACACCACAATAATTTGACACGAAAAAAGATTTTATATTGAACCCTTAGCGAGTATAGTTATTAATGGATGGACTTGCTAATTGCGATTCGCTTATTGAATCTTGTTTCTCTATATATGTACGTGAAATCGGGAACCACACGTGGAAATCCCATTAAAAGAAATTTGAATTATTTGTATGTGAGCTCCGATCCTATGATTTTTTAAGCCAAAAGAAACCCTAATTATAAAAACTTGAAGTTTTAACCGAAAAAGTTTCCCTATTGCGCTAATTTTGTGTTGATTTAGTTACGTCTAAGGGGGGGACCCATGATTTTATCATGGGATGGGCTAACATTAAAATAAACAAATTTTAAATTTTAAACTATATCTATATATATAGACAAAATCTCTATTTTTTTCACGCCATTGGTAATATCAAACCTGTGATAAATTAATATCTTCTTTATCTTAAATTAAGAGTTCTACTTTGATTTCGTTACCCTTTGTAAAAGTGCGCTAATTTTAATTTAATTAATGACCAAAAATCCAACTTATTTACCGGAGTGATATATGGTAAATTATTTTATTTTATGTTATCTTTAAAATAAATATGACTTTTAGTTTGAGACATTCATAGAAAATTAAAAACTATTTTAAACATATGGATAAAAAAGAAATGAATATATATATATATATAGATTCTTCTTCATTAAGAAAAAAAAAATAAGAGGAAAGAAGTTCATTGTACATGAATGGTGAGAGAGGAGAAGAGCGAGTGGGTTAGTTTAGTTAGGAGGGTACTCACCCGAATTCATGGAAAATTTTGAGTTCAAGTTTCATTCGGAATAGAGAAGGAGGTTGTTATTATTATATTAATAAAAGAAAGCTGTTTAAACTTTTTATTTATTTATTTATTTTTAAAAAAAAAAGAAGAAAAGAAGAAAAAGGAGAAGGTGACATCTTTATTCATTTGAATGACTCGTGGTGAGTGCTACTTTTTAAGTTTTTATAGCATCTTGCATTTAGTGAAGAACAGGAACATGATAATTCCTATAATACGATTCTCTCACACTTTTGTTTTCTCATATCAATGATACTTTTATGTCACATTTGGTGGACCACATCATTCCGCATAAACTATTTGCATGTTTATGTTAGGCAACGCAAACACCACCTAAAGAAAATAACTTTTGGAGAAATCGCAAATCCACTTTAAAATAAGGGACGCCCTATGATAATTTTTTTTTTTTTTTTAATGATGGTTAAAGAACGTCTCCATAAATTAAGCTCATATTTTGCTGGAAAATATTAGAATGCTTTCTTTACTCTTCTAGAAATTATCAAGATCAATCATGATTTTCACTTGTACTAATTAACTTATAAAAAAATTCGGAATATTAAAAAAATCGGACTTGTATGAAAAAAAAAATTGCAAAAGAATCAGAGAATAATATTTTTGTAAATTAATGACCTATATTTGACCAAACTCTAAAAGGAGTGCAAAGTTAACTTTGCATTAAATTTTTAAATTATTTTTTATGGAATCATACAAAATTAAGTTTGCACTACATATTTTTTAGCATATTATTATAAATAAGTGTTTAATTGACCGTGCTTTAAAATAATTTTAACAAATTATGTATTCAAAACCTATTTATTAATAAAATGCACATAATATTTTTTTTGAATTTATATAAAGTTAAGTTTACACTCCTTATTTTTTAAAACATTACTACGTATTTGTGTTTATTTGATGTTATTTTAAAGTTTTATGAATGAAACATAAGAATATACTTGTTAAAAAATATAAATATATTATGCAAACCAAATTTGCATTAAATTTTTTTGATCGCAAAGTTAAGTTTGCACAAAACACAATATTGTGAAAAGTTAAATTTGCACTCAACACAATTTTGTGTAAAGTTAAGTTTGCACAAAACACAATATTGTGAAAAGTTAACTTTGCACTCAACATAATTTTGTGTAAAGTTAAGTTTGTACTCGGTCAAAGCCCTTATTTTAAAACACAATTGATAAATAAACCCTTATTTTATAATGATAATGATATCTAGACCATTATTTCTAAAAAGTACTATCCATTGGTTTTTTTTTTGCGAAAAACATTATCATGCAAGACCTTTTATATTTTCAATAAAAAAATATTGTTAAAGTGACTTTTACTTAGGTTTGGCAAAATGAGACACACCACGATAATATCAAACGAAAGAGTTTTTATAGTTGAACCCTTAGCAATTATAATTATTAATGGGCGGGCCTCTCATGTATGCATTTCGCTTAAAGAATCTTGTTTATCTAATTCGGAAACGACATGTCAAAACCCATTAAAAGAATTGTGAATAATTTGTATTTGAGTTCCTATGTCTTTTTAAGCCAAAAGAAACCTTAATTATAGCACTCAATTTTAACGGAAGAAGTTTTCGTCTTGCGCTAATTTTGTTTTATTTTGTGTTGATTTAGTTATGTCTAAGGGCGGATCTATGATTGTATTATGGGATGTGCAAACAATAAGATAAACAAATTAATTTAACTTTTTAAACTATATCTATATATATATACAAAATATGCATGTTTTCATGACATTGATAATATCAAACCTGTGATAAATTTAATACCTTCTTTATCTTAAATTTGGAGTTCTACTTTGATAAAATTTAGATAATGATAAAGATTAAACTTATTTATTGGAGTGATATATGGTAAATTATTTTATTTTATGTTATTTTAAAAATAACTAGAACTTTTAATTTGAGACATTTTGAAAAAATAAAAAACTATTTAAAACTTGTGGGGCAAAAAGGAAAGGAAAATATATTTAAATTCCTCTACATTAAGAAAAAATAGGAGGAAAGAAATTCATTGTGAATGGTGAGAGATGAGAAGAGCGAGTGGGTTAGCCTAGTTGATAAGATACTTACTCAAATTTAAGAGAGGTTCTGTGTTCGAATCTCATTTAGGTGGAGAATATTTTTATTATTATATTAGGTAAATGATGAGATTTGTACCTTCCATTTTTTTATTATAAAAAAGGAGAAGGTGAACTTCTTTATTCATTTGAATGATTCATGGTGAGTGCAATTTTAATTTGAAAAATGCATTTTTTTACTTACAAATTTTATCATTGTTTTTATACGATACATTAAATGTATTGTATCTTTGTTATATCTTGTGAAGTATAACCTATTTAATGCGCCGATAAAAAATATGTGGTAAGATTTATAGATAAGTGAAGCATTACCCTTTTAATTTTTTAATTTGTAGATCCTTGCATTTAGTTTGGCAAATGGACCAAGTTTGAAGACAAATGATAACACTCATTGTCAAAGGCTGGGCCAATTAACTTTAAATTGGGCCTTTGAGAGGTAGTCTAAACAGTGTTGTTTTCATCCACGAGTAGTGGGCTACAGCCCGGCCAGCTCGCTTTGAATCAGCCCTTGATTTAGTTCATATTATGTTCCAAGATTAGAGTTTCAATATTAGAATTTTAACGGTTTAAAACAAATATATCTGAGTTGTGTTACTCGTTAATTAAATAAGTTATGTATAAATTTAATTTTTTACTCATTTAATAAACGAATTGTGTATGAATCAAGCCTTTTTTTATCCAATGCAAACTCGATTCATTGCTAGGCCTTTTTTTTTCACGTATGCTTGTTTCTTGATAGCTAGCTTGTGGCCTTGTGCCATCTCCCATAGTTCACGTATGCTTCTCGCGGGTTTCGGGTTATCTATGTTCCCTTATAGTTTGTACATCATTTTGAGCTAATTCAAACACTTCGTTTCTGAACTCCATCATGTACTTTTTTTTTTCTTGGTTGTTAAACTATGTGGAAGTACTTAAATATATATTATTGCTAAGGTATAACTAGTGGTGTTTTCATCCACGAGGGGTGGGTTGAAAGTACCTCAACTACCCCCCCGGATCCGTCTTTGATTTAGTTCGTATTGTGTTTTAATTTTAGAGTTTATATTTAGAATTTTAAGCTAACCGGTTAAAATAAATCGAGTCATATCACTCGTTAACTAAACGATCGTGCATGAGTTTAATTTTTCCATCCGTTTATAAAACGAATCGCGCTTGCATGGATTAAGCCGTTTTTCATCCAATGCGAACTAGACTCATTGCGTTACCTTTTTATTTTTTTTTCGCATTTTCTTGTTTCTTGATAGCTTGGCTCCTCCAATAGTTCACGCACATATACTTCTTGTTGAGACTATAAATTTTACATTGGAAAATGAAATCCTCCTAAAACAATATATAAGAATAAGGCTAGAACTGCACCAATTACTAGTTGGTTTTGGGTTAGATACTCCAAACTCTAATATGGTATCATAGGAAAGGCTACTTACTGTGTCAAGTCCCAAAGGGCGCCACATGGCCCCCACGTCACTTAATATAAACGGTCCACATGTTAGGTTCAAAATTGCAACACAAGTGAGGGGATGTGTTGAAATTATAAATCACACATCAAGAAGTTAGATCCTCCCAAACTAATATATTAGAACAAGGGTTACTTTCATACCCATTATCTTTTGGTTTTGAATTGGGTCATATATAAACCCTAATAACTGTATATCATTTTGGGCTAATTCAAAAACTTTTTATGTCAACTCCATCTCGATTTTTTTCCTAGGTTGTTGAACTATATAGAAGTAGTTCTTAACTATATACCATTTACTTGGGTATAAAATTTCATTTTAGTCTAAGATATAAAAGTTTGCGCAAGTTGTCATATTTACCAATAAAGAATATTTTATTTTTTTTGGTAAAGAAGCTCAAAACATGACAGGACCAAAATTTAACAATAAATCAATCCATAAAAGTCTAAATTTATGATGTGTAGCATTGGACTTTGGGGCTGAAAGGATAAACAAGAACCATAGCATAAGTTGATTGATAAAACTGGTGACTTCAAACACAACGCATACGTTTTAGGAATAAAAAAAGGAAAAAAAAGACAAGGCATTACATTTACAATCAAGACGAAATCAACACCTTAAAAGCCCGAAAATATTTATTCTTGAAAATAACAAACCATCTCACATATCCGATATCTTTGCGAAAGTGGGAATACTTTGTTCGTGCCTGAAGAAATTTTGTGGATCGACTGCAGTCTTCACTTGAACCAACTTCTTAAAATTATCTTTGAAGTATCTGGTACCCCACTTGCTTGCTTCTTTGTAGCTCGTCCCTACTCCAAGATCAAGGTCATTGTAGTTCACATAAGCCTCCCTTGGATTCTTAGAGACATAAGAACCAAAATAGCTATATAGCGATCGGAGAAAATCGAGACGACTAGTTTGTTCTGCCACGGTTGTATTTGCTTCCCAAATAACACCAATGTACATCATGTACAAGTTTCCGGCTCTATGGGGGAACGGAAGTGCCGACTCTGAGTATTCGTCCATCTTTCCACCATAAGGGGTCATTAGTATTGTTAACACCCCATCATCTACTTGAAGGAACCTTTCCCATAACCCTTCAAGCCCTTCTACAGGAATTGGCACTTTCACGTAGTCTGATTTGGCTTTGAAGTATAACTTGGGGATAGCAGATCTGTTAAGCAAAACCTCAATCGATTCACCTAATGAAAATGCACCATTTCCAGCAAAGAATAGCGTGGATTTGATCCATGGCATTTCCATACAGTCTTCTTTAACCAGACCCAATTCGGGGAAGCTTTCATTCAACAGGGAAAGTAGCCTATCAGCTCCACCAAGGAACAGTGCTTCGAATGAGATTCGAACTGTTCTTATTCCGTCTTGAGTCACCGTTATAATTTCAGCTCTAAGATAAAGATCTCTATCCAGTTGGGGAGCAATGGTTTGCCACTTGTGGAGCAACTCAGTACCATTTTGTTCTAAGGTCCGTTTAACGCCAAAAATGGTCACAATTTCCGGAACAGCAACTAACTTTAACTTCCAAGCAATAACGACTCCGAAATTAGAAGCAATACCGCCTCTAATGGCCCAAAAGAGATCTTCACCCATCGACTCTCTGTCTAGTATTCTCCCATTAACATCTATAAAACGAGCGTCGAGAACATTATCAGCACCAAGGCCATACTTTCGTTTCAATGTGCCATATCCTCCCCCACTAAGGAACCCACCGGTGCCCACAGTCACCCAAACACCCCCGGGGAAGCCATAAGTACTACTTTTTTCGGCAATTCTGTAGTACAGTTCCCCGAGATTCGCTCCACTTCCAACCCATGCGGTCCCATTGGCAACATCAACATCGACTGACCGAAGATTAAGCATATCGATCATTACAAACTGGATAGGGGATGTTGAGGAATAAGAAAGACCCTCGAAATCGTGGCCTCCGCCTCGAATTCTTATTTGGATCTTGTGTTTCTTGGCACAATAAAGGACTGTTTGGATTTGGGATTCATGGACTGGTGTCACAATAACTAGAGGTTTAGTTCTAGAGGGATCATTAAACCTAAGGTCTTGGATTGAGAACTCTAAAACAGAAGTGTAAGAAGAGTTTTTTGGGGTGTAAATGACTTGAGAAATTGGGGTGGAGTCTTCAGAATAATGGGATTAAGGCATTGAATAAAAGCTTTACTAGTTAGAGCCGAAGAAGTTGAACAATAAAGAGAGGAAAGAAGAACAAAGAGAAACAATGAATAAGACTTCATTTTTTCTTATTGTGAATTGGTACATAAGATATGGCAATGCTCTTTGTCTATTTATAGCCAATTTTCAAGAATGACAAATGGAGGATTATTGTAATTAGGATAAGCCAAATGTCATTATGTTATATTAGTTTACCCAAATCCCTCTTAATATTAGTTTTTGTTCTACTTGCATGAAGACTATACGTAAGTATCTATATATATTTACTAATTTATGTGTCAAGTTGAACCACGTAAATGAAATATGATGCACAGTGGTATCATATTCTTTATAATTACGGTATTTGTTTGGTTTGAGTTTTGTTTGTTTCAAGAATTTAAAATGATAAGTTCACATGAAAAATATGAGCATAATTAATTTATTTTACAACCTCTTGACGTAAATTGTAAAAATCTCATAGTGTGAAATTATCAATTTAAGATATAATATCATAAACCAAATCGGAAGTAACTGAGCACTTAAAAAGTTCCAGGAGCTTGTGACAATTTTGGCTATGCCCGTGTTACGACACTCTTCAATTTTCGAAAATGCTATACATCATGCATACATCGGAATATGCAATTGATTATAACCTATGACTCTTAATACGGAGAATGTTATATAGAGCAAAAAAAAATTATAACTTACCTATTGACTTTCTATTTGATACGTTATCTTATATTGTTCTTAGAATCTTAAATTCTCATTTATTCAAGATTTCAATGTTTAGTTGGATCTTTGTAAACGAATCGAGGGAAAAAAGAATTCCCTAGCTAATCCACTCGCTCAATAGGGAGAAAGCTAAGGGTATTTATTCTTCTAAAAACAAAATAAAAATGCTACCCTTGTTCAATATATTATAATATGTGACTGATTTTAATTGAAATATTTTATGTTTAGTAATATATTCTCAATTCGAGAAAAGGAAACTTCGGGTCTCAGTAAAACACTGGCAAGAAAACTCATCAAATGCTAGGAGAGCAGCTTTTTTGGCTTGAAATTTAAAGTCTCAATTATTTTCCTAAATTTCGAATCCAAATGAATCTTTGTAAATATAATAACGCGTTATTAATTTAATTATTTATAAGAGGCAATGCACCCTCACTGTCACCATAGTTTTACGGTGAAATTCTACGTTGCAGTTATATTCATCTCGGTCTCTGTGTATCTTGGTATTGCAGACGAACTTAGTATCTGGACAAATTGCCTAATTTATCCAATTCGTTTGAAAAAAACAATAATATTTGGATGTACAACCACGTAAACGATATGTAATGCACACGCATGTACAGTGGTCCCATATTTTTTCATAATTTCATTAAAATTAAATTTTTTAAGAGTTTGGCTGTTTGGGACAAATTTTGGGTTAATTTCCACATGCTAAACACACTTGTCAAGTTTTAAAATGCTCCAATACTCTAAATTATAAATAATTGAAAATTGATACTACACAGGGAATATACACTTGATTATAAACTAAATATATATAAATATATGAATATATAACCTTTCTGATATTGAAAAATGCTTCACAGTCTAACTTTTTTTTTTTTACCTCAATTTAATTTGAATTTCACGTCTGAAACTTAAAATAGATAAAGTGATATATGGATAATATAATAGAAGTTGATAAAAAGTTATTTTTAAATTGAATTTTTAATTTTGTTTTTAAATAAGTAATACTGCTCTTTAATTAACACCTGCCTCTATGCAATTGATTATTTAAGGCAATTAATGGAATGATAATGTCAGTATAAAGAGAAAAAAATTATTTAACTCATAGCTGGCCCTAGGGCAGGAGAAGTGGGACGATCGCCATAGCCTAAAAATAAAAAAAGGCACAAATATCTTATTTGTTTGTATATATATAATAATAAAAATATAATTTTCTAATTAATAACGCATGTTTCTAAATCTCAAACGTTATGTAAGAAAACAACATCTTTTAATGCCACAAGAAAAATTAGAAGGGCACCAATATTTATTTCTTTTATTCATATTGATTTCAAAACAATAAGATAATTAGAGATTTAATTTGGTTTTTTTGGTGGCATGTAAACTCTTATAATTAGAGTAAAATTACTTTATTTTTTTTAATATTAAAAAATAAATTTATTTACAAGAACGCATATTTTAAATTTTTTCCCGAAACCTAAGAATGATTAATTACAACCGACTATGATTTAATTAATAAAATTATATGTCAATATGACCGTATGTATAAATCATTAAAAAGATGCACCTTCCCCTGTCTCTAAGTTATATGTAATTCGACTTGAGATGACATGGCACTTAACAATTCCGTTAGGGTAATTGACGTTTTATACCTTGAGTTTTTCTGTTTTTACATTTTGATCCTTAAAGTTTTATTTTGGATAATGAAGTCTTTAAAGTTTGAGCCATGCCTCACTTTTATCCAAATTTAGATATCACACACATACACACACACATATTTTCCATCAAAAAATTTGACAACGTATAAAATTTTGAATGAAAATACAATTCGGCTGAAATTTTGAGGACCAAAATGTAGTAAATGAAACATAGTAATTAAAGTGAGAAAACAAATAAATTTAAAATTTGTAAAAGGTCAATTTAATTAGTTATTAAGATGCTTAATTAATGATCAATTAATCATCATTATCCTTTTATCAACAAGGATGCAATGTTAAATAGCAACAACTGGCCGGGCAGCCGCCCTGTGGCGAACGTCCAGATGAAGGCTACTTTTAATTAGCAAAACCCTTGTTCAAAAAAAAATAAAATAATAATAGCAAAACCAAAGTTTCAATGTCTTCATATATAATTTAGTGATCTAGAAAGTTAAATTTACTCAGATCCCTCGTAATAATATTTTTTCTGCTACTTGCATGAAGACTGTACGGGTGTATATATATATATATGTATATTTACTAATTTATGTGTCAAGTAATAGTGACCAATTTAATTTGATTAGTCAAAGAGATTTGCTTGATGAGAATAGGTCTCACCTCCTATTTTAATTTTTATTTATTTATTTTATAAAAAGCCATAATTTTCAATACAACCTTTTATAATATATGCAAATTACGTACTAGTTCACAACTATCACAACAAATGGTGCACAAACAACCATCACAATAAGGGTAATTGGACACAGTCTTTATGAATCGAATCCATGAACTCCTTGTTACTAACAGTACAAGGCTGTTGGCAGGTGATCTCACCTCCAATATAAGAAATTACAATTTTGGTTGTTTGAGCCATTTCAATAGAATAAGTTGTACAAAAAGAAAAGACTAAGAAAAGTAAGGGAAAAAAAAAGTTCTAACTCTCACATTTGTTACAACGTACAAGTAAAATTCGAAAATGAAGGTTCCTGTCTCATATTTTGATGGATGTTTGTTATAGCTTGAATACTTAAAAAAACAAAGATGGGTTATTCAGACTTAGGAGTCCATATATATATATATATATAATTTTCACAATATTGAGTTTGGTTTCCACAGTTTCTAATTTTTTGAAATTTCTGGGATTCAAAATGAAAAGATCTATCAGTCTAAAGCAATATTTCATTAGTCAATGCGACCATTGATGCAAATAATTATCAATAATGTCCCTCTAAATAAATCTCAGACAGTAGAAAAATTATCATCACGTGGATCATCATTAACATGGTTATTCAAGGAAAAAACAAATTATAGAGTTTTTACAAGATATGATCTGAAATATATTAAGAATTCAGGGTTCTTATACATCATTTCCAATTTTCCATCATCCAATGCAAGATTTTAGCATACTCCAGTTTTTAGCTATTAATGATCATTGTCTGTCAATATGACAACATGTCATAAATAATTGAAAAGGTGCACCTCCCCTATCTCTAGCTTATATGTAATTCAATGTGAGGACATTTTACAATGTCTTTTAGTTAAAAAAATAAAATAAAATTAGTTGGTAAGTGAATTGCTGCATAAGATATGGCAATTAATGTCCTTTATTTATTTATTTATTTGTAGCCAATTTTCAAGAAACAGATTTATGGACGGTCAATACTAATCAATGCATAGCTAGCGGGACTGTTGATTGCAGAAGATTAGTCCAATTTTCCTAGGCCACTACTACTATTTTCTAGTCATTTTTGCTCTAATCGGTGCACCAAATTATGGTATTTTTCCAGAGTGCTTTTTTCCATTAAAACTTCATTTGCTGGGAATTGAACTCACGAGTTTTATTTTATTTTTTTAAAAAAGAGAAAGAAGAAGAAGCAACTAGCACCATGCCATTTGGCTATCTTCTCATATAGTAAACATTTGTTTTCTTATTTAATATACGTAAAAAGAAAAAGTGCACACACGCATTGAGTTTGCTAAGTATCTAGTTTCGAGGAAAAAAAAAAGATCATTTGAATCATAGGATATTAAATGAACTAAGACCTTCTTTCTTATGTATTTTCATTATTAAATTTAGTGGCAAATGCAGTGCGTGTGCAATATTATACATAGTAGTTCTTCACAATAAATATAGATTGTTAAATTAAAATAAAAATATATGTTGGTATTTGAGTGGTAAGGACTTGAGTCATTCATGCTTAAGGTCATGAGTGCATTCCTTATCTAAGCATTACATTTTAGTTTCCGAAACATAAAGCATAATTTTAATTTGTAATTTCATAAACCTACTAAAATATTTATCCGTGCTTTATATATAATAGAGATAAGATCATCTCCGATCGTTCACAACTAAAATACTTCTTTGCCGAAGCCACATACATATATTAGCTGATATATTTGGCGAGAAATAATTAAAATTGTTTCCAATGGAACTTCCATCTGACAAAAGACATCTTAATCCGTACGTTGAGATTAATTGCCCACGTCTCAAAAAAAGAATTGGTGGAGTTCAAAAGTTTTTAGAAGTTTAATGTTTTTTTTTTTTTTTACATTATCGGTAATTTCATAATACAATAGGTAGATTCGTAGATACACAACTATTATTATAATAGGGATAAACATAACAAAAGATTCAATATACAGCCAAGAAGTATGCCAACTAAGAGATAGACAAAATCCTTATTGGAATTTGTAAAGATTAAGTGTTGCTTTGTGTAGAAGACAGAAATCTTTTGTATGAAAATGTGGCATAAATTGCGACGTATTAACTAAAATGGTGGCTACACTTTTATTATTTTCATTGGTGAGCTAAGCTACTTGACTTTCCCTCGTAATAAGTTTGGTATTCTTTTTATATTGAATTTGAAGATGATGATAATTTACGATCAATATATATATAGTTGGTCAACTCATAATTTTCATTTTATTATCAACATGCATGGTGATAATATATATATATATATATATGGCATGCTTATTAGCAGTAAGTGGCAGCCCTACGTGGAGGAAAATTGCCCACTAATTAATTTTCCGGTAAAAAAACTTAATTTAATCAGATAGATCCCTTCTAACATTAATCTTTGTGCTAATTGCATGAACACTATACATACGTACATATATATATATATATATATAGTTACTAATTTATTAGTCAATTAAGTTTTACCGACATTTTTAAGTTGATTAAATTAGTTAAAGAGATTAGCTTGATGACAAAAGGTCTGTCCTCCCATTTACAGGTTCGGTTTTTCTACGCCCTAACCCCACCCCCGCACCAATCTCTTGAATAATTTAAGATGTAGAAAAAGAAAAAGTTAAGGTTATGTTTAATAACAATATGAAAAAGAAAAATAAAAATATTTGATTTGGTAAAAAGTTCAAAAATAAGTTGAGGCATGCGATTTAATGATCATTTTAGAAGTAGATGTCCACCAACCTTCATAATTTTTGTGAATTTTTTTTCTTATTCAACCATTAAAGAAAATTTTTACATAGAAAAAGTCACAAAATATGTCTCACTACATACATGTCTCTACTTATTTTCCAACTTTTTACCAAAATCAACTGTCTTTATTTTCCTTTTTCATATTTTTATCAAACAGATCTTAAGAAATAATAAATAATTTAAGATGTAGAAAAAGAAAAACCTAAGAAACAATAAAGAAAAAAAAGGGTTTAATTCTCATTTTTGTTACAACAAACAAGTAAAATTAAAGAAAGAAGGTTGGTGCCTTAGATTCGGATGGATATTTTTTATTGGTTGAATACTTTTGAAAAAATGGGCCGATGGGTATTTTAAATTAAAGCGTTTTGTTCAACAATAAATATAAGCATGCATGTCTAACTTTTGTTGTTGTAATTTAAGAAAGAGACTTAAATCAATTTTTTTTAAAAAAAAGGAAAAGAAAAGAAAAAAAATAAAAAGGTCAATAATGCCAATATGACCAGATGTCATATAAAATTGAAAAGGACGTCAACCTCCCCTGCCTCCGATCCTATCTATTTATTTATTGCCAAATTTTCAACGGCTTCTTTAGGTAAGTTTAGTAATTGTACATGAGTTTTTTCGTATAAAGTTTATTTTTCAACTTTAAATGCAGTTTTATATTACATTCTGATTTTTTTAATCACCAATTTGCCACCAATTATAAAGTATATTGTATGTATTTATAATCCTTATTTTATTTTCCAAGTATAATTTTTTCATGAGAAGCAAGTCCACAATCTGATCTGGAAAAGAGAAGTCTTAGATCTTTGAAAAAACAAGAAACAAAAGCATGCACTTAACAAAGCATGCAACACAAAATTACAAGCACGAGAAACATAGTAAAAGATAATTTCCTTAAATTAACAAATTCATAAATATGATATCATCTAGCACGTACCCAAATTCATTTTAATTATATTTACTGTTTAAATTAATGGGCTAATTTTTAATAGTCTAATTAATTTTTAGTTAAACCCATAGACTATTCAAATAAATGTGGACTAAATGTATAGATACTTTATATGGGCTTATTAGGATTTAATGAGAATTCTAATTAGTCTGTATGTAAAGAAAATAGGGACAATTAAAAAAAAGGTCTTATTAGAGAAAGATTTTCACACTAAAGCCAATGAATAATTTTTTTGTAAATAAAGGACCTATTTTTTTATTTTATTGATAATATGATGTGTTTTTTTTCATTATAAAATGACATATCAACCCTTAAAATAAACTAAAAAATGCCAATATGCATTAAAATATGGATTGCAATATGAACTTTACAGTCTATATTTCACTGCAATATAAACTTTGCAGTCCATATTTTACTGCAATATGTACTTTGCAGTCCATATTTTTGGTGCAAAGTTCATATTACAGTCCATATTTTACTGCAATGTGAACTTTGTAGTCCATATTTTTAGTACAAAGTTCATATTGCAGTACATATTTCACTGCAATATCCATATTTTTTGTGCAAATTTCATAAAGAGGAGTAATTTAGGTAATATATAACATGTTTTTATTAATTAAATGATATTTAGATTTATTCAAATACCTTCATTTAAAATATAAAATAAAATAGGCCTCTTACACTAATTACCAATTAAAAATAGGCCCTTCATTCAAAAAAATATTATTTATTGGAGTTTTGGTAAAAATCAATGTGTAGTAAGACCTTCTACTTAATTTCTAGAAGAATATATTAGGTTATGATCTTGAATATACCAAATAAAAATACGGCTCCCTTCTTCCCATCTGAAAGAGAACAAAAAATTCACATCAAAAAACTAAAGCGATTTGGTTGAAGAAGACCACGTACCCGCTCGATCCGTGCTGTTATTGTGGTCAATCCTCGTATTCTGTATTTGTTTGCGATAGATTCAGGTACACAGTTTAATTGTGTTTTACTTAAATTTTGATGATTTGATATGATGACATAAGTGATTTAATTTTAACAAGTGGTATCACAGAGATTTCATGTTAGACCATTAAGAATTTAAAAATTTATTATTAATTTTTTTTGGTAAACAAGATTTAAAGGATTTTTTTTGGGTAATGTTATATGCACCCCTCTTTTATAGCCAAGATACCACAAAATTTACACGCTCAGTCGGTGGCACACCACCGAAATTGAACATTTGATTCGGTAACGTTTCACCGACTTGACCTAAACGGCAACTTGCCACCGAAATTGAACATTTGCTTCGGTAAACTATCACCGAATATGAACCTAAAAGTCGGCAACTTGCCACCGGAATCAAATATCCTCTAATTATTTAGCCACAACACCTTCAATCACCCTAATTATGTGGTGTTTTGGCTACAAAATAGGGGTGTATATAACATCACCCATTTTTTTTTTGACCTTTGCGCTGTCACATCAATCCGGTTTATTTGATTTGACCTCCGAGCATGCATGATTTTGATATTGAGAAAAAAAGGCAACATTTTTTTTTTTTTTTTTTTGTAAATTAATGTGGACTATTGATTAAATAATTTAGTAATGTGATAGTTCTTTCTCTTATAATATAGATATATATTAAACTTACATATATTCAATTAGCTGAGGATGTAACTTTATATACATGTGGGTTTAATATATATATATATATATATATATAAGTTTGATTTAAGGTGATGTGACTTTTCGGCTAATTAAATTTGTGGGGTTGATTTGTTTGTCTTATATATATATATATATATATATAATTGTTGGGTCCAAGAATACATATATATTAGTTACAAACCCGTGCGATGCACGGGATGTTATTCAAATTATTATTAAAAAAAGTTATGTAATACTGAACAAAAATTGCATAAAATCACTACAAATTCATGTAAAATATAGCTTTAACTATACAATAAAACACATAATTAATTCAAATAATAAAAGCAGTGAAAGCTCAAAATAACGCGGGTAAAATGATGCATTTTTGCTATAATAATAATAATAATAATAATAATAGTAATAATTTAGTTCATGCTTAAAAAAATAATTTCAAAAAAGAAAAATAAAAAAGAAACATTAAAGAGTACAATAAATAGGGCAACATCTTCTTATTCCTTCCATAATACTAAAATATTAGTTAACAACATGTGCGATGCACGGGTGTTTGATAAATATGCAATTTTAATAGTGTTTGTCTTAATATAGGTTTGACAAATAATTGGTTTTAATATGTTGTGTAGGAGAATAAAATATATATTGCTTCCGTTTAAAATGAATTTTACAACTTTTACTTTATTATTTTCAAGAAAATATTAATTTCAATCTAATTAATTGTTGATAATATAACTCATTTTCTATGACAAACTAAAAATAATACTATTAATTTAACACATTTTAAAAAAATAGTATAAGAAATTATGCTACTTCCAATATTATAATAATAATAATTATTTTATTATGCATTAAGAATATAAAAAATCAATTAATAAGTAGTTAATGTTACTACAATTAAAAATATAAGAAAAATAATTAATGTATCTACTTCTTCCATAACACTATATAGTAAGTAAGTATATATAATAATTATAATTATATTATTTATTAAAGAATGATATTAAGTGTGTTATTTATTGCCTAATTAATTATAAAAAAAAAGTGCATTAATACTTTCACTTCTCCCATTTTATAAATATAAACTCAATAAATAGGCCAAATGGTGTAATTATGGTGCAGAGTTGGAAAAAAAACATAAAAAGCAAATTAATTGCATTAATTACATATTAATTATGCATTAATGGAGGGACTTCCTCCATTTTACTTATATACTATAGAAGATGTTGTTATGACTTAATATATATATATAGGGATGTAATAAATGTACTCTTATTTTTTGTCATAAACACTCTCTACGCTTTATACTCTTAAATTTTTAAAAATTTATTATAAACACCCTCCTTTATCATCCTTCAATTAACAACCATAATTTTAATTAATTAAACTAATAAAGTTAAATTAAAATTGAACTAAACCCATAAAATAAAATAATAAGAAGAATAACAGGGAATTCAAACACCCCATTCTTTTTCCTATTACCGTGCTCTAGTTTCAGAGTCCCATCCTGACTGTTGTTCCCATCATCCCCGTCTTCACCGCCAATCTCTCTCATTCTCCATCTCCACTGGTGGATCTCTTTCTCCATCTCTCCTTCGCCCCTACCCACTAGGCGCTATGCACACCATTGCTGGCGACCCATCTTTGTACGAGTGTGAACACTCTCCCATCCTTTATTGCTTCATCACCTACAAAACTCCTCTGTCTGTGATAAAGCTCAAAGGTAGTCAATCCTCTTTCTCTCACTTCACATTTTTCTCTCTGTGAGGCGGTTCAAAGAACAACACCAAATTATATGGGTTCAATTTTGCCCCCAAATTTAGTGTCCTTGAAAGAGGGAAAAACAATGAGAGAGTGGTTATGTCAAGATCTGACTTGAACAGATCCTGAACTTAAAATTATAAAGCAGACCAATGAAGGAATATAGAGAAATTGGGGAGAGGAACAGAAAATCTAGAGTAAGAGAGAGTTTTGAGGTAAAGAAGAGATCTAGAAGATAATTTAGAAAGAAGCAGCAGAATAAGAAAATGTAGAGAGAAAGAAAACAAAATTCTAGAGAGAGAATTTTTCATATATATTTTTCCATGCCTTAATAGAAATGGAGATGAATTTATAAATGATTGTTTAGTGACGTACACATTTTTAGCGAGATTAAGATTGAAGATGTCTTGTAATATTTTCAAAAAATAAAATCTCGTGAGATGTTAAGTGTAATATGTAATTGTAATAAGTGTTTTTGTTGAATTGTGTGAAACTTAAAAAATTACGTTTGCATTAAAAAATTTGTTCTATTATTTGTTTAATTTTTCTCATAAAAAAATCAGTGTTGACCTCAATTTATTTCCGAGCTCATTAAATATGAATGCCGAACTCAATTTATTTCTGAGCTTGTGTATATAGCCTCTTTCTTAGTAAATGTCAAACTTATTAAACGTATCAAGGTTGTGAAGCTTAACTTCTTTCTTATAAGCATATTTCTTAATTAAAGATAAAAAGTTTAAGTTATGAAGCATGTTAAAATTATTAATGACGTTGAAATTTTTTATCAATAGGCCGAGCTTTAATTAAATAGATCACACCGAGCTTATAAACATCCACCTGAAGCGAATAAATTCTTCACACAATATTCCAACAAAACGAAACAGCAATCAACACAACATATATGAAAGAAAATCATGCATTTGATAAAAAAAATCCATTACAAAAAGATAAAAAGAAAAAAAAAAGGACACGTTTTCTTTAAAAATTCCTTCAGTGTCAAGAGCCTTAATGGTTCAACTTCGACGACTCTCATGACCTTCTCGAGTTGTTTATTAATTTTGTCGAAGCTCTCTTCAAGAAGGCCTCATGCGCTTGAAAGAAGTAAATTGTTCTTTCAAATGAAGAAATCGACCGGCAAGACAGTCATAACTCTTCTTCAGACGATGGTGTTTTCGTTTAAGGCGAAGAAAGGCCCTTAACATGTTGGCCACTTCTGTAGCGTCTACTCCTTCAGCATATGGAGAAGCAGAATTGAAAACGGATTCACTGTTAAGATCCGCCATTGAAATGAAACTCTGAGGTATAAACAGTGAAGAGTCCGATTTATATAGGATAGGAGTTACACAGGGGGTCAGAAAACCCTGTGCAATGAATATCCTTGAAATACGATATGACATTCACCATTTATTATTATATTCATTCCCAGAAACACTTTGGGAATATACTAACACTCCTCGCATTAGTTGCCCAGTGGCCATTAGAAAAAGCCACGTGTCCAACTGGGGGGCATAATTACAATAGATCAAAGTATGACATAAATAAAGAGATATATACTCGGCAAAAAGGATTTATACTACATACATAAAGAAAATCATACTCGGCAAAAGGTATTTCATTACAACATTTCATTAAGTCGGTTATGAATCTCCTAAATGAAAGTTAAAAGTTCAACTTATATAGTGTACCAAGCTTATTATGAAGCCTGTAATACTTGAGAAATGTTTCATACTGTTCCCGAGCTTACTAATATATCTGAGCTTATAAAGATGCTTTCTTATTTCGACGTTAAAATGTTAAAATTATAAATGGTATCGACCATGTTAAGCTTCTTTCTTCTATCTTTTAAGCATCTTTCTTAATTAAAGATAAAAGTTTAAGTTATGAAGCATGTTAAAATTATTAATGACATTGAAATGTTTTATCATTAGGCCGAGCTTTAATTAAATAGATCACTCCGAGCTTATAAACCAGCTGAAGCAAATAAATTCTTCACACAACATTCCGACAAAACAAAACAGCAATCAACACAACATATATGAAAGAAAAGCAATGCATTTGATAAAAAAAGTCCATTACAAAAAGATTAAAAGAAAAAAAATAGTTGAAAGCCTAATCCAGTGGGATGGAAGGGTCATGAGCACCAATATCCTCCAATTCACCCTCTCCAGCTTGTTCCCCATCACCAACCCTGCTATGAGCAGCCTGACCAACAGGGGATTGAACTTCCACCACCTCCCTGCCTTCAGCTTCTTAGCCAACCTCAGTTGCCTCGACCGCAGGCGCCTTTACAGCATATTGGAAGCCAGCAGGAATGATAACAGGAACCCTCAGATCGCTCATAGGAGGCACCTGGGTAGCATCAAGCCCCCGGTCATACTCAGCCTGGTACAGCTTCGTTTTTATTGCCTTGACTTTGGCAACACTTTCGTCGAAGCATAGATCATAGCCCCTCTGCTCGGCATCAGCAATTTCTTGGTCCTTTTCCACCTTGAGGTCAGAGTTCTCCTTCATCAGGCGCTCTACTTTCTCTTTCAGACGCTGATGGTCTGACCTCAGAAAAGACACCTCCCCCTGTGCACTCCCCAACTGCTAGTTCAAACTAGATATCAGCCCGTTGGCGATGTCCAGCTCATTCTTCTTTTCCTTCAGCTGTTCATTCAGGCGTTTCTCTTTTACATCCAGCTGCATGAGGGTCTCATTCTAGTTCCTACTCATGACAGCCCTCCTATCGTCTAACACCATGAACTTCTAGGCAGCATGTTCAGAGAAAAACAAAATGATAAGGAACAAAATGAATTGAGATCAGAAAAAGAAATAAGCTCGGATATTCACCTTCAACATATCCTGAGTTGAACATTGAGGATGTCTTTGAGCTCGGAAACATCATCAGCCTTTGTGATACCATACATGGTGGTGGCTGGAACGGAAATGGAGCGATATATGGAATCAGACTCCAGCAACTCACGGCCCTGGTAGCGTAACACAGGACGCCAACTACGGTCTGGCTCTTCCTCTACCTGTTCAGCTACCTGACCTTCAACCCTTTGGGGCTAATCTTTTTCAGCTGGGAACTCGGCAGCTTCCATTCTCTGACCAGTTGAAGGAGAGGATGGTGGGGTAGTCACCACAGCTCTGTAGCCATAGCGAGGCCTCTTCTGAGGAGACGACACAGCAACTTGCCCCGCGTTGGCGTCATCCTGTAAAGCTTGGCTCAAGTTCTTTCTTTTTGGGGCCATCTCCGCAGGATTTTCGATAGCTCGGTAACTAGTGGCTTCTATGTCCTTGTAAAGCTGGATTAGGTCAAGGTCGGTTGAAGTGTCCGAGCTACTATTACTTGGCTCGACAGCTTTTCTTTTCCCCTTGTCTCCAAAAGGAGCGAACATGCTAGGTCCACCCAAATCAGCAACCAGCCCAGTTACAGTGACACCCGCTCTCTCAACAGGGCCCTGCTTGATCACAATCCCTGTAGGAATGATAAGCCAAGATTATGGGCGGACTTTAACCTTCTGCTTATCCTCAAGTTTGCTCGGCCTTTTGGTGTTGCCAACCTAATCTAGCTGATTGCGTCTCTCCGACAAAAAATCGGTGTCTCAGGGGGTATAACCGAGTAAGTTGTGAACAGCTCGGGGGTGATTAAGAACACCAACCCCCCTTGGACCATTGAAATTTATCACGGGATTGATGGAGTCCCAATCGATCACCTTACTGCTCGGACGAGCGGGCTTGACTGCAAAACAAACACGAGATTTGTATAAAAATCCAATATAGAATAAAACACGAAATGGATAACAAAAATACACCTAAAAATTCTACCAACACGGTAATGTATATATCTTTTTATTTTATGTATATTCCCATCATCTCAAGTACCACCGACCACTACCAAGCTCAAGTCATATCTTTTTTCAGATTTCGTCAAACACTTCACCAAATCGGGAGCCCTAACCCGAGCTCGGAAGTAATAGTGAGAATGATCGCCTGGATTGTTACAGAGGGAATAACACCAGAAAATCTCCCTCCACGTTAGATTTACCCCCAACAATCTGCTCAGGGCCGCACAACCTAAGACTACTCTAACCCCATTGGGACTCAGTTAACATAGCGCCATGTTACATCTTCTCAACACGTCACACAACAGGGGGTCCAAAGGCAGTTTCAATCCCGCCTGTTCAAATAGGACAGTATAGATGCCAATCTCCCCATCTTTTGAATCAATAGTGGGCTCATCGTTTACTTTTGGAAGCCTCGCCGTACACCCATCGGGGATAAATCGCTGAGAGAAGGCAGTAAGTTCTTCATCCCCCCTAACTAAATACCTTCATAGACTTATCTAGTCTATCTAAACCCTAACCCTCTGAAAGAAAATTTAAACGACGATACTAGAGTGAGGGATAGGGAAGACTTATAGTGAGAGAAAAACTTTGAGGAATGAAAATCGCGATTTCAGATCGTAACTATAGTTCGTCGGTCGTACAGAGAAAAGAGGGAAGAAAATTGCAGAGGAAGAGTTTGTGATTTTGAAAAATGAGAAGGAAAAGTGGGTAAGTTGGACAGTTTTTGTCCAACACAGCATGCTTCCCCTCTATAATCGCGCCTAATGATGAAATTGCATTTAATATGGGTCATTTCAATGCTGTCGACAACTTTTTCTAAGTACGAGCCAGGTGCGAGGCACTACATGGCGCCTTGGCCCAGTCTCTAATTAAAGCCATCCGACCTCTATGAAGTGCCGACGTGAAGTGCCGAGTAAACATGATTAAAAATTTAATTCTTTTTATTACCGAGTGAAATAAGATTCTGAGCTTAGTGAACACGATATGGACTTTAATAACTTCCTAGCAAATAAGATTCCGAGCTTAGTGAACACGATATGGACTTTAATAACTTCCTAGCTTAGTATCATCGCATATGGATCTTTAATAACGCCCAAGCTTGATACCCACTCCACATTGACCATATGGAACTTTAATAACTTGATAACTTTAATATATGCCAAGCTTGATACCCTCCCCACATTGACCATATAGAACTTTAATAATTTCCAAGCTTGGTACACCATTTGTTCATTAGTTTTCCAAAAAGTTACATGATAGTTACATCTTTACAAAAAAGTACATAGGAGATACATCATCACAATAATTACACATGGAACTTTAATAACATCCGAGCTTGGTACACCATATAGAACTTTAATAACACGATATAGATCTTTAATAATGTCCGAGCTTGATACCCACTCTACATTGACCATATAGAACTTGATAACTTTAATATCATACCGAGCTTGATACCCTCCCCACATTGACCATATGGAACTTTAATAACTTTCGAGCCTGGTACACATTGACTATTTGTTCATTAGTTTTCCAAAAAGTTACATGATAGTTACATCTTTACAAAAAATTACATAGGAGATACATCATCACAATAATTACAAATGGAACTTTAATAACATCCGAGCTTGGTACACCATATGGAACTTTAATAACACGATATGGATCTTTAATAACGTCCGAGCTTGATACCCACTCCACATTGACCATATGCAACTTGATAACTTTAATATCTACCGAGCTTGATACCCTCTCCACACTGACCATATGAAACTTTAATAACTTCTGAGCCTGGTACTCATTAACCATTTGTTCATTAGTTTCTCAAAAAGTTACATGATAGTTACATCTTTACAAAAAATTATATAGGAGATACATCATCACAATAATTAACACGATACGGAACTTTAATATCTTCCGAGCTTGATACCCTCCCCACATTGACCATATGGAGCTTTAATAACTTCCGAGCCTGGTACACATTGACCATTTGTTCATTAGTTTTCCAAAAAGTGACATGATAGTTACATCTTTACAAAAAATTACATAGGAGATACATCATCACAATAATTACACATGGAACTTTAATAACATCCAAGCTTGGTAGACCATATGGAACTTTAATAATACGATATGGATCTTTAATAACGTCCGAGCTTGATACCCACTCCACATTGACCATATGGAACTTTATAACTTTAATAACTGCCGAGCTTGATACCCTCTCCACACTGACCATATGGAACTTTAATAACTTTCGAGCCTGGTACACATTGACCATTTGTTCATTAGTTTTCCAAAAAGTTACATGATAATTACATCTTTACAAAAAATTATATAGGAGATACATCATCACAATAATTAACACGATACGGAACTTTAATATCTTCCGAGCTTGATACCCTTTCCACATTGACCTTATGGAACTTTAATAACTTCCGAGCTTGGTACACTGACCATTTGTTCATTAATTTCCCAAAAAGTTACATGATAGTTACATATTTACAAAAAATTACATAGGAGATACATCATCACAATAATTACACACAGGAGTTAGAGATTTACAAAAAATTACACGAGATTTGCATCATCATATGAATTACACGAGAGTTAAGATTGAAAAAAAATTATATGTGAGATACACAAATTCACAAAAGATTGTCCAATCATAATCATTTATTTATGATTGGACAATCTTTTGCTTTTACCCCATAATTACCTATTTCTTTATACAATATGAGTCTATTAGCAAAAGTTTCTTCCCAAGCGGCCGCTTCTTCTGTTCGAAGCCTATTCCACATGCTCGCAACGGGTGGGAGCGGTGAATCATCCTTCAAATGAACTTTAACAAAATGATTTTCATGTACAAGTGCTATTGCTAGGACACGAATGTCGCTTCCCTCCCACGGGCCCTCATCATGCGAAAAAAAAGGTAAGACTTTGTATTGCTGAAAACATCACGACGACACAATTATAAGCCGACGCAGTAAGAAAACCCATATCGGGCATCACCATCCAGTGCTTGTCATCTTTACATATGGGTTCAAAAAAATTCAAGTATATATCGATTATCATTGTAAAACCAATCTCCCCACACGCTGTCATACATATGCTTGTACCTTTCTAGGTCTGCAATCAAGTCCTTTCTTGCTAGCAACCAACCCTTTTCATCCTCAGACCATCCCACGTGTTCATTAATGGCTCAAAAATCACAATGACCATCACCTTTAACATTTTTTATATCTGCGATAAATGGATGCATGATTTTGGGGATGAATTGGAGATAACGTTCGAAAAAAGTTTGGCTAAAATCGGCCTTTCCTTCTTCTTTCTTTTTTTTATAACAACTTTCCTTGTCTTATTAGTTTGGGATGATTGTGTAACGACTAATCGTGCCTCTTCTATGGTCTTCGCATACTCAAACCCTGATGGATTCCATTTTGTTGATTCATGTTTCATTTCCTTTCGGGACAATTTTCTCTTACTCCCTTGTGGTCTACCATTTGGAATGATGAGGATTGGCTCTTTAAGTGACGTTAAATATGGCATAGCGAGGAGCTTTAATTTTATCAAAATTGCATTCTTCTCATCCGGCGTCGATTGATCATACAACTTCTTCAACAAATAAATCTCGGCTGTTTTAAAAAAATCTTCTTCAACAAATCCATCATCCTTTTTTTTGGTACGATTGTCAACCTTTGCCAATGATCATCAACCGCATTCAATGGTATGGGCCGATTTGCATGATGATATAACACCAACTTGTGAGCACATGGCAAACCATAAACCGTACGAAACACGTGATCGCATGACGATGGATCTATACCAATATCATTCGATCTAACATCCTCATACTTTATCAAGTCTAAAGCAAAAAGTGAAATATTTTCCCTAAGTTGTTTCAACAAAGAACTGCCGTGTCTTTCTTTTATCGCACCAAGGCTTCTCTCGAAAATGGCTTTAACTTCATTAATTTGTAAACACAACATATTGGCCATTCTCGCAAAAACAGTTGAGAAAGTTCCCTCACCCGACTCAAGGTGCCTTTTCAACTTGCTGTGCGACCCTTCGGCTCTATTCGTCGTCCTATTTTCACGATGTTTTATCTCATTCGTCCATGCTAACACGAAGAACTCTCTTTGTTGAAACCAATTGTCCGACAAGTACTCTATGGCCTTTGAAAACTCCTTCCAGTCTTTCTTGAATTCTTCCCACCTTAGAAAGAAGTCTTCTTTCGACGATGTCATCATAATACTACTCCAACCTTTAATGAATGAATTCGAAACAGCACCCGATTGAAATAAATGTTTACATCTTTGTTCTATATTTTTTGAAATATGGAATGAGCACAACATGCGACGGGCATCCGGGAAAACATTATCGATGGCACTAATAAAAACGGACTTCTTATCCGTTACAAAGACGCTTGGAAGTTCATGGGGCTCGAACAACCTTTTTAATATTAAAAGAGCCCAATGATAATTCTCCTCCTTCTCCTTATACATAAAACAGTGGGCAATAGAGAACGTTCTGTTTGTCGATATAAGTCCCACTATAGTAAATAAGGGCATCTTGTACTTGTTTGTTTTATAAGTACAATCAACTATAATCACGGAGAAAAATTGTTTCGCCAACAAAATACAATTGGGTTCAGCCCAAAAGAGGTCCAAAACCTCTTCAGTAGTTTCATCACAACCGTGCCAATAAACATAATGATTATCCACTAGAATTTTCATTAATTGTTGAATGGCACTCCTTCCCTCCATAGCATGCAATCTCATATACGCCTTCGCATTGTAAATAGCTTTATCGTGGAAGCATTCGCCTCATCACGACCTTTGTTTCCACAAAGAACCTCTTTCGGTTTTACTCCAGCAATTGTCATTTCACGAAGAATTTTCTTTTCATGTTTGTTCAATCTTCCCGCATATGGATGCCCTACTAAAATTTTTGGTAACTCATGATTATGAACTCCACAGTTCACATGTACCTTCCATTGATCCCCACCAAGATTCAAACCACGAATTAAAAATGGGCAATTACATTTTCTTGTAGCACTATCTCTCTTAGGTTCATGTTTTTTTCCCTCTTTGCGGTTATTACGATATTTGCCTCTTCTTTCACAACCCAAAAATAGCATTGGCCTCCTTTTACTAGTACCGTAGTCCGACTTTTGGGTCATGATTATAGTGTTGATCACCTTTCCTTTACTTTGCACCAATCTACTAGAGCATGCCAAGATTCAAATATCTATCGAAACCAAAATTGAATAAATTAGTGATTTTAAATTTTATAGAAAAATAAGTATTGTAAAATTGTAAGTTAAGTACTCATTATACTTACTTTTTCTGTTATAGACACGTGTGCCACGTCAATAGATTTTGTTAGGTTATAGTCGTTCTCCATAGAATCTAAAATATTAAAACTATTAGACACACTAACATTAAATGATTGGTAACCACAACTCGGATTATTAGGTTCTCCATCAATTAGATTCTTTCCTTCGTCGCCATCCAAATAAAGGTCAGCACATTTCATTTGGATTTGAGAATGAGGCTCTATTTTCATAGTTTGTTCATCAACATCGGGATAAAAAACTTTACTAGTTGCTTCTAATTGAATTGTGGTGAAATCAATTTCTTCAAGAAGAGAAATATCGTTCCAAATAGAAGAATTGAAGCAATTTGGGTCCTGCAATATTTTAATTATATATGTAAGAAATTATCCTGAAAATACCAATACAGAGCTCTATTACATCAATTTAAGATTTTTTCAGCAGCAGCACATAGTCAGCCAATGTGGGGTGAGTGATGTGCATATCACTCGGCTAATGTGGGGAGAGCAATTGATGGGTTTAAAACCCCTAACTCTATTTTACCTCTGTTTTTCTTGGACAAACTTTTTCTTTATGATTTTACAACATTCATCAAATGAAAAATTAAAATGCACAAATATAAGGTAACACTGAAACAAACATACCTCTTTTGATCTATCTTTATCATTTAGGTCACCAAATATAACACCATATTTATCTTTCTCTTCTACTTCACCACCATCTTTGAGCTTCTTCAAGACTTTCATTTCTATATTATTAAACTCATTAACCATGATTTTTTATGCTTTATCACTCAAACTAATATTGTTAGTATTTGATTTCTTGTTCAAAATGAGATTTTTGCTGGGTGGAGATGGAACCTACGACAGAACACGTGGTTACTCGGGAGTGGGAGTTGTGATGGGTGGTGGGTGTTTTTTTTATTTGCTTAAGTTAATTACATTATTAGTTAATAGTTAATAGTAAATATTTATATTATAAAAGTTAAATAAGAGGGTGGTAGGAATAAACTTTAGTTTAATATTAATAAAAGTTTTAGATGGTGTTTGTGACAAAAAATGGGCGTGCATTTATCAGCCCCCTATATATATAGGGTGGGGATCGAGTGCGAATTTGTAAAGCAAGTTCGTGCAAATTTTGAGAAAAATTGCATGGCCCACCACTAAATTGCGTTGACACTTTTTGCTTTAACCATTCCTGCCAAAAGGTCAAAAAAATTGTGTTTTCCATCTCTTCCCTTTACCCACCAACTGAGCGCTCTCTCTCTCTCTAAACCAAAGATTCAACACCTTTTACCCATTATCGACGAGAACTAGTAAGAAAAATTTGTTTAGTGCCAGCAGGAAGAAGTATTTCAGATTATTCTTGTGTATCCAAATGTGTTTACTGCCAGCAAGAAGAGGAAATTGCATCATAGAATCGGTTTTCTTAAGCAATGCGAGTTGAGTTCCAATGAGATATTCAAGTTCTGGATGAGAGGTCCTTTGTATCTTAGCTTGTCCTTTGACCTGAATCTTGCACACAAGCTAGTTTTCTTGGTGAAAATTGGCTATCAAAACAACACCAAGGAATTGGCACTGGCTATGAGATCTGTGACCAGATGCAGCTACAAGAATATGCAAGAGGTGATTAGCCTATTCTTGAACTATGGGCTAACTCCAAAGGACATTCTTGCCATGAACAAGAAGCATCTGTAGGTACTGTAATACAATAGCACGTCTTTAGCTAAGAAAATGGATTACTTGATTGAGGAAATGGGCCGTAAGGTCAGAGAGCTATTATTGTTTCATGCATTTCTTGGATACAATTTTGATCGCAGGATTAAACAGAGGTATGAAATAAAGAAGAAAATATTAGGCGAAGGGATGTCCTTTGGAGAATGTTAAAACATAAGTCTTCTGAGAGAGAGAGAGAGCTGCTGCTTCTATCTTTTGGTATGATTTATTTGTGGTTCGGGTGAATTTGTGAGAGAAATTTAAGAGAAGAAGAAAAATAAGTGAGAATGGAGAAATTTAAGAGAAGAAGAAAGAAAGAGAGCTCTCTGTTGGTCTCGTAGGTAATGGGTAAATGGTGCTTAATTTTTGGTTTTGAGAGAGAGAGAGAGAGCTCAGTTCGTGGGTAAAGGGTAGAGAGAAAATGCATTTTTTAACCTTTTGTCAGGAATTGTTGAAGTAGAGAGAAAGAGAGAGCCAAGGCAATTTAATGGTGGGCCCTGCAATTTTCTACCAGAATTCGCACGAACTCGCTTTATGAGTTCACACTCGATCCCCACTGTATATATATACATATATAAATACTTTTGATTTGATAACACTTCTACTTGGTTTATAATATATATACACATACGTATTTTTTTTAATAGTGGTTGTGATATATATATATATATTGTTTTAAGCTAAGGGATATATATTTATGTGGTTCTTGTGGCTGTCCATTTATTTTTTGGTTCATTTAGTTTATTTGTAAAGATTGATTTGACCATATAATTGCTTTTAATTGAATATATGTATATATATTAATTAATAGTTTTGTTATATGGATGTAGATATTAAGTTTATTGAAGGAGATGTACATTCTTTATTTGTAAAAGAATTATTTATTTAAGATAATTAATGTGTAATCATTTATGAATGATTTAGTAGATCTTACGATTAGACCCTCGTCTTTTTTTTACTAAGCCACTGCCTTTTAATCTATATTTGATTTATGATCACATATTAATAAGAGTTTGGATTGAATATGTGTTGTTAAGAGTTTTATTCTTGCATCTATTGTGATTAAGGGTTTAGATCAAGTTTATTATTTATTTAACATATTAATGCTTATTATTTATGCAAATAATAATTGGCCCAAAGGAAAGTTATTATTTGGCCGAATAATAGACATTATTTTCTCTCGATATTTGTGTAGGTATTATTTATGCATTTAATAATCGGCCCAAAGGAAGATTATTATTTGGCAGAATAATAAACACATGCATGGGAATAAATGTGTGATAATTATCATGTTTTTATGTGAGCAATAAGTTAATCCAAAGAAAGGCTTTTTATTTGATAGAAATTATTATCAACATTTGATTTTTATATTGAGAGTACCTATTATAGTCTCGTTTGGGTACGCAGCCTCAGACTGCCAGTAATCCAAAATTGCAGTACGCGTCAATGTAGGAAAGATAAGGTTTGTAATTTGCAAATCTCATTAATACGGAAAATCGATTTTTTTAAATTATAAGGATGCGAAGAACAAACCGTCTGATATTTTGAAATAGATGGAAATGTTTAATATCGTTTTTAAACTAAAGTCACTTAAGTTAAGGATGTCTAATGACTAGTTCGTGCATCCAATTCTTTATTTCTCTTCCTGCACAATAAAGTTAACTTACTGTGAGTTACAATACTAATAAGGATAAATGATCTCTTAATGAGCTAATATTTTACGGTGTGTAAGAAGAAGAAAATAATATTTTTTTGGCGATATAAGACAGAAAATATTCATCTAGCAAACACCTCTAAAGAACAAGAAAATGATAAAGGATAAAAAAATAAATTAAGAAGCTGCAGTTGGAACAACACTATAGTAATTGCAAAAGAAATATGATAAAGAATTTGTCAATTAGTTTGCAAGAAGGATATACATAGTAATGTTCCAAATACACCACTTGGCGTGTAAAGTAGTAAATACTTCTCATTAGGGTTTGTTCGGTAGTTAATTTAACTTATGTACATGTGGTTACTTGGTGAGTAAATTCTAATGATACTACTTACATAAGTGTATTTAAAGGTTACTTGTGAAGCCGAAAGTCAATTGATGCTAAAAGATTCATCTATCAGGGCGATGACGACGCAATTAAAGTTGATGTTATAAGGACTTTTAAGTTATCATTAAAGACTAGTTACTTTTGAATTTGGGAGAGACTTATATAGTATTGTCATTTAGACATAATTTTTATTTTCATTTGGACAAATATGGTGATTCTTGTTCATTTAAAAATAATAAAGTTAGTCTTTTTCAAGATTTAAATATTTTGCTACTAGTTCTTTAATTGATACCTTATATACGAATACAATCACCTCATGTAATGAAACATTGTAAATTGATTCACATGATACGAAGCATAAATTAATTGATAAGAATTCTTTCATGTTATGGCACAATCATTTGGGATAAATCTCTAAATAGAGAATTAAGAGACTTGTGAAATTCTTGAAGCCCCTTGATTTAACATATTTTAAAATCTGTATTGAATGTGTAAAGAGCAAATGGATAAACATAAGAAAATTAGGTGCCATAAGGAGTTTAATTGTGTTAGAACTAATTCATACGAATATTTGTGAACTGTTCTATACGGCCTTCTGGAATGGTTAATAGTATTTTATTATGTTCATGACAATTATTAAGGGTACCTATATTTAATTAATGAGAAGTTATAATCCTTAAACGTTGTTATGATTTTCACAGTCGGAGTTGAAAATCAACTAGGTAAGAAAATTAAGGCCGTGGAATCTAATCATGGTGGTGAATACTATGGTAGATATAACGAATAAGGTAAACAACGTTCTGGACCATTGTGAAATTCCTAGAGAAATGCGTAATCGTCTCACGATACAGCATGCTAGGCAAACCTAGTATGAATAGTGTTGCTGAGAGATAAAACAAAAGTTTAAGGATATGGCAAAGAGCGTGATTAATCATTCTTCTCTACCATAATGATTCTAGGAAGAAACACTTAAGATTGTAGCATATTTTAAACAGTGTTATATCGAAGCAGTTGCTAAAATAGGTTATCCAGATGTAGTAAGGCCATAAAGAAAAGAAATTGGACTAAAAAATAATTAGCTCCTACTTTGTTAGATACACTGAAAGATCGAGAGATTATAAATTTTATGATCCCTTGAATAAATCTTTTATTAAAACGGAAAATACCAAAAATTTCTTGAGGTTATTGAGTTTGAGGGGGAAAATAAAATTATAAACATTGTCTTTGAAGATAAATTTATTCAAATTTCAAGTACTGCTATTGACAATGATTAGGAACAAATTTCTGACATTGTTTCAGATGCAAATTAAGATCGTCAAGACAATGTTGAAAAAACGTCCTATATAGCAAACTCAACAATCTAAAGAATAAGTGAAATTAAAGAAATCCATCTATGGCCTTAAGGAAGTTTTTCGTCAATGGTATTACATATTTCAACAAGTTATTATCTTATACGGTTTTGAGGTAAATTCGGTTGATGATTATGTATATCATAAGTTCAATGTGAGTAACATTATCTTCCTAGTATTTTATGTTGATAATATCTCTTTGGTATCAAGAATATAGATACATCGACATTATTGTCAGGTATCCTAGGGTTTTCACGAAAAAGATATATCGAAAGAATTCTTACTAGATTTGGCATGAAAGACTGTCATTTAGGAGATACTTTCATTGTTAAATGAGACAATTTATATCTCAGCCAGTGCCCGAAAATAAGGTTGAAAAGAAAGAGATGCAAAAGATTTTTTATGCATCAATTGTAGGGAGTCTGATCTATCATAAAGTATGAATGCATTTGGGTTTAACGTTCATAATAAAGATATTTGGTAGATATTTAAGTAACCCTATGATATATCTTTGAAAAACAACCAATTAAAGGGTTATAAGGTATTTAAAGAGAATAAAAGGATTATATACTTACGTATCGAAAATTAGATCAATTGGAGATCATATGGTATTCTAATTTCGATTTTAGGATGAAATATGGCTGTCAAATTTTGTCACTAGGTTGCGAATTATGGATAGTGTCGAAAGACCACTAAAGATATTTTGTGACAATAAATTGATTGTGCTATATTTGATAAGAACAAAATTTTTTTAGAAATCTAAAGCACAAAGATATTAAGTTTCTTATTGTTACAGAATAGTTCAGAGTTGTCGTATCTATAGAGCATTTAAGCACAAACTCCATGATTACGGATCTATTCGCTAAAGGCTTGACACATAAGGCATTTTATGAACATATTGCTTATATGGGAATTGTGTTATCTGATAATGTGCTGGTTTAGTGGGAGTTTGAATCATGGATGCTCTTTTATTTAGACGTATATTTTCTGCAGAGTAAAGAAGATGGTTTATTTTCGTCTTAACTCTGAATATTTGCTTTTCCCTTCCGTTGTGGTTTAACATAAAGTTTGGACGGTTAATGTTGATCTCGTTAAAGTTGGGCCAGTTGGAAATAAGCATGTCTAAGTTCACATTGCATGTAATTTTCATGCTACTCATCCACATTTGATCTATGTTATTAAGTGTATTTGTATGGTGATAATCGTGGTTTAGTCATGACCTTACTGTGACAAAAGCTGCGTTAATTCAATTACTCGTACATGAGATATACCAGACTGTTTAGGTGAAGTCTAAGGATAAATAGCAAACGGATGCGCGCTTAAAGAATTCTGTGATATAATTGTTTCCGGAATAATATGTAGCCCAAGTAGGAGATTGTTAAAAAAATTATATTTTCTAATTTATGTGGGCAACATATTATAATATTTCAATTATATTTGCTATTTAAATTAATGGGCTAATTTGTAGTGGTCTAATTAATTTTTAGTTAAGCTCATAAACTACTCAAATAAATGTGGGCTAAATGTGTAGATATCTTATGTGGGCTTATTAGGGTTTAATGGGAACTCTAATTAGTCTGTATGTAAAGAAAATATTAGGGTTATGATCCCCAATATACCAAATAAAAATACGGCTCCCTTCTCCCCATCTGGAAGATAACCAAAAATTCCCATCAAGAAACTAAAACAATTTGGTTGAGGAAGACCACGTACCCGCTCGATCTGTGCTGTTATTGTGATCGATCCTCGTATTCCGCATTTGTTTGTCAAGGATCCAGGTACGCGGTTTAATTATGTTTTACTTAGATCTTGATGATTTGACATGAAGTAATTTAATTCCAACATACGGAGCTCCAAGGGCGGATACAGGGGGTCCAGCTGGGCTGTTAGCGCACCCCACTGGAAATGAAACACTGGATCTGCTCTTGCCGAACTCGCTTAGATTTAGTTGTCTTGTGTACCTCTCACACAACAAACCAAGGACATAATGAAGAAAGAAAAAGGTAATAAACCCTAAAGATCACCATGGAAACACAATTGTCAAACATTTGTGTTCTTATTACTAGACGTAGATACACATGTGATACGCGTGCATATCTTTTTTTCATGCATGCATAGATTTAATATAGAATTAGAAGAATAAAACATATAAGTATTGTTGTTTAAATGGTATATAAGGTATATTAACTTTTAATCTAAAATTAACTAGTTTGAGTCCGATTAACAATTTTTTTAAATAAAAGGAAGAATAAATACATGGGTAAATTAAAACTTCTACCGAAATTTAGTGTCATAACCATTTCATATGACTTTTATTTTATATTAATAGATATTTAACGGCTTTCTTGTTGACGAGAACATTGTCACATTTCGATCTTTGGACAAGTAGATGGCCAATATTTCTAAAACCAATCTCATATACAAGTGCGTATGTTGATTTGCTTCTTTTTCTAAAGTAAATAGCACTTTTAGTTGTATAATAACTAGAAATTAAAAAACATGTGATATGTGTTCACTTTTTATTTTTATGCACATGGATATCAAAGGTAAAATTAAAAATACTTGATGAATGAAACATTGACTTAATGGTGAGATGTCTAATTTTTAACCTAGGTATTTTTATATATACAGAAAATAAACTCAAGGAAAAATCCACACAAATTTAATTTCAGCCAAAATAGAACGATACGTCATATTTGTTCCATTTGCGGTGAAGTCAACTACGTGCAAGTCAATAATAATAATAATCATCATCATCTTAAACACTAAAAAATCTTAAAAATATTATTATAAACGCATTTTGCAATTTTTCCCTCCCAATTCCATGCAATTAATTTAACCAAAATCTCTTTCCACAACCTAAATACTCAACCATCTCTCTCTGAAGTCAAATTCACATTCACAATTATTATTTCTTCAAGCCGCTCTAGCCATCATTATCTCACATATTAACAGAAAATCATCGCTAAAAATTAATAAAAGAAAACAAGAGAATTTGCTGGGAGGAGAAAAATATGCATGTATTCATTTTCTCCATCCAGTCGATCACTCGAGTTATAGATGTTGACGGGGAGTCATTAATTTGATATTTATTTAAATGGAATAAATGAACCAACATGTATCTACACTATTATATAAAGTCATGATCAATTTTAACTGTTACAAAATTGTGTCAAATTTTTAAATTGCATATTTTACTCTTATGATCTCTTTCCCTTTAACAAAGTAATACGCTACTTAACCACTAAAATACTTAATTAATATCTTTGTTTTATATTTTTGTTTGAACTAAATATATTTTGGGATGGCAACGGGTCAGATATGGGGCTGGTTTGGCCAATACCAAACCCGACTTGCGGTTCCAATAGCTTGCCCCGAACCTAATGCAGGTTTTGTTTTTGAAACCCAAACCCCAGCATAAATGTATTAAAACCCGCCCTCGCGCCACGGCCCAAATTTTAACTAAATATTGACAAATCAACGATGCAAAAATTTAAATTGAGCAAAATTAAATCTATTTAATAGGTTCACTCTATTTGAAAAATTCATAAACATAAATTACATGTGAAGAAGAAAATGAGATCAAATTTAACTAGAGAGCATCATCAAAGGGAGAGATTGAGCTAGGAAGTACCGGCATAGTACTATAATATATATATATATATATATATCTATGTATTGGGGCTAGGTCGAGTTGGATTTTTTAGATGCAAAACCCTAACCTAGCCCGGACCCTGTCCGAATTATTTTTTTGAAACTCAAACACAACTCAGGCTAAAAAAAAGCTCTGCCCCATCAGAGTCGATCCGGGTCGAGTTTTATTGCCATCCCTCTATACTATATTATAAAGCCAAGATGGATTTCAACGGCCAGTGAATCTGTGTAAACTTCTTAAATGCATATTTATTTGAACTTAGAAATTTTTTATTTTTTTTCATAAAAATCTTGCTACCAATGAGAATCAAACCTTCAACCCTCAAGCATTTTACACCCAAAGAATATCACTTGATCATCTTACACTTTTGCCAAAAACATTTCATAAAATCTTACATATATTTGTACCACACGTATCACGTATGCAAACAATCTAGTATATACATGTATACGTATATAAGCAATATTTTACAAAACAACTTAATTCTTTTTATAACACAAGCTATAATCCTACGAATTACTATACCAAAAGGGTAAACAGAACTAGGGGCGGATGTATTTAGGTGAATGATGGATCGAGGTCATGTGCCCCACCCCCAAAAAAAAAACACCCACCTTTTATATATATATATATATATATATGATTCTTATTTACTAGTACCACATCCACTTTTATTAGTTTTATTTTATTTTTCTAAATTTTCTGTACGCTTGTTTCTTGTAGTGCCCCACTACAAGAAAATTTTAATAAAAAAACCCTACAATTATGCGTATGATATTATTATTACATATGTCATATACATTATCACATAGTTAAAATAAATTAATTGAATTTGATGCAATTATATATTTGTACTTACGACACTAAATAATGGTCATTAAATTTTTTGTATTTTTGAAACGCATAATTAATTTTTTGAACATTATTATTACATATTTAATATACATTATCACATAGTGTAAAAGAAATTAATTGATTTTGATGCAATTATATATTCATACTTATGACACTAAATAGTGGTCATTATATTTTTTGTATTTTCGAAACACATATCTTGTAGTGCGCGCCCCACCACAAGAAAATTTTAATGAAAAAACCCTACAATTATGCGTATGATATTATTATTACATATATCATATACATTATCACATAGTGTAAATGAAATTAATTGTATTTGATGCAATTACATATTTGTACTTACGACACTAAACAATGGTCATTAATTTTTTTGTATTCTTGAAACACATAATTAATTTTTTGAACATTGTTTTCTCTAAGTGCCCCACTTCCAAGAAAATTTTGACTCCGCCCTTGGAGAGAGTAAGAGGTTTTATAACTATATCTATATGGATTAAACTCATGATATTTTTATTATGAATACAAGAACAATGCGAACGGGTTACAAATCATTACCCGTATATATATATATATATTACATTATTTAGTTCTTATTTTAAGTTCTCTTTAATATTTTTAATGTGGAAGCAACCTCGAGATCGTGATCCTTAGAATGGTGAGTTTGTCTCTTAAGTTTTCTAAGTTTTAAAATAGTCAACTTTTCTTATGTTTAAATTTCAACTTTAATTAGAGATAATCTACGAATGTTTCAAACATGATGGGTTCAATGTAAAATATTATAAAACAATAATGGAGAAAATATTACAAATTTATATTCAACGATATTGAGTATTTTTTGTCCTCTAATTATAAAAAAAACAAAAAAAAAGTCAAGAAAGATATATTTTTTTATTTTTTGTATCATTAGAGCATTTTCAATAGTCTTTTATATTTATGTTTTGTGTAAAATTTACAATACATGTAAAAAAAATTCTCTCCAGCATTCTTTTAAAAATGAGTTTTGTATAAATTGCATGTGTAAAATACACTCATACTTTACTCTGCCACGTCACCTTTCTCTTTCTCCAATTAATTGTTTGTTAAAATTTTAAAATGTAATAACTTTTAATACATAATATATATTTTAATAAAATATATATATATATATGAAATCTCCTCATCAAGAGTTATAAATCAAGATTTGTTGTGATTATAAGATTATGTCTAAAAAAATTGAAAGAAAAAATATATAAAATTGTATAAAATAACATATAACATATGTTGATATCTTATTAGCTAGTTCTTTTAAAATTTAAACAAGAATTTACAAAAGTATTATTGGAGCATATATATATTTTTCAAGTTTCAAGTTTTATGTAAAAATTTATTGACATATAAAATTTACACTTCAATTTTTATACAACTGTTAAAAATGCTCTTATACAAGTGGGGGTTGGGTGTCTCCAAGGGGAGGGGTGTTTGGTGTGGTTAAGAACTCTAACCTTTTTCCTCACATCTCTAAATTCTAACCATTGGGGTGAAATTTTATTTTCTTATATATAATATGTGACTGTTCTTTAATACTCTGCTATATATTTTAACAAAATGATAGTTTAATTAAAAGTGCTAAAAAACTGTCACACAACATAAATTTTGAAGTGATAAATTATTAACATAGAGAGCAATTACCCTAAAATATGACCATCAAATTTATGAAAATATGCAATAAGGGTAACAAGTAACAATTTTTCGCTCAAAAAAGGTGGGCGCTAAAGTCTATTTCTCTAGTAACTATATTTAGTTTTATTTAAAACTATTATTACAAACAAAAATATTTCAAACTTTAAGGTGGGCATACATGGCCCCATCTGTGGATACATGTGAGCAAATCTACATTATTATAAAAAGCCAAAGCGGCAGGCGAGAATGTCAAATTTTGTTTAAATTGTCTATTTTAATCTTGTAGACTTCCTTTTTATTTAAAAAATTGCTTATAACAGTGTTTTAACCTTGAATCTTAAACATGTTAAATTTACGCTTTACCACTAGGATACTTAACTCCTTTTTTTTATTCAAATTAAATATATCTAATTAAGTTGTACACGTATCTTGTGTATAAATTAGTCCAATAAAACTAAAATAAACGCTATTAAAACCAACTATTAGTCTATCATCTGCTGATTCAAAACAACTATAAAGTATTAGAACAACTATTATTCTATCATATGATTCAAAACAACAATAATGTTTATTAGAACAAGCCATGCAACTATAATAATTACTACAAATTCACTTAAAGGTTCTTAACACTTGAGCCATCTTACTCGCTACTAAAAAAGAAAACAATATATTAAGGGTTCGTTCGATAATAATATGAAAAATATTTGATTTGTGTAAGAAGTTGAAAAATAAATTGAGGCATGTGATAAGATACTCTCCATCTCATGCTCTTTTTTATGGCTAGATGCATGTTCTCTATCTTTCATTATTATTTGTGAAAATTTTTTCTTCCTAAACCACAAAAGAGAAAATTTATATTGAAAAAGTTATAAAGTAAGAAGATATTTTATCACGTACATGTCTTAACTTATTTTTCAACTACTAACAACAATCAACTATTTTTATTTTTATTTTTCATTTTATTATCAAACTGGCCCTAAGTAATTAATTAAGATGGCTGCTTGAGATCTTATTTCATCCTCTGTTAATTCAATAAGTATGTGGCTCTGGCAAGATTTAACATAATGGATCGTATTAATCTCTAGCTTAGTCCCAAATCATTTACTATACTTAATATAGTAATATGGAGGAATTATAAATATTTGTGTCTATATTTTCATTTGCTTGACATGTGTCTTCCATTTAAATAGATAAGTTATTTTTTATGCATGCAAATCTGTGTGCTCGCATGTCTTTTGATGGGTTACTGAAAAGTTGCAAATTTATTAGTATTTAGTCATAAAAGAAAATGTACATCATTAATATCTTTGATCATTAATTAATTACCGTATCATTTAATTAAGGGTCACATTAACGTGTGCCTTATGGACACATGTTAACAACCTATTTATAATAAGAAAAAAGTTTAAACACACATTTAATAGGGTATGAATTCTCATACATAGGATTATTCCTTTCTATTCATAGTGTGCTTAACATGTACTCTTAGGGTACAAATTATTATTTTCCTTTAACTAATTTACGGTTCACCTCCTCTTTTATTTTTTTTGGTTTTTCACGGGGTGTCCGGGTTAGCTTTCATGCACTTCGACTAATCCCTGTTTGCGCTGCTCGCGATTTGTGGCTGCCGCTGACCAAGCATTATTTTGACAATGCTAGGAATCAACCTTGGGAGCTCCAAGTCGACCCCAGTTTGTCCGAGTGGCAACCTTATACCGTTGGGTCAAGAGGCTAGGCTTTAGTTATGTAACTATATGTAATATTTTGTGTGTGCATGTTTATATATGTACAATATGTAACTATATGTAATATTTTGTGTGTATGCATGTTTATATATATTTTGTCCTGGAAAATATGTACTCAGGGTTGGTTTTGTTGTAGCATATATAGTTCGAAGTTAAACATATTAAGTTTTGAATACTTAATTTATAATCGATTAATGCAACCACGCGTTGTGTGAGTTGCACACTTGTAAATGATATATAATTAAAAATTTATAGTTAATTTTAGAAATTTAACCATTTGGTATGAATATGTATATATAAGGGCAAAGGGAGTTTTAACCATTATGCGAAACTTTGTCAAATTGTTGAATTGTCACTTTTGCCCTCGAAGTCTTATATGATAAAAAAAAATCTTACAACAAGATTCAAAACTTAGATGCATGTAAACTAATTAAACTCACAACTACCCACCAAGACAATTGTTGTTTTTGTATATTAGCTTTTTGTTTGCATTAGATTCATCCACATGACACATCAAGTGTACAAGTTAACCTAGTCCTTTATAATTGGTGACAAGTTCGTGACCAAAAACACCACAATATAACTTAAAAAATGTTATTTAATTTTTATTTTTTTAAAAAACTCTTCATTTGGAAATACTATAAATCATATGGGAAGAGGAATGGAAACTACAACTTCCCAAATTACTTATAAGAATCTTGAGCTAAAACGCTTTGATAAATAATAGGGGAAATGCTGATATCTCTCGAGTTAAAACTCTTGAACAAATGGAAATATTATTTTAAAACAAAAGTTGTATATAAAAGTCGAGATTAATTTATTTTTACTTTCTGCCTTTTGTTTTTAAACAATCCAGATTAATTTGTTGACCTTCTCAAATAACGGGTCAATTTACAAAAGGTTAAAAATAAACTTAACAAGTTGTTGAAAAGTACGCAAAACATCCGACTAACCTAGTTGAAAGAAATATTCACTTAGATCAACATAAATTTAGAGGGGGATTCTTGTTATTAGATCGAGTTAGAAGGGAGATATTTAAACTTTCTTTTTTTAATTAACTTAGAAAAAGATATATAGGATAGAGAGAGATTTTATTGATTCAGATGTTCCTTTTTTCTTGGTCCTCTACATGTAACCCTAGTGTATCCACAGGATAGGAGATTGCATTTCCACTTGGTAGCGAAAAAGATAATGCAATTTCATTCTTTTTAGAAGCGATTGCTTCGACACAAATTAACAAATACATTTTATTTATTAACTAATCTGAATCTTTACATTATTAATTGCGTACGACTATTGTATTTGAGCTACCTATTCTCGATATTAATATATATCTTTTTCGTTTGACTTTCAACCTGAAAATATTTTAATATTATATATATGTATAATCCACCATCAATGCGTGCCCGTACATTGCAATGTACAAGTTTCTGCTAATTAATGTAACAATAGATATATACATATAGTCTTCGTAGCGCAAAAATTAAAATTAATTAAGAGGGGTTTGAGTAATTGACTTTTTAAATGGCTAAATTAAGAAGAAACTTAACGTTTTTTCTTCTACATATATAAAATAATGATACATATATATGGATTTTGCTAATTCAAGAACCCTATCTTCCACGGCTGCAAGTTGTTGATTGCTATTAAATGGCAATCACGTAGTTGACTAAAGGATAATGTTGAATTGACCCATTAAAAAAATTTGGGCAAACCAAACCCAACCCGAACCCACTTCAAGTATTTATTGTAAAACTTGAACATAACCCGATGATAAAAAGAAGCCCCCAACTTACTATTCAAGTTAGGTCGGGTCAAGAACATGATAAATTATATTTTATTATTTATCATTTATTGCCACCACTAGTAACCTAGCTAGCTAACTTCCAGGATTTGCCACTTGCTGCCAGTTGTTGCTATTGAACATGCATGGCAATCACCTAGTTGACTAAAGGATAATAATATGATGAATTAACCAATTAAAAAAATTTCTTAATAACTAAAAAGGATATATGTCGTAAACTGTATCTTCTTGTTGAAATACAATGTGAAAACAATAGTAAACGTACGATCGACAGAAAAGTCAAGCACCCTATTGCAATCATTCTGATTCCGAGTTCGAACCCCAATAAATATAACATCATTATTATAGTTAGCAGTAGGTTTAAATCTTTAAGATAAAATTAGTCTTTCATCTAATATGGCGTAAAGATATATTGAGAAAAGTTTAAAATAAAATAAAATTAAAACTATTGTTGATATAGGAGTTGAAGTTACTCCAACAAGTTTCAAGCCTGCATCGATTAATATTGATTATCAGTTAGAGCGGGGTCGGTCTTAAGGGTATACAATTTGAGCGATTACATATATGACTATTGGTATCATTAAAGATTTTATAACTTATGCAAACGTCTAAATAGTAGCATAAGCTAGGGTGCAACAGGCATTTTGTATAAAGTAAAAAGACCCTATGTGGCTATGTTCTAACTTTTGCATAGAGCCTGTATATTTTAGGACTGAAGTTAGTTTAATTAGAAGAATTTACAACTATTTCTGATAAGATTTGAACCTCCTCTGACACATTCAAGCCTGCGTATGTTGATTAAAATTGACTATATATTTCTTTGAGGAATTCAAAACTATTTATAATGGGATTTGAACCTACTCAAACAATATAATATTAATTGACCATTAGATCAACATTGACTAGTCTTGGCAATATGCATGTTTTGGCACAACTACGTACGCACTGCTACCCTTTCATTTCCCCTCTTCTTCATAATAGTACTGACTCTTTAAAATTGCCTATAAATAGACAATGGATATTGCCATATCTTCACAAGAACGAAGAAAAAAAAATGAAGTCTTATTCATTGCCTCTCTTCGTTCTTCTCTTCTGTCTTTATTGTTCAGTTTCTTCAGCTCTAACTAGCAAAGCTTTTATTAAATGCCTTCAAACCCATTATTCTCCGGACTCCAACCCAATTTCACAAGTCATTTACACCCCAAAAAACTCTTCATACAACTCTGTATTAGCCTTCTCAATTCAAGACCTAAGGTTTGCATCACCCTCTAGAACTAAACCTCTAGTTATTGTGACCCCAGTCCATGAATCCCAAATCCGAACGGTCCTTTATTGTGCGAAGAAACACAAGATCCAAATAAGAATTCGAGGTGGGGGCCACGATTTCGAGGGTCTTTCTTATTCCTCACCATCCCCAATCAAGTTTGTAATGATCGATATGATTAACTTTCGATCAGTTGATGTTGATGCTGCCAGTGGGTCTGCGTGGGTTGGTAGTGGTGCGAACCTCGGAGAACTTTACTACAGAATTGCCGAAAAAAGTAGTACTTATGGCTTTCCCGGGGGTGTTTGGGCGACTGTGGGCACGGGTGGGTTCATTAGTGGGGGAGGATATGGCACGTTGAAACGCAAGTACGGCCTTGGTGCTGATAATGTAATCGACGCCCGTTTTATGGATGTTAATGGGAGAATAATGGACAAAGAGTCCATGGGTGAAGATCTCTTTTGGGCCATTAGAGGTGGCATTGCTTCTAATTTCGGAGTTGTTATTGCATGGAAGGTGAAGTTAGTTGCAGTACCGGAAATTGTGACCATTTTTGGTGTTAGACGGACCTTAGAACAAAATGGTACGGCGTTGCTTCATAAGTGGCAAACTATTGCTCCCAAATTGGATAGAGATCTTTATCTTAGAGCTGAAATTATAACGGTAAATCAAGATGGAAGAAGAACAGTTCGAATCTCGTTCGAATCATTGTTCCTTGGTGGCGCTGATAGGCTACTTCTATTGATGAAAGAAAGCTTCCCCGAACTAGGTCTCGTGAGAGAAGACTGTATGGAAATGCCTTGGATCAAATCCACGCTATTTTTTGCCGGAAATGGTGCATTTACATTAGGTGAATCGATTGAGGTTTTGCTTAACAGATCTGCCATCCCTAAGTTATACTTTAAAGCAAAATCAGACTACGTAAAAGTGCCAATTCCCGTAGAAGGGCTTGAAGGAATATGGGAAAGGTTCTTTCAAGTAGATGACGGGGTGATAACTATACTAATGACCCCGTATGGTGGAAAGATGGACGAGTTCTCGGAGTCAGCACTTCCGTTCCCCCACAGGGCTGGAAACTTGTACATGATGTACATTGGAGTTACTTGGGATGCAAATACAACAGTGGCGGAACAAAATAGGCGTTTGGACTTTATCAGATCGTTATATAGCTATTTGGGTTCTTATGTCTCTAAGAATCCAAGGGAGGCTTATGTGAACTACAATGATCTTGATCTTGGAGTAGGGACCAGCTACAAAGAAGCAAGCTTGTGGGGTGTTAGATACTTCAAAGATAATTTTAAGAGGTTGGTTCAAGTAAAGACTGCAGTTGATCCACATAATTTCTTCAGACACGAACAAAGTATTCCGCTCGCAAAATGATATAGGATAAGTGAGATGGTTTGTCATTTTCAAGAATAAATATTCTAGGCTTTCAGCTATTTTTGTCTAGAATTTAGTTGTAAACCCTTGTCTGTTTCTTTCCCCTTTTTTCTTTTCAAAATTTATGTCTTGTGTTTGAAGTCTGCACTATTATCTATCGCCAATTGATGAAATAATTTGCACCACCAATAACTTATAAAAAACAATAATCTTTATGGATTGAATTTTTTTTTATATTTGTTCTTTAAAGTGTGGTCCTGCCATGTTTCGACCTCCTTTTCAAAAAATCAAATTATTTATTGATAAATTAAATGCGAAACGTACCATGCATGCACAAACTCTTATTTCTTTGCGAAAAATGAATTTTGTATATATACCCTAATAATAATAATAATAATAATAATAATAGAAGAACTACTTCAATATAGTTTAACAACCAAGAAAAATAAATTCATGATTAGTTAACAAACAAATTAAACAAAGTTGTTGTATTGGCTCAAAAGGACGTACAACTAATTAGGGTTTATAAATGTCCTAGAAAAGACTTGATTGATCCATACATGATTCGTTTCATAAACGAGTGAAAAAATAAGGGTGGTGATAATTAAATGCACTCCCCTCACTAACACCCTCTATACCTTACGCCCCTTCTACTTTTAATTTTTTTTTATCACAAACACCCCACTCCACCACCTTCTAACTTTATAATTATGTTAATACTCTCTTGCGGTTGGGAGAGTATCTTTATTGGTACTCGCTCGACATTGAGTATCTCGAACTTCATCAATAACTTAAAGTATGGCCCATTTTTTTAGACATACTCGTCCAATTTATGGTGAGTAAATTCTTAATACTCTCCAGTCATTGGGAGAGTATATTCATTGGTACTCGCTTGATTTTGAGTATCTAGGGATTTCACCAATAACTTAAGTTACGGTTCATTTTTTGAAATATACTCGTCTAATTTATGGTGAATAAATGTGGTAAAACTCTCCCGTCATTAAAAGAGTATCTTCACTGTTAATTACTCGACATTGAGCATCTGAAACTTGAATAGATCTATGGGTAAGAAATTTTTTTAGAAGTGATTTATATATATATACATTTTTTCGTTTGTTTTTTTCTTTTTTTCTTTGGTTTTAGAATATATATATATATATACGTGTGTGTGTTTGTGTATGTATATATGTATGTTTTGAAGAAGAAGAAGGAGGAGGAGGAGGAGGAAGAATCTATATTCTTTTGTTTTAGAATCTATATATATTTATGTATATATGAATGTTTTGAAGAAGAGGATGAGGATGAGGATGAGGAGGAGGAGGAGGAGAAAAGGGTGGTGTGGGGTGGTGAGAGATTTTAGTATTGTTTTGTTGTGAGTAATGATTAATTAATTAAGTTAATTAATAGTTAACATTTGGATAAGAAAGTGAAATAAGATGGTGGTGGGAATAAAGTTTATTTTCATATTAATAATTTTTTTAAAGGGTTTTAATGACAACAAAAGGGGGTGCATATATTTATTACCACCCAAAAATAAAGTTCTAGATGACCCGTTCAATTCCCAAATAACATGACCTAATTTGTCTTAACCTATATATTAACTTATAATTCTAAAATTGAAACTCTAAAGTTAGAATACAGTATGAACTATAAATCGACACAAGATAAAATAAAATTAACACAAATAAAAGGTAAATTAACTTGGATTAAAACATTGAGTTTTGTAATTAGGGTTTCTTTTGGGCTAAAATGATATAAGTGCATGCACTCAACCATTCAAAGTATTCACAATTCTTTTAATGGATTTTACTTGATGGTTATTGGGTTAAAAAATATAGAAAAACAATTTTCATTAAACAAAAAGTGTCTTATATGTCTGCCTGTTGTGAACACCCTAATTCACGACTCTCGCGTTGACCTGATTTTCTACAAAATGATCATTTTTGCATCGAGTCCTAAACTCCCTAGGACACTAGGAAAAAACCCGAAAGAATGATTCATGCATGTAAAAGTCTATTAGGGAAGAAGGCCTAGCTTTACATTTCACTTCAGCATAAACTGGTGACTTTTCTGCCCACAAAGCTCGATCAATCATCCATAAATGTAGACAAGCCCGATTGGTAATCCATAAAATCCCACAAAGACCAATTAGCCATCCACACAATTCGCATAATACCGATCGGTCTAAAGCACCTATCTAATCAGTCTTCAGCGTACATTGATTGGTCTTCCTGTAAATTGGATAAGTCATCGGAAAAGGGCTTGAATTACGTAAGACCGATCGATCTAAAACGCGTCCCGGTTGGTCTTTAGTGCTTTTAAATCAGTCTTGAAAGCTCTTGAATCAGTCTTTAACGCGGTTGGATCGGTCGTCAGGAAAAGGCTCAGATTTCGTAAAGACTGATCGGTCTTATTTGAGCACGGATCGATAATTTAGTAGCATGGATGGTAATTCAGTAGCATGGATCGGTCTTATTTGAGCACGGATCGATAATTCAGTAGCATGGATCGGTCTTTAGCGGTAACCGATCGGTCTACCAGTGCCACACTGCCTTGGCAATGTCGCACGCCCTTGTCGCACAGTAGCTGGAGCAAATTTTCAGCCTATAAATAGGACCCTAGGGGTCCCATTTTTGGGAGGAACAATAGAGAATTCATTAGGGAGGATTAGGAAAGTGATTAAAGAGGTTTTTGTGAGTTTTAGTAATTTTTAAAGAGAGAGAAAGTTTTAGAGAGAGAGACAAGTAAGGAGGAAGCTATTACTAAGGCAAGAAGCAAGTTTTATTTCAAACACATCAAGTGTGCATTTCTATAACTCTTCTGAATTTCAATTACAAGTTTTAAATACAAATTTTAATCCAGAAAATTAGAAATTTTCAAAAAAGTTCATTGTTTTCAAAACAGGTAATTTCTAAATTTTATAAGAAAACTAAAAATCTGTTTTGACACGTTTTCAAAACAAAACCCTCACAAAAATAGTTTTCAAACAAGTGGAACTATAAGACTCCTATTTCATTTTTTGAATGAATACGTAGGCGCTTATAAAGCTTGAGTCTGATTTTATAATAATATTTTAAACTAAATTTATCCGAAAAGACTACTTTTGAAAACAATTCAACGTACTTGCAAGATATCTAAAATAAGATTTAGATACATGATCCATTAAGAGACCGAAGGGGCGAATTTGGTGCCTAACACTTTCCCAATTCATAACGTAGTTTCCGAACCATAGCAAAACAAGTTATCAAGTAATTTCTGGTTTCTCTTGTATAAAAGACAGTCTGATTTCAGATTATCTTTTATACAATCTTTTGTTTTTTTTTGTAAAACAAACTGGCAACTCTAAAAGTATGTTTTTCCTACAAAAAAAAATCGAGAATCCCTCCTTGGGTGGTCGAGGCCCCGAATTCTCACAGTGGCAACTCTGCTGGAGATGTCGAGAACTAGACTCTTATAAAATGGATCATATATTTAATTCTTGTTATTTATTTGTTGTATATCTTGCAAGTCTTAGTCTTAGGATAACACAGACGCAATCTAGGTGGATACCCTGATACCTTTATTTTCTAATTATATGAGGAAAATCTTTTTCACAATTAAAATTATGTAAAATGCCATAACAAACCCTAAAAGTGTTGAATCAATAATGAACCACCATATTGTTATTTCGCATGCACTTACGTCCTATTATGTATTTTCGCAAGTGTGAATTTACCCTATCAACCTCGGGACCAGAATCATGACTAGACCGCGGACTTGTCGGTTTACACTAGCCAAAAGCGCCTGGGATCATTCTCCTTAGCCAAGTACCCTACCGAGGTATATAGAGCGATTCACCCCTCACGTACAAGGTAGAGGCATATCAAAAGGTCCTTACACGTACATGCGTTCTTGAGGTATATCGTAAGACCTGCCAAATAGGATGGAGCCTTAAACCTTACCCTATTTAACCACGCTTGCATATAGGGAGTCAGCTTAGAACACAATAGATTTTATGCATTGTTTTAATGACTGTCAGTCGTGAGAACCTAGTGAGCAAAGGTCATGTCAATCATATCGTCATAGTTTTAGTAGATATGGCCGAAGGCTACCTAACCTCCACTGTAAAAATTCATGAAAATTGATAGTCTTCGTAATTGTCATATCGCTGGTTCCATGAATAAAGAAACTCATGAGGAGAGAAGTTCCCGTATTTTTAAACAAGAATTTCTTTTCAAAAATATTTTCAAAATGATTTTCAAATTCAGATGTCAAAGGAACCCAAGGGAATCATATTCCTACCTTACCTTTGTACGGGGCTTTCAAGTTATTACTGATGGTTTGCTTTCGATCTCACCTAAAGAAAATAATTTTTGTGTGTGCCATTAGCATATTCTGATCGACGTATTTTCGAAAATTTGGAAAATTCAAAGTAATGATATTTTCTTTTATTTCTGGGGGTACATCCTATGCACATCATAATTTGTCCTTTTCTGCACTCGATAAAATCAAAAGGTTTCAATTGGGTTGTTACAAGGACCGAAATAGATCGAACTAAAAGAATGACTTTCTTCGGAAAAAAACATAGGGCATCAACAGTTTATAGTGGATCAGGGTACTGTAAAATTACTTTCCTTTGCAATGGATTCACTTCTAGGCCTCTATTCCCCAACCACCGGAGCACCTTCAGCCACTAAGAAAAATCTCCTAGATGGAAAGGGCGTTGTCGATTCCTCGAAATCTGTCGATACCTCGAAATCATATTTACTCTCACTAAATCTTAGATTCAAATCCAAATGGGTTAAGGTTTTCTTCAACTCACTCACTCTCAGATTTATATTCAATTTTAAATTTGAGGTACTGTTATATTATAGTTAGTTGTTTACTTGTATTTTGTTCATTCTCACTAAAGCAAGTATTTATTGTTGGTACAGATTGAAGTGGTTAAGGGTTTTGTTCATTTCTCACTCACTCACTCTTAGATTTAAATTTAACTTCAAATTTGAGGTATTGTCACATTACATTGATGTATTACTTGTATTTAGTTCATTGGCAAGTTGCTCTTATATATGTCTTAAGGAGTTGTGTTTTCTATGATGTAGGATATTGCTTTGGCTGAATTGGCTCCGACTCACGCCATAAGGCTGGGACTTGCATTTTACTTCTCTGTCTTTTATTACGAAATCATTAACTCACCCGATCGTGCTTGCAACCTTGCAAAGCCAGGTATTTTTAATAATTGATCCATTTGAGCCTTAATTTTTTTCCTATATCGTGGTGGATCACTTGACTATCTATGTGGTATGATGAGTTGCATTTCTAATGATGTCCTAAAGACCTACGTGAACAAATATGAGTATTTTAGAGATTTTACTCGTTGGTTTCTTTACCCATTGGTATTAGACTATTAGTTATTCTTTTGAATAAAATCTAGATACACCACAATAGATTGCAATGGAATTGTATTTTTGGATATTGAGTGTTAATTGAATTGTGGATATTGTAATCTATATCATAATGGATTTTAGCAAAATTTTATTGGAATATTGCAGGACCAAAAATACTGTTTTTTTATATTTTCAAATTCTTTTTTTTAAAATGATTTTGAAGTTTGTTACAGCTAAAAATAGTCACACAAATTGTAATAAATCTACAATTGCTTAATCAGTCACCCGTAGCAGTCACCAAATTTGTGACATACGTGTGACCGTTAAAAGAGTCACCAGAAATAGTTAAAACATTATCACAGGCATATAACTGTTAGTAACAGTCCGATAATTTCAACTTTGTGATTGCCTAGAACAATCATAAATTTAAAATTTGTGATTATCTAGAATTGTCATAAAATACCACTTTTGTGACTACTTTACAAAAATTGCGACTGCCGTAAACAGTCACAAATTGCCTTTGTGATTGCTACAGATAGTCCTCTTGGAAAGTCATGTAAATGAGGATTTATGACTGTTGGTGGCTATTTTTTACTATCACAAAAAAACCTATGACTCCTATTTATGTGAATGCCATTTGTGACTATTTTTGACAGTTACAAATCGCTGATTTTGGTGTAGTGAATTTTATAGCTATTTTTGAAATTTAACATTTGGAAAACAAAAGTAATGAATATAAATAAATACAAATATCTATACTATTATATAAAGATAGAGTAAATTTCAACTGTTATGCGAAGCTGTGTCAAATTGTTGAATTATTGATTTTGCCCCCAAAGCCTTCTTATATGATAACAAAAATCTTGCAACAAGATTCAAATCTTAGATGACATGTAAAATAAATTGACAACTATCCACCAAGACAATTGCTATTTTTGTATTTTAGCTTTTTGTTTGCATTTGATTCATCCACATGACGCATCAACCGTACAAGTTAACCTAGTCCTTTATAATTGGTGACAAATTCGTGACCAAAAATACCACAACATAACTTAAAAAATGTTGTTAATTTTAAAAAAAGGTCATTTGAAAATGCTACAAATCATATGGGAAGTGGAATGAAACTCAAAACTTCTCAAGTTGCTTATAAGAGTCTTAAACTAAAACACTTGGACAAATCCTGTGGGATGGGCTGATGTTTCTTAAGTTAAAACTCTTTGATAAAGAGAAATATTATTTTGAAATAAAAGTTGTATATAAGAGTCGAGATTAATTTATTTTTTCTTTCTACTTTTTTTTAGACAATCCAGATTAATTTTTTTGACCTTCTCAAATAACGGGCCAATCTACAAAGACTTAAAAATGAACTGAACATGCTGTTGAAAACTAGGCAAAACATCCAACTAGTCTTGTGAGGAGACACATTCATTTAAACCAACATGAATTATATGGGGATTCTTGTTATTGGAGTTAGAAGGGAGATTTTAAACTTTTTTTTTGGCTAGTCTGACCAAAAAAATTGACTAAATTTTTCGCCTATATTTTTTTCTTGTACCTTAAATTTTTTTTAAGTTTAAATGCATATGTATATATTAAAAGCATCCATAGAGTTAATGTAGTGTATGGGTATTTGGCCAAGGTAAATTGATTATTATGGCTTTCCAAAAAACAATTTGCTTCTGTAAGGGAATATGTATAGTTAGCATGCAAAAGCAAATTTTAATATGATTTTTTCTTGTGAAAGGGTAATTTGACTATTAATTGTGTTAGAACTAATTCATACGAGTATTTGTGAACTGTTCTATACGGCCTTCTGGAATGGTTAATAGTATTTTATTATGTTCATGACAATTATTAAGGGTACCTATATTTAATTAATGAGAAGTTATAATCCTTAAACGTTGTTATGACTTTTACATTCGGAGTTGAAAATCAACTAGGTAAGAAAATTAAGGCCGTGGAATCTAATCATGGTGGTGAATACTACGGTTGATATAACGAATAAGGTAAACAACGTTCTGGACCATTGTGAAATTCCTAGAGAAATGCATAATCGTCTCACGATACACCATGCTAGGCAAACCTAGTAAAAATAGTGTTGCTGAGAGATAAAACAAAAGTTTAAGGATATGGCAAAGAGCGTGATTAATCATTCTTCTCTACCATAATGATTCTAGGCAGAAACACTTAAGATTGCATCATATTTTAAACAGTGTTATATCGAAGCAGTTGCTAAAATAGGTTATCCAGCTGTAATAAGGCCATAAAGAAAAGAAATTGGACTAAAAAATAATTAGCTGCTACTTTGTTAGATACACTGAAAGATCGAGAGATTATAAATTTTATGATCCCTTGAATAAATCCTTTATTAAGACGGAAAATGCCAAAAATTTCTTGAGGTTATTGAGTTTGAGGGGGAAAATAATATTATAAACATTGTGTTTGAAGATAAATTTATTCAAATTTCAAGTACTGCTATTGACAATGATTAGGAACAAATTTCTGACATTGTTTCAGATGCAAATTAAGATCGTCAAGACAATGTTGAAAAAACTTCCTATATAGCAAACTCAACAATCTCAAGAATAAGTGAAATTAAAGAAATCTATTTATGGCCTTAAGGAAGTTTTTCGTCAATGGTATTACATATTTCATCAAGTTATTATCTCATACGGTTTTGAGGTAAATTCAGTTGATGATTATGTATATCATAAGTTCAATGTGAGTAACATTATCTTCCTAGTATTTTATGTTGATAATATCTCTTTGGTATCAAGAATACAGATACATCGACATTATTGTAAGGTATCCTAGGGTTTTCATCAAAAAGATATATCGAAAGAATTCTTACTAGATTTGGCATGAAAGACTGCCATTTAGGAGATACTCTCATTGTTAAATGAGACAATTTATATCTCAGCCAGTGCCCGAAAATAAGGTTGAAAAAGAAAGAGATGCAAAAGATTTTTTATGCATCAATTGTAGGGAGTCTGATCTATCATAAAGTATGAACGCATTTGGGTTTAACGTTCATAATAAAGATATTTGGGAGATATTTAAGTAACCCTATGATATATCTTTGAAAAACAACCAATTAAAGGGTTATAAGGTATTTAAAGAGAATAAAAGGATTATATACTTACGTATCGAAAATTAGATCAATTGGAGATCATATGGTATTCTAATTTCGATTTTAAGATGGAATATGGCTGTCAAATTTTGTCACTAGGTTGCGAATTATGGATAGTGTCGAAAGACGATTAAATATATTTTGTGACAATAAATTGATTGTGCTATATTCGATAAGAACAAAAAATTTTTAGAAATCTAAAGCACAAAGATATTAAGTTTCTTATTGTTACAGAATAGTTCAGAGTTGTCGTATCTATAGAGCATATAAGCACAAACTCCATGATTACGGATCTATTCGCTAAAGGCTTGACACATAAGGCATTTTATGAGCATATTGCTTATATGGGATTTGTGTTATCTGATAATGTGCTGGTTTAGTGGGAGTTTGAATCATAGATGCTCTTTTATTTAGACGTATATTTTCTGCAGAGTAAAGAAGATGGTTTATTTTCGTCTTAACTCTGAATATTTGCTTTTCCCTTCCATTGTGGTTTAACATAAAGTTTGGATGGTTAATGTTGATCTCGTTAAAGTTGGGCCAGTTGGAAATAAGCATGTCTAAGTTCACATTGCATGTAATTTTCATGCTACTAATCCACATTTGATCTATGTTATTAAGTGTATTAGTATGGTGATAATCGTGGTTTAGTCATGACCTTACTGTGACAAAAGCCGTGTTAATTCAATTACTCGTACATGAGATATACCAGACTGTTTAGGAGAAGTCTAAGGATAAATAGCAAACGGATGCGCGTTTAAAGAATTCTGTGATATAATTATTTCCGGAATTATATGTAGCCCAAGTAGGAGATTGTTAAAAAATTATATTTTCTAATTTATGTGGGCAACATATTATAATATTTCAATTATATTTGCTATTTAAATTAATGGGCTAATTTGTAGTGGTTTAATTAATTTTTAGTTAAGCTCATAAACTACTCAAATAAATGTGGGCTAAATGTGTAGATATCTTATATGGGCTTATTAGGGTTTAATGGGAACTCTAATTAGTATGTATGTAAAGAAAATATTAGGGTTATGATCCCCAATATACCAAATAAAAATACAGCTCCCTTCTCCCTATCTGGAAGAGATCCAAAAATTCCCATCAAGAAACTAAAGCAATTTGGTTGAAGAAGACCATGTACCCGCTCGATCTGTGCTATTATTGTGATCGATCCTCGTATTCCGCATTTGTTTGTCATGGATCCAGGTACGCGGTTTAATTGTGTTTTACTTAGATCTTGATGATTTGACATGAAGTGATTTGATTCCAACATACGGAGCTTCAAGGGCGGATATAGGGGGTCCAGCTGGGCTGTTAGCGCACCCCGCTGGAAATGAAACACTGGATCTGCTCTTGCCGAACTCGCTTAGATTTAGTTTTCTTGTGTACCTCTCACACAACAAACCAAGGACATAATGAAGAAAGAAAAAGGTAATAAACCCTAAAGATCACCATGGAAACACAATTGTCAAACATTTGTGTTCTTATTACTAGACGTAGATACACATGTGATACGCGTGCATATCTTTTTTTCATGCATGTATAGATTTAATATAGAATTAGAAGAATAAAACATATAAGTATTGTTGTTTAAATGGTATATAAGGTATATTAACTTTTAATCTAAAATTAACTAGTTTGAGTCCGATTAACAATTTTTTTAGATAAAAGGAAGAATAAATACATGGGTAAATTAAAACTTCTACCGAAATTTAGTGTCATAACCATTTCATATGACTTTTATTTTATATTAATAGATATTTAACGGCTTTCTTGTTGACGAGAACATTGTCACATTTCGATCTTTGGACAAGTAGATGGCCAATATTTCTAAAACCAATCTCATATACAAGTGCGTATGTTGATTTGCTTCTTTTTCTAAAGTAATAGCACTTTTAGTTGTATAAAAACTAGAAATTAAAAAACATGTGATATTTGTTCACTTTTTATTTTTATGCACATGGATATCAAAGGTAAAATTAAAAATACTTGATGAATGAAACATTGACTTAATGGTGAGATGTCTAATTTTTAACCTAGGTATTTTTATATATACAGAAAATAAAGTCAAGGAAAAATCCACACAAATTTAATGTCAGCCAAAATAGAACGATACGTCATATTTGTTCCATTTGCGGTGAAGTCAACTGCGTGCAAGTCAATAATAATAATAATCATCATCATCTTAAACACTAAAAAATCTTAAAAATATTATTATAAACGCATTTTGCAATTTTTCCCTCCCAATTCCATGCAATTAATTTAACCAAAATCTCTTTCCACAACCTAAATACTCAACCATCTCTGTCTGAAGTCAAATTCACATTCACAATTATTATTTCTTCAAGCCGCTCTAGCCATCATTATCTCACATATTAACAGAAAATCCTCGCTAAAAATTAATAAAAGAAAACAAGAGAATTTGCTGGGAGGAGAAAAATATGCATGTATTCATTTTCTCCATCCAGTCGATCACTCGAGTTATAGATGTTGACGGGGAGTCATTAATTTGATATTTATTTAAATGGAATAAATGAACCAACATGTATCTACACTATTATATAAAGTCATGATCAATTTTAACTGTTATAAAATTGTGTCAAATTTTTAAATTGCATATTTTACTCTTATGATCTCTTTTCCTCTAACAAAGTAATACGCTACTTAACCACTAAAATACTTAATTAATATCTTTGTTTTTATATTTTTGTTTGAACTAAATATATTTTGGGATGGCAACGGGTCAGATATGGGGCTGGTTTGGCCAATACCAAACCCGACTTGCGGTTCCAATAGCTTGCCCCGAACCTAACGCAGGTTTTGTTTTTGAAACCCAAACCCCAGCATAAATGTATTAAAACCCGCCCTGGCGCCACGGCCCAAATTTTAACTAAATATTGACAAATCAACGATGCAAAAATTTAAATTGAGCAAAATTAAATCTATTTAATAGGTGACGCGCTTGAAATAGTGCAATCGTATACACCCAAGTGTAGGCGGTCAAGTTGTAATATAGACTTATGGAAGTCCGAGTGTCGAACCACAGGGAGGGGACTAAAGCTTTTGTAAATCACGTGTTTATAAAATAATTATTGATTGATTAAAATTGTTGTGAATTGCTTTGTGGAGAAATGTGTAAAACAAAACTTAAATTTATGAGAATATTCTTGTATTTAAGGAAAGCGAAGGCTTTGGGGGTTTATTTGTTATTTATTGGGAACCATGGTTTATGAATCCAATTCGGCTAATTCATTCTCCTTATTGTGTTGCATATTGTACTTTTCATTTAGAAGTCTAGATGTTGGCGGTAAAAGATTTCGAGGAAATACAACCAATCCAACTTTACTAGGCTACCTTATGAAGGAAGACAAACACCACATTTAAGGAGAAAAATAAGCAATTAGAGAGTTCTCAAATATAGGCACAAAGTATGTTTAAGTGTTGTAGGTGACAAGGGAAAATAAAACCTTACTTTACACTTAACCACAAGATGTGACCATATTTGAAATAAAACTCTATAATTTTATATAAAAAGCATAGCCATCCATTTATAATGGTGATTGTAAAATAAAATATGCTTACTTGAAGTACTTTGTTTGTATATAAATGATTTAACTAGTACTAATCATACATGGCATGAATAGTCTATATATCATTTATGTACTAAACATGTCCATTAATCACTAAAGAACTCCATATACATGGCATAAGGAGGCAAAAGAGATTAAAATGGAGGTTCCATAATATTTATGGTGTTTTAAGCCATTAAATATTATGGACTATTATTAATAGATGAGAAGCATAATTATTTAATAATACTAGGCACAAAGCTTTTAAAGAATTGAAAACTTGACCATGTTTACCTTTTAAAACAAACTCACCCCCTAGCCTTGGCTAGGTGATTCACCCCTCCATAGATGAATACATAACAATAATGAAGGAGAATCAACAAAACACTTGTATTAATAGATATGAAATAAGTCTATTACAAGTGATTGAGAATATAAGAAGAAGAAGAAGAATATTTCACTCTCTTTTTCTCTCTTTATTACAAGAAAATTTCTCACTCTCCAATTCTTTTCATGTATCTATGCATGCATCTATCTCTCCAACACAAATGAACCCTCCATCTATTTATAGGGGAGGCCTTCCCTAATGGACGGTCGAGATCAAACCAATCCAATGGTCTAGATTTACATTCCAGAACTTTCTATACAAATATCTCTAACTAGAATACTCTAGAATACTCTAGAATAATCTACCAAGATTATTTACAACTAGGTTATTCTAGAAAGTTCTACATCTAGGTCCTTCTAGAATACTCTAGAAGGTTGGAGGCTCTTCTCCATAATTCCATAACGTTCTAGAAAATTCCGTAATCTTCCATAACGTTCCGTAAGGTTCTAGAAAATTCCGTAATCTTCCATAACGTTCCGTAAGGTTCTAGAAAATTCCGTAATCTTCCATAACGTTCCGGAATTTTCCGTTTTTCTTGGACAATATTGAGCGGGTCGTGACATTAGGGTTGTGTTGAGTTGTGGGCTGCAAGTTCTGAGATGAGATGGGCTGCAAGTGGGCTGGGCCAAAAAAATCACATATTTATTAAATTAACACATTCCCGCTAGAATCAATATTTTAGCGCACTGATCTTATTTTGGCCATAACTTTCTTCTCCGAACTCCGATTGATGCAAGGTTTTCACCCACGCGTAGCTAACTCAAAGATCTCAAACTTTTATCTCTGGAGTTTTCTTCAAATTCTGTACGGATTAATGCCAGAAATATCTTGAATACAAGTGATGTGCGCAGCCAATCTCTTTTTGCTTTGTAATCTTCCAACTTAATTCTAAACACCTGAAAAACACTAAAAACACAACAAATATAAACATATATGCTCTCCAAAGTATAAATTAGTGGGTTATAATGTACCAATTTCTTGGCACATCAATAGGTTCACTCTATTTGAAAAATTCATAAACATAATGTACATGTAAAGAAGAAAATGAGATCAAATTTAACTAGAGAGCATCATCAAAGGGAGAGATTGAGCTAGGACGTACCGGCATAGTACTATAATATATATATATATATATATCTATGTATTGGGGCTGGGTCGAGTTGGATTTTTTAGATGCAAAACCCTAACCTAGCTCGGACCTTGTCTGAATTATTTTTTTGAAACTCAAACACAACTCAGGCTAAAAAAAAGCTCTGCCCCATCAGAGTCGATCCGGGTCGAGTTTTATTGCCATCCCTCTATACTATATTATAAAGCCAAGATGGATTTCAACGGCCAGTGAATCTGTGTAAATTTCTTAAATGCATATTTATTTGAACTTAGAAATTTTTTATTTTTTTTCATAAAAATCTTGCTACCAATGAGAATCAAACCTTCAACCCTCAAGCATTTTACACCCAAAGAATATCACTTGATCATCTTACACTTTTGCCAAAAACATTTCATAAAATCTTACATATATTTGTACCACACGTATCACGTATGCAAACAATCTAGTATATACATGTATACGTATATAAGCAATATTTTACAAAACAACTTAATTTTTTTTATAACACAAGCTATAATCCTACGAATTACTATACCAAAAGGGTACGTAAACAGAACTAGGGGCGGATGTATTTAGGTCAATGATGGATCGAGGTCATGTGCCCCACCCAAAAAAAAAACACCCACCTTTTATATATATATATATAATTCTTATTTACTAGTACCACATCCACTTTTATTAGTTTTATTTTATTTTTCTAAATTTTCTGTACGCTTGTTTCTTGTAGTGCCCCACTACAAGAAAATTTTAATAAAAAAACCCTACAATTATGCGTATGATATTATTATTACATATGTCATATACATTATCACATAGTTAAAAGAAATTAATTGAATTTGATGCAATTATATATTTGTACTTACGACACTAAATAATGGTCATTAAATTTTTTGTATTTTTGAAACGCATAATTAATTTTTTGAACATTATTATTACATATTTCATATACATTATCACATAGTGTAAAAGAAATTAATTGTATTTGATGCAATTATATATTCATACTTATGACACTAAATAGTGGTCATTAAATTTTTTGTATTTTCGAAACACATATCTTGTAGTGCGCGCCCCACCACAAGAAAATTTTAATGAAAAAACCCTACAATTATGCGTATGATATTATTATTACATATATCATATACATTATCACATAGTGTAAATGAAATTAATTGTATTTGATGCAATTACATATTTGTACTTACCACACTAAACAATGGTCATTAATTTTTTTGTATTCTTGAAACACATAATTAATTTTTTGAACATTGTTTTCTCTAAGTGCCCCACTTCCAAGAAAATTTTGACTCAGCCCTTGGAGAGAGTAAGAGGTTTTATAACTATATCTATATGGATTAAACTCATGATATTTTTATTATGAATACAAGAACAATGCAAACGGGTTACAAATCATTACCCGTATATATATATATATATATATATATATTACATTATTTAGTTCTTATTTTAAGTTCTCTTTAATATTTTTAATGTGGAAGCAACCTCGAGATCGTGATCCTTAGAATGGTGAGTTTGTCTCTTAAGTTTTCTAAGTTTTAAAATTGTCAACTTTTCTTATGTTTAAATTTCAACTTTAATTAGAGATAATCTACGAATGTTTCAAACATGATGGGTTCAATGTAAAATATTATAAAACAATAATGGAGAAAATATTACAAATTTATATTCAACGATATTGAGTATTTTTTGTCCTCTAATTGTAAAAAAAACAAAAAAAAAGTCAAGAAAGATATATTTTTTTATTTTTTGTATCATTAGAGCATTTTCAATAGTCTTTTATATTTATGTTTTGTGTAAAATTTACAATACATGTAAAAAAAATTCTCTCCAGCATTCTTTTAAAAATGAGTTTTGTATAAATTGCATGTGTAAAATACACTCATACTTTACTCTGCCACGTCACCTTTCTCTTTCTCCAATTAATTGTTTGTTAAAATTTTAAAATGTAATAACTTTTAATACATAATATATATTTTAATAAAAAATATATATATATGAAATCTCCTCATCAAGAGTTATAAATCAAGATTTGTTGTGATTATAAGATTATGTCTAAAAAAATTGAAAGAAAAAATATATAAAATTGTATAAAATAACATATAACATATGTTGATATCTTATTAGCTAGTTCTTTTAAAATTTAAACAAGAATTTACAAAAGTATTATTGGAGCATATATATATTTTTCAAGTTTCAAGTTTTATGTAAAAATTTATTGACATATAAAATTTACACTTCAATTTTTATATAACTGTTAAAAATGCTCTTATACAAGTGGGGGTTGGGTGTCTCCAAGGGGAGGGGTGTTTGGTGTGGTTAAGAACTCTAACCTTTTTCCTCACATCTCTAAATTCTAACCATTGGGGTGAAATTTTATTTTCTTATATATAATATGTGACTGTTCTTTAATACTCTGCTATATATTTTTAACAAAATGATAGTTTAATTAAAAGTGCTAAAAAACTGTCACACAACATAAATTTTGAAGTGATAAATTATGGCTAGATGCATGTTCTCTATCTTTCATTATTATTTGTGAAAATTTTTTCTTCCTAAACCACAAAAGAGAAAATTTATATTGAAAAAGTCATAAAGTCAGAAGATATTTTATCACGTACATGTCTTAACTTATTTTTCAACTACTAACAACAATCAACTATTTTTATTTTTATTTTTCATTTTATTATCAAACTGGCCCTAAGTTATTAATTAAGATGGCTGCTTGAGATCTTATTTCATCCTCTGTTAATTCAATAAGTATGTGGCTCTGGCGCGCAAGATTTAATATAATGGATCGTATTAATCTCTAGCTTAGTCCCAAATCATTTACTATACTTAATATAGTAATATGGAGGAATTATAAATATTTGTGTCTATATTTTCATTTGCTTGACATGTGTCTTCCATTTAAATAGATAAGTTATTTTTTATGCATGCAAATCTGTGTGCTCGCATGTCTTTTGATGGGTTACTGAAAAGTTGCAAATTTATTAGTATTTAGTCATAAAAGAAAATGTACATCATTAATATCTTTGATCATTAATTAATTACCGTATCATTTAATTAAGGGTCACATTAACGTGTGCCTTATGGGCACATGTTATAATTAACAACCTATTTATAATAAGAAAAAAGTTTAAACACACATTTAATAGGGTATGAATTCTCACACAAAGGATTATTCCTTTCTATTCATAGTGTGCTTAACATGTACTCTTAGGGTACAAATTATTATTTTCCTTTAACTAATTTACGGTTCACCTCCTCTTTTATTTTTTTTGGTTTTTCACGGGGTGTCCGGGTCTGCTTTCACGCACTTCGACTAATCCCTGTTCGCGCTGCTCGCGATTTGTGGCTGCCGCTGACCAAGCATTATTTTGACAATGCTAGGAATCGACCTTGGGAGCTCCAAGTCGACCCCAGTTTGTCCGAGTGGCAGCCTTATACCGTTGGGTCAAGAGGCTAGGCTTTGGTTATGTAACTATATGTAATATTTTGTGTGTGCATGTTTATATATGTAACTATATGTAATATTTTGTGTGTATGCATGTTTATATATATTTTGTCTTGGAAAATATGTACTCAGGGTTGGTTTTGTTGTAGCATATATAGTTCGAAGTCAAACATATTAAGTTTTGTATACTTAATTTATAATCGATTAATGCAACCACGCGTCGTGTGAGTTGCACACTTGTAAATGATATATAATTAAAAATTTATAGTTATTTTAGAAATTTAACCATTTGGTATGAATATGTATATATAAGGGCAAAGGGAGTTTTAACCATTATGCGAAACTTTGTCAAATTGTTGAATTGTCACTTTTGCCCTCGAAGTCTTATATGATAAAAAAAAATCTTACAACAAGATTCAAAACTTAGATGCATGTAAACTAAACTCACAACTACCCACCAAGACAATTGTTGTTTTTGTATATTAGCTTTTTGTTTGCATTAGATTCATCCACATGACACATCAAGTGTACAAGTTAACCTAGTTCTTTATAATTGGTGACAAGTTCGTGACCAAAAACACCACAATATAACTTAAAAAATGTTATTTAATTTTTATTTTTTTAAAAAACTCTTCATTTGGAAATACTATAAATCATATGGGAAGAGGAATGGAAACTACAACTTCCCAAATTACTTATAAGAATCTTGAGCTAAAACGCTTTGATAAATAATAGGGGAAATGCTGATATCTCTCGAGTTAAAACTCTTGAACAAATGGAAATATTATTTTAAAACAAAAGTTGTATATAAAAGTCGAGATTAATTTATTTTTACTTTCTGCCTTTTGTTTTTAAACAATCCAGATTAATTTGTTGACCTTCTCAAATAACGGGTCAATTTACAAAAGGTTAAAAATAAACTTAACAAGTTGTTGAAACGTACGCAAAACATCCGACTAACCTAGTTGAAAGAAATATTCACTTAGATCAACATAAATTTAGAGGGGGATTCTTGTTATTAGATCGAGTTAGAAGGGAGATATTTAAACTTTCTTTTTTTAATTAACTTAGAAAAAGATATATAGGATAGAGAGAGATTTTATTGATTCAGATGTTCCTTTTTTCTTGGTCCTCTACATGTAACCCTAGTGTATCCACAGGATAGGAGATTGCATTTCCACTTGGTAGCGAAAAAGATAATGCAATTTCATTCTTTTTAGAAGCGATTGCTTCGACACAAATTAACAAATACATTTTATTTATTAACTAATCTGAATCTTTACATTATTAATTGCGTACGACTATTGTATTTGAGCTACCTATTCTCGATATTAATATATATCTTTTTCGTTTGACTTTCAACCTGAAAATATTTTAATATTATATATATGTATAATCCACCATCAATGCGTGCCCGTACATTGCAATGTACAAGTTTCTGCTAATTAATGTAACAATAGATATATACATATAGTCTTCGTAGCGCAAAAATTAAAATTAATTAAGAGGGGTTTGAGTAATTGACTTTTTAAATGGCTAAATTAAGAAGAAACTTAACGTTTTTTCTTCTACATATATAAAATAATGATACATATATATGGATTTTGCTAATTCAAGAACCCTATCTTCCACGGCTGCAAGTTGTTGCTATTAAATGGCAATCACGTAGTTGACTAAAGGATAATGTTGAATTGACCCATTAAAAAAATTTGGGCAAACCAAACCCAACCCGAACCCACTTCAAGTATTTATTGTAAAACTTGAACATAACCCGATGATAAAAAGAAGCCCCCAACTTACTATTCAAGTTAGGTCGGGTCAAGAACATGATAAATTATATTTTATTATTTATCATTTATTGCCACCACTAGTAACCTAGCTAGCTAACTTCCAGGATTTGCCACTTGCTGCCAGTTGTTGCTATTGAACATGCATGGCAATCACCTAGTTGACTAAAGGATAATAATATGATGAATTAACCAATTAAAAAAATTTCTTAATAACTAAAAAGGATATATGTCGTAAACTGTATCTTCTTGTTGAAATACAATGTGAAAACAATAGTAAACGTACGATCGACAGAAAAGTCAAGCACCCTATTGCAATCATTCTGATTCCGAGTTCGAACCCCAATAAATATAACATCATTATTATAGTTAGCAGTAGGTTTAAATCTTTAAGATAAAATTAGTCTTTCATCTAATATGGCGTAAAGATATATTGAGAAAAGTTTAAAATAAAATAAAATTAAAACTATTGTTGATATAGGAGTTGAAGTTACTCCAACAAGTTTCAAGCCTGCATCGATTAATATTGATTATCAGTTAGAGCGGGGTCGGTCTTAAGGGTATACAATTTGAGCGATTACATATATGACTATTGGTATCATTAAAGATTTTATAACTTATGCAAACGTCTAAATAGTAGCATAAGCTAGGGTGCAACAGGCATTTTGTATAAAGTAAAAAGACCCTATGTGGCTATGTTCTAACTTTTGCATAGAGCCTGTATATTTTAGGACTGAAGTTAGTTTAATTAGAAGAATTTACAACTATTTCTGATAAGATTTGAACCTCCTCTGACACATTCAAGCCTGCATATGTTGATTAAAATTGACTATATATTTCTTTGAGGAATTCAAAACTATTTATAATGGGATTTGAACCTACTCAAACAATATAATATTAATTGACCATTAGATCAACATTGACTAGTCTTGGCAATATGCATGTTTTGGCACAACTACGTACGCACTGCTACCCTTTCATTTCCCCTCTTCTTCATAATAGTACTGACTCTTTAAAATTGCCTATAAATAGACAATGGATATTGCCATATCTTCACAAGAACGAAGAAAAAAAATGAAGTCTTATTCATTGCCTCTCTTCGTTCTTCTCTTCTGTCTTTATTGTTCAGTTTCTTCAGCTCTAACTAGCAAAGCTTTTATTAAATGCCTTCAAACCCATTATTCTCCGGACTCCAACCCAATTTCACAAGTCATTTACACCCCAAAAAACTCTTCATACAACTCTGTATTAGCCTTCTCAATTCAAGACCTAAGGTTTGCATCACCCTCTAGAACTAAACCTCTAGTTATTGTGACCCCAGTCCATGAATCCCAAATCCGAACGGTCCTTTATTGTGCGAAGAAACACAAGATCCAAATAAGAATTCGAGGTGGGGGCCACGATTTCGAGGGTCTTTCTTATTCCTCACCATCCCCAATCAAGTTTGTAATGATCGATATGATTAACTTTCGATCAGTTGATGTTGATGTTGCCAGTGGGTCCGCGTGGGTTGGTAGTGGTGCGAACCTCGGGGAACTTTACTACAGAATTGCCGAAAAAAGTAGTACTTATGGCTTTCCCGGGGGTGTTTGGGTGACTGTGGGCACGGGTGGGTTCATTAGTGGGGGAGGATATGGCACGTTGAAACGCAAGTACGGCCTTGGTGCTGATAATGTAATCGACGCCCGTTTTATGGATGTTAATGGGAGAATAATGGACAAAGAGTCCATGGGTGAAGATCTCTTTTGGGCCATTAGAGGCGGCATTGCTTCTAATTTCGGAGTTGTTATTGCATGGAAGGTGAAGTTAGTTGCAGTACCGGAAATTGTGACCATTTTTGGTGTTAGACGGACCTTAGAACAAAATGGTACGGCGTTGCTTCATAAGTGGCAAACTATTGCTCCCAAATTGGATAGAGATCTTTATCTTAGAGCTGAAATTATAACGGTAAATCAAGATGGAAGAAGAACAGTTCGAATCTCGTTCGAATCATTGTTCCTTGGTGGCGCTGATAGGCTACTTCTATTGATGAAAGAAAGCTTCCCCGAACTAGGTCTCGTGAGAGAAGACTGTATGGAAATGCCATGGATCAAATCCACGCTATTTTTTGCCGGAAATGGTGCATTTACATTAGGTGAATCGATTGAGGTTTTGCTTAACAGATCTGCCATCCCTAAGTTATACTTTAAAGCAAAATCAGACTACGTAAAAGTGCCAATTCCCGTAGAAGGGCTTGAAGGAATATGGGAAAGGTTCTTTCAAGTAGATGACGGGGTGATAACTATACTAATGACCCCGTATGGTGGAAAGATGGACGAGTTCTCGGAGTCAGCACTTCCGTTCCCCCACAGGGCTGGAAACTTGTACATGATGTACATTGGAGTTACTTGGGATGCAAATACAACAGTGGCGGAACAAAATAGGCGTTTGGACTTTATCAGATCGTTATATAGCTATTTGGGTTCTTATGTCTCTAAGAATCCAAGGGAGGCTTATGTGAACTACAATGATCTTGATCTTGGAGTAGGGACCAGCTACAAAGAAGCAAGCTTGTGGGGTGTTAGATACTTCAAAGATAATTTTAAGAAGTTGGTTCAAGTAAAGACTGCAGTTGATCCACATAATTTCTTCAGGCACGAACAAAGTATTCCGCTCGCAAAATGATATAGGATAAGTGAGATGGTTTGTCATTTTCAAGAATAAATATTCTAGGCTTTCAGCTATTTTTGTCTAGAATTTAGTTGTAATCCCTTGTCTGTTTCTTTCCCCTTTTTTCTTTTCAAAATTTATGTCTCGTGTTTGAAGTCTGCACTATTATCTATCACCAATTGATGAAATAATTTGCACCACCAATAACTTATAAAAAACAATAATCTTTATGGATTGAATTTATTTTTTATATTTGTTCTTTAAAGTGTGGTCCTGCCATGTTTCGACCTCCTTTTCAAAAAATCAAATTCTTTATTGATAAATTAAATGCGAAACGTACCATGCATGCACAAACTCTTATTTCTTTGCGAAAAATGAATTTTGTATATATACCCTAGTAATAATAATAATAATAATAATAATAATAATAATAATAATAATAATAATAGAAGAACTACTTCAATATAGTTTAACAACCAAGAAAAATAAATTCATGATGTAGTTAACAAACAAATTAAACAAAGTTGTTGTATTGGCTCAAAAGGACGTACAACTAATTAGGGTTTATAAATGTCCCAGAAAAGACTTGATTGATCCATACATGATTCGTCTCATAAACGAGTGAAAAAATAAGGGTGGTGATAATTAAATGCACTCCCCTCACTAACACCCTCTATACCATACGCCCCTTCTACTTTTAAATTTTTTATAACAAACACCCCACTCCACCACCTTCTAACTTTATAATTATGTTAATACTCTCTTGCAGTTGGAAAAGTATCTTCATTGGTACTCGCTCGACATTGAGTATCTCGAACTTCATCAATAACTTAAAGTTTGGCCCATTTTTTTAGACATACTCGTCCAATTTATGGTGAGTAAATTCTTAATACTCTCCAGTCATTGGGAGAGTATATTCATTGGTACTCGCTTGATATTGAGTATCTGGGGATTTCACCAATAACTTAAGTTACGGTTCATTTTTTGAAATATACTTGTCCAATTTATGGTGAATAAATGTGGTAAAACTCTCCCGTCATTAAAAGAGTATTTTCATTGTTACTTACTCGACATTGAGCATCTGAAACTTGAATAGATCTATGGGTAAGAAATTTTTTTAGAAGAGATTTATATATATATATATATATTTTCGTTTGTTTTTTTCTTTTTTTCTTTGGTTTTAGAATATATATATATATATATATATATATATATATTTATATATACGTGTGTGTGTTTGTGTATGTATATATCTATGTTTTGAAGAAGAAGGAGGAGGAGGAGGAGGAAGAATCTATATTCTTTTGTTTTAGAATCTATATATATTTATGTATATATGAATGTTTTGAAGAAGAGGATGAGGATGAGGAGGAGGAGGAGGAGAAAAGGGTGGTGAGGGGTGGTGAAAGATTTTAGTATTGTTTTGTTGTGAGTAATGATTAATTAATTAAGTTAATTAATAGTTAACATTTGGATAAGAAAGTGAAATAAGATGGTGGTGGGAACAGAGTTTATTTTAATATTAATAATTTTTTTAAAGGGTTTTAATGACAACAAAAGGGGGTGCATATATTTATTACCACCCAAAAATAAAGTTCTAGATGACCCGTTCAATTCCCAAATAACATGACCTAATTTGTCTTAACCTATATATTAACTTATAATTCTAAAATTGAAACTCTAAAGTTAGAATACAGTATGAACTATAAATCGACACAAGATAAAATAAAATTAACACAAATAAAAGGGAAATTAACATGGATTAAAACATTGAGTTTTGTAATTAGGGTTTCTTTTGGGCTAAAATGATATAAGTGCATGCACTCAACCATTCAAAGTATTCACAATTCTTTTAATGGATTTTACTTGATGGTTATTGGGTTAAAAAATGTACACAAACAATATTCATTAAACAAAAAGTGTCTTATATGTCCGCCTGTTGTGAACACCCTAATTCACGACTCTCGCGTTGACCCGATTTTCTACAAAATGATCATTTTTGCATCGAGTCCTAAACTCCCTAGGACACTAGGAAAAAACCCGAAAGAATGATTCATGCATGTAAAAGTCTATTAGGGAAGAAGGCCTGGCTTTACACTTCATTTTAGCATAAACTGGTGACTCTTCTACCCACAAAGCTCGATCGATCATCCATAAATGTAGACAAGCCCGATTGGTAATCCACAAAATCCCACAAAGACCAATTAGCCATCCACATAATTCGCATAAGACCGATCGGTCTAAAGCACCTATTAATCAGTCTTCAGCGTACATTGATTGGTCTTCCTGTAAATTGGATAGGTCATCGAAAAAGGGCTCGAATTACGTATGACCAATCGATCTAAAACGCGTCCCGGTTGGTCTTTAGTGGTTTTAAATCAGTCTTGAAAGCTTTTGAATCAGTCTTTAACGCGGTTGGATCGGTCATCAGGAAAAGGCTCAGATTTCGTAAAGACCGATCGGTCTTATTTGAGCATAGATCGATAATTCAGTGGCATGGATCGGTCTTATTTGAGCACGGATCGGTAATTCAGTAGCATGGATCGGTCTTATTTGAGCACGGATCGGTAATTCAGTAGCATGGATCGGTCTTTAGCGGTAACCGATTGGTCTACCAGTGCCACACTGCATTGGCACTGTCGCGCGGTAGTGTCGCACGCCCTTGTCGCACCCCGATGCCGCACAGTTGCTGGAGCAAATTTTCAGCCTATAAATAGGACCCTAGGGGTCCCATTTTTGGGAGGAACAATAGAGAATTCATCAGGGAGGATTAGGAAAGTGATTAAAGAGGTTTTTGTGAGTTTTAGTAATTTTTAAAGAGAGAGAAAGTTTTAGAGAGAGAGACAAGTAAGGAGGAAGCTATTACTAAGGCAAGAAGCAAGTTTTATTTCAAACACATCAAGTGTGCATGATAGGAAGCTATCTTCGTCGCTAAAAATAGCTTGATCAAAAACCCTTATGTACCTACAAAATATATTAGTAACGTAGATAGTAGTAGTAAGGGGTCAAATCCACGGGAGTTGTTTTATGAATCAATGAAAACAAAGTTGAGAAAATAATAGATTTAGAATAAAAACCATTTTTTTTTTCTTTTAGAAATGCTTACTTTTCTTAGGAATAATTTTAATACTACTAAAATGTAATGAAAGTAGAGAAAGTTGTCTTGGAGAAATAAAGTGTAAGGATTTCAAGAGTTAAGAATCCACCACCAAATTATCAATGGATCTAGAATAATATATTATTGCACATATATACCCAAAATAAATTCTATACTAGTTTGATTAAATGGAATCACCTATGGTATGTAGAGTGAACCCAAAATCTAACCAAATAGTATTTGACAATTTATTTGTTTATAAGAGATTTTTCCTTTCAAGATCTATATTTTCTTCTTTTAGAAATAATAATAATATAAGGTTGTCACTCACTCACATTAACAATCAAGAACTAGAAGATAAATTTGGAAAATAAAATGAACTTAAGAAAATCCTATGGTATGTAGCTCATCTCTTAAGTCAAGTATAAAAACCAAAATGGGATCACCTATGGTGTGTAGAGTAATCCAAAGATCTTATTTAAGAAAAATTACAAATGAGTATATTTATGCAATATTATAAAATTCTAAATCACAAATAAAAATGAGGCTTCATCTCTCCCCTTGAAAGGGAGATTAGCCTTCCATAAAAATAGAAGAACAAAACAAATAATAAAATAGCTCCTTAAATATCTCCAAATATGTGAGTAAAAGAATTTCTCTCAACACTCTACAATATTATCTTCTTCAACAAAATGAAACAATAATACAAGAAGAAGAAAAATATGTAGCACTCAAATATTTTCTTTCTCTAGAACAAGCTCTCTTGCTCCAAGCTCTCCTCCTTTCTTCAAAAACTCTCGTAGGTGTTCTCCCCTTGGCCAAATATGAATCCATATATGTGAGAAAAATGGGAGAGAATATTAATGATGAAAGTTGACAATGGGGTGAGGGTGTAAGAAAAATAGGACACTTTGTCTAGAGAGTGGATTATGGGAGAAAAATGTGGATCTTGTCTAGGTAGTGGAGTATTGGGATATGGGTTGAGTGATTAAAAATATGAGAGTGGGCACACTTTTGGGATATTTTTCTCTCTTTTTTTCTTTTGCTTCCGGAATTTTGTAATGGAATTTCGGATATGAAGATGGCCGAATTTGGAAAAGTGTTGAACTGGAAAGTTGTAGCTCTCGAAATTCTCTTGATTTTAGGCTCAAGAAACGCATGATTCGGAGTTCCGAGCAAAAAGTTATGCTTTAAAAACTATCCCAAGCAACTTTAGGTGTCCTGTCTCACATTTTCAACAAAGTTAAGCATTTAATTACATCAATTAAGACAAGAACCTGTAAAACAACTAAATGTCAACATTAGATAATATAATGCAATTTTTGACACTTAAATTTCGGCATTTGGAGAATTAAAAATAACAGTTTTTGGTGCTTATCAGTGCATTTTTATAACTCTTATGAATTTCAATTACAAGTTTTAAATACAAATTTGAATCCAGAAAATTAGGAATTTTCACAAAAGTTCATTGTTTTCAAAACAGGTAATTTCTAAATTTTATAAGAAAACTAAAAATCTGTTTTGACACGTTTTCAAAACAAAACCCTCACAAAAATAGTTTTCAAACAAGTGGAACTATAAGACTCCTATTTCATTTTTTGAATGAATACGTAGGCGGTTATAAAGCTTGAGTCTGATTTTATAATAATATTTTAAACTAAATTTATCCGAAAAGACTACTTTTGAAAACAATTCAACGTACTTGCAAGATATCTAAAATAAGATTTAGATACATGATCCATTAAGAGACCGAAGGGGCGAATTTGGTGCCTAACACTTTCCCAATTCATAACGTAGTTTTCGAACCATAGCAAAACAAGTTATCAAGTAATTTCTGGTTTCTCTTGTATAAAAGACAGTCGGATTTCAGATTATCTTTTATACAATCTTTTGTTTTTTTTTGTAAAACAAAATGGCAACTCTAAAAGTATGTTTTTCCTACAAAAAAAATCGAGAATCCCTCCTTGGGTGGTCGAGGCCCCGAATTCTCACAGTGGCAACTCTGCTGGAGATGTCGAGAACTAGACTCTTATAAAATGGATCATATATTTAATTCCTGTTATTTATTTGTTGTATATCTTGCAAGCCTTAGTCTTAGGATAACACAGACGCAATCTAGGTGGATACCCTGATACCTTTATTTTCTAATTATATGAGGAAAATCTTTTTCACAATTAAAATTATGTAAAATGCCATAACAAACCCTAAAAGTGTTGAATCAATAATGAACCACCATATTGTTATTTCGCATGCACTTACGTCCTATTATGTATTTTCGCAAGTGTGAATTTACCCTATCAACCTCGGGACCAGAGTCATGACTAGACCGCGGACTTGTGGGTTTGCACTAGCCAAAAGCGCCTGGGATCATTCTCCTTAGCCAAGTACCCTACCAAGGTAAAAAAAAAAGCGATTCACCCCTCACGTACAAGGTAGAGGCATATCAAAAGGTTCTTACACGTACATGCGCTCTTGAGGTATATCGTAAGACCTGCCAAATAGGATGGAGCCATAAACCTTACCCTATTTAACCACGCTTGCATATAGGGAGTCAGCTTAGAACATAATAGATTTTATGCATTGTTTTAATGACCGTCAGTCGTGAGAACCTAGTGAGCAAAGGTCATGTCAATCATATCGTCATAGTTTTGGTAGATATGGCCGAAGGCTACCCAACCTCCACTGTAAAAATTCATGAAAACTGATAGTCTTCGTAATTGTCATATCTCTGGTTCCATGAATAAAGCAACTCATGAGGAGAGAACTTACCGTATTTTTAAAAAAGAATTTCTTTTAAAAAATATTTTCAAATTCAGATGTCAAAGGAACCCAAGGGAATCATATTCCTACCTTACCTTTGTACGGGGCTTTCAAGTTATTACTGATGGTTTGCTTTCGATCTCACCTAAAGAAAATAATTTTTGTGTGTGCCATTAGCATATTCTGATCGACGTATTTTCGAAAATTTGGAAAATTCAAAGTAATGATATTTTCTTTTATTTCTGGGGGTACATCCTACGCACATCATAATTTGTCCTTTTCTGCACTCGATAAAATCAAAAGGTTTCAATTGGGTTGTTACAAGGACCGAAATAGATTGAACTAAAAGAATGACTTTCTTCGGAAAAAAACATAGGGCATCAACAATTTATAGTGGATCAGGGTACTGTAAAATTACTTTCCTTTGCAATGGATTCACTTCTAGGCCTCTGTTCCCCAACCACCGGAGCACCTTCAGCCACTAAGAAAAATCTCCTAGATGGAAAGGGTGTTGTCGATTCCTCGAAATCATATTTACTCTCACTAAATCTTAGATTCAAATCCAAATGGGTTAAGGTTTTCTTCATCTCACTCACTCTCAGATTTATATTCAATTTTAAATTTGAGGTAATGTTATATTATAGTTAGTTGCTTACTTGTATTTTGTTCATTCTCACTAAAGCAAGTATTTATTGTAGGTACAGATTGAAGTGGGTAAGGGTTTTGTTCATCTCTCATTCACTCACTCTTAGATTTAGATTTAACTTCAAATTTGAGGTAATGTCACATTACATTGATGTATTACTTGTATTTAGTTCATTGGCAAGTTGCTCTTATATATGTCTTAAGGAGTTGTGTTTTCTATGATGTAGGATATTGCTTTGGCTGAATTGGCTCCGACTCACGCCATAAGGCTGGGACTTGCATTTTACTTCTATGTCTTTTATTATGAAATCATTAACTCACCTGATCGTGCTTGCATACTTGCAAAGCCAGGTGTTTTTAATAATTGATCCATTTGAGCCTTAATTTTTTTCCTATATCGTGGTGGATCACTTGACTATCTATGTGGTATGATGAGTTGCATTTCTAATGATGTCCTAAAGACCTACGTGAACAAATATAAGTATTTTAGAGATTTTACTCATTGGTTTCTTTACCCTTTGGTATTAGGCTATTAGTTATTCTTTTGAATAAAATCTAGATACACCACAATAGATTGCAATGGAATTGTATTTTTGGATATTGAGTGTTAATTGAATTGTGGATATTGTAATCTATATCATAATGGATTTTAGCGAAATTTTATTGGAATATTGCAGGACCAAAAATACTGGTTTTTTATATTTTCAAATTATTTTTTTTTAAAATGATTTTGAAGTTTGTTACAGCTAAAAATAGTCACACAAATTGTAACAAGTGTACAATTGCTTAATCAGTCACCCGTAGCAGTCAGCAAATTTGTGACATATGTGTGACCGTTAAAAGAGTCACCAGAAATAGTTAAAACATTATCACAGGCATATGACTGTTAGTAACAGTCATATAATTTCAACTTTGTGATTGCCTAGAACAGTCATAAATTTAAAATTTGTGACTATCTAGAATTGTCATAAAATACCACTTTTGTGACTACTTTACAAAAATTGCGACTACCGTAAACAGTCACAAATTGCCTTTGTGATTGCTACGGATAGTCCTCTTGGAAAGTCATGTAAATGAGGATTTGTGACTGTTGGTGACTATTTTTTACTATCACAAAAACACCTATGACTCCTATTTATGTGAATGCCATTTGTGACTATTTTTGACAGTTACAAATCGCTGATTTTGGTGTAGTGAATTTTATAGCTATTTTTGAAATTTAACATTTGGAAAACAAAAGTAATGAATATAAATAAATACAAATATCTATACTATTATATAAAGATAGAGCAAATTTCAATTGTTATGCAAAGCTGTGTCAAATTGTTGAATTATTGATTTTGCCCCCAAAGCCTTCTTATATGATAAAAAAAATCTTGCAACAAGATTCAAATCTTAGATAACATGTAAAATAAACTCACAACTATCCACCAAGACAATTTCTATTTTTGTATTTTAGCTTTTTCTTTGCATTAGATTCATTCACATGACGCATCAACCGTACAAGTTAACCTAGTCCTTTATAATTGGTGACAAATTCGTGACCAAAAATACCACAATATAACTTAAAAAATGTTGTTAATTTAAAAAAAAGGTCATTTGGAAATGCTACAAATCATATGGGAAGTGGAATGAAACTCAAAACTTCTTAAGTTGCTTGTAAGAGTCTTAAACTAAAACACTTGGACAAATCCTGTGGGACGGGCTGATGTCTCTTAAGTTAAAACTCTTTGATAAAGAGAAATATTATTTTGAAATAAAAGTTGTAAATAAGAGTCGAGATTAATTTATTTTTTCTTTCTACTTTTTTTTAAACAATCCAGATTAATTTATTGACCTTCTCAAATAACGGGCCAATCTACAAAGACTTAAAAATGAACTCAACAAGCTGCTGAAAACTAGGCAAAACATCCAACTAGTCTTGTGAGGAGAAACATTCATTTAGACCAACATGAATTATATGGGGATTCTTGTTATTAGAGTTAGAAGGGAGATTTTAAACTTTTTTTTTGGCTAGTCTGACCAAAAAAATTGACTAAATTTTCCGCCTAATTTTTTTTCTTGTACCTTAATTTTGTTTTTAAGTTTAAATGCATGCGTATATATTAAAAGCATCCATAGAGTTAATGTAGTGTATGGGTACTTGGCCAAGGTAAATTGATTATTATGGCTTTCCAAAAAACAATTTGCTTCTGTAAGGGAATAGTATAGTTAGCGTGCAAAAGCAAATTTTAATATGATCTTTTCTTATGAAAGGGTAATTTGACTATTAATTGTTACGGGAGAGTATTGTGGCTTTCCAAAAAAAATTTACTTTTAATGATATATTGTTGTCTGATTTTTCTTTTTCTTTACTTTTTGTGAATCATGTTGATATGATTTTTACATTTTTTTTTGTATTCTTCATTAGTTCATTAATGTTTCTTTAGTGTGTTCGTTTAGCAAATTTTTCGGTTTTGGATTATGTGTTTAAGTATTTTTTAAAAAAATTATATTATCATACATTTAATTTTAGTGATTTGATGACTATTTGATTTGTTAAAGATTGTTTACATTGCCGGCAAATTAAATCTCAATACTTTATACTTTTTCTTGATATTCATTGTAATTTAGATTTTACTGTGACTTTAATCTTAAATGAAATTGTCTATCAATTTTTTCCTAAACAATTTTAGTTTCTCTATCTCCATTATAAAGTATCTTTAAGTATTTTATTATTTTTAAAATTCCAGTGTTTTTATTTAATTTAATACATATTATCCTAAATTTAATTTATTGGTTCAGTTTGGTTTTAATTTATTGTTTCTTTTTCATTGTATCTAATTTTTTGACTTTCTACTTTGTCATTGCGATGTTTGTCTGTTCAAGCTAATTCTCATTATTTTTTCGCTATAATGATATTTTTCATGTTGTTTTACACGTGTAACGCGCGTGTGATATACTAGTTTACAAAAAGATAGGATAGGGAGAGATTTTATTGATTCAGATGTTCTTTTTTTCCTGGTCCTATACGTGTTAACCCTAGTGTATCCATAGGATAGGAGATTGCATTTCCACTTGGTAGCGAAAAAGATAATGCAATTTCATTCTCTTTACACGCTATTGCTTCGGTACATATTAACAAATTCATATTATTTATTAATCTGAATCTTTACATTATTAATTGTGTACGAGTCTTGTATTTGAGCTACCTATTCTCAACACTAAATTATATCTTTTTCGTTTGAATTTCAACCTGAAAATATTTTAACATTTTATATATGTATAATCCACCATCAATGCGTGCCCGTACATTGCAATGTACAAGTTTCTGCTAATGTAACAATAGATATATATACATATAGTCTACATATCGCAAAAATTAATATTAATTAAGAGGGGTTTGAGTAATTGACTTTTTAAATGGCTAAATTAAGAAGAAACTTAACGTTTTTTCCTTCTACATATATAAAATAATGATAGATATGGTTTTTTTGCTAATTCAAGAAACCTATCTTTCACGGCTGCAAGTTGTTGCTATTAAACATGGCAATCACGCAGTTGACTAAAGGATAATGTTGAATTGACCCATTAAAAAAATTCTTAATTAATAACTAATTAAATAGTATAATATAAACTGTATCCTCATGTTGAAATACAGTACTAAACATACATAGATACTTGCCTATAATTTAATTAATTGAATCATACGCTTGGGGTATGAAACATTTATTCAAAACGATATTGTTATTGTTTGTTTTAATAAACCAATTGTAAACGTATTGATCATATCATATCATTATATATGTATATTGTCATATATTTCATGTTATCCTGTGAGTTTTTATTGAAAACCAATTTTTTTTAGCTCCTCAAAGTGCGTTAATTATCGAATGATGCCTTCTGAAATCTACAGGAAGGAAATATTTAGAACAAGAACTAAGTCTAATGGAGTGTAAAGCTTATTTGCTTGGGCATGGATTGAGATTGTCAGGGACTAAGGCAGATCGCATAGAGAGGATCAAGGAGCATTGGAGGAGAGTTTTTTCTTGCTTGCTTGCGCCGGTTTGTCTTGTTTAGGCCTTTGGTGTTTCTTTGATGACTTTATTTTGCGATGATTGATACTTGAGACTCTTAAGACATTCAAGTTGTTTCTTGTATGATTCTTGATTAAAGTCAAGTAGAAATCGTAATCCTGAACAAAATATATACACATATAACATTTTTGAACAAAGAATGCTTTTAGATAACTCGGGTGTTGGAATATGGTTGCTATTTGTTTGCAGACTACATAGGTTATATGGAGTTGGAAGTTATGGCTTTTTGTAGTACCAGTTTGAAATTAAATTGCTTTGCTCTTGTAAATTCATTCTTGCATATATTCATAACTTAATTTGTATCAGTTTCATATAAATGGATAGGACTATTGGACAGGTTTTTAGATTTGTAAAATTTGCTTAATAATGTATCATAGATGCTTATCTATCGTAGTCTTGAAGTATGAGGCGAGTTGTTGGTACTAAGTTCATACCATTTTATTTTTTTTATAACATTTTATATGTTGGAATGTTCCTCTTAAATGATGTCTTGCACCTCAGGATAAAAGATGGTAATGGTGAAGCAATATACCCCAGATCATCCTTACTGGGACGTCCCAATTAAAAGTTGTATTTCAGAAATATGCCCCAATAATTAAGGATTTTAAGGTTGATTGATCACATTAGCATTATTACATTCTCAAAAAAGTAAAACTGCAATACAGTTTAGACAAAGCAACATAGGACAGGAAATCCTCTGGGGAAAAGAACTATTGCTGGAAGGATTGTTGAGGAAAGTTATTGTGCAGCCAAACAACAACACATTCACGGTGAGGCCGAGAGCCCGTCTTTGGCCAAAAACAAGCTCCAACTAAGAAACAGCTTAAAAGCCTGAAATAATCTTGTCATATAACTAGTCAACATTTGCATTATGCACCCTCCTATATTATGTATGCATGAATTCAACTTGAATTTTTTCGAATTACAAGGTTGAACTATTGTGTAGCAAAGGGTTAAAGAAATTGTCTCCATTGTGTCTTCTGCTAGTAAAGGGTCGAAACCTCTATAAATTGAAGACTTACATACAAGTGAACTGTTGATTAATGAAATTACACTAATTCTAGACCATATGTTCTCTGCAAATTTTCATTTATCTACTATCTTTTTTTCCCTATCCCCTTACAGCATTGGAAAAACAAAGTAGGAAGATCAAAATTACTTGACGACATTTGCCTTTTAAGAGGTTCATTTTGCTTTAGAATGGGCTCACATGGCCTATGAACTACAAATTTTAGAGTAAATGACACCAATAGCTCTTAAACTATGTCATAAGTTTTAATGAAGCCCCTAAATTTGATTTTGTGTCAATTGAGCCCTTAAACTATCCAAATTGAACGTTAACTGCCCTTCCGTCCAAATCATCCGTTAAGTCATACAGATTGAAGGGTTTTTTGGTCACTAACCAAGTTAATTTAAAAAAAAGGAAGAAAATTAGAATAAGAGAGAAACAAGCAAAAGAATTTGGAAGAAGATATAGAACACTTAAGGATTGCTATTGAAGTAGATGCTATGGCAACATCAATTATTTTGTTAAAATGTCTAGCCAATTTTCCTACCTCTGCCATCTTACTTATCCCATCTTCATTTTTTCTCCAAATCACGCACTGGGTTCCTATGTGGATTGTATGGTACACATCGGGCATTTTGGCCCACTTCTAGGATGAATTTTGTTGATGAAATTTCGTGGAAAAGATCTCTATGATGGATCATTTCCCCCAAATTTCGTCAAAAAAATCAATCAAGAAGTGGGTTAACTACAAGATTGAAATATATTAAGATATATATATATACACACTGGGCATATATCACTAGAAATTGATATACATATACATACATATATATATATGTATGTATATGTATATCAATTTCTAGTGATATATGCCCAGTGTGTATATATATATATATCAATCTGGGTTCACATATATATACGCACATGTTTAAGTGACCAAAAACCCCTTCAAGTCGTTTGATTTAATTGGAGATTTGGATAAAAGGGCCATTGGTGTTCAATTTGATTAGTTTAAGGGGCACAATTTTCACAAAATTAAGTTTATGGGGGCTTAATTGAACTTAGGATATTAAAGGGCTTTCAGTGTTATTTACTCAAAATTATAACAAGATTGGTTGGTATCTTCATCTAGATAATTACTTAGTTTTATGGGGCGTTTGGTTGCAGTTCTTTTCCATCAAAATTAAAATGCTCAAGATACAATATTTCCTTGGAAATTTTCAAATTGTAAAATTATTTGATGGTGTGCGTGGTTAATTAAAAACTAATTAAGCCCATTTTGAAGAGAATCATCGTAGTTTGCTTATTTGGTAACCAAAAATTATGAATGAAAAAGAACTATGTTGTTAAACTTAAGAGCAGTAAAAAAGAGAATACCAAGTCTTTAATTCCCAATTCCGCAATACATCATCCTTTTGTGTGTGATGGTTATATTAGCCTAAAATATTGAAAGATGTAGAACATTAAATTGGTGTTTTTACTTGGCGAAGGAGAGAAAACGTGGGAGTGAATAGAGAGTATTGAAATTAATGTGTCATGGCTGTGGGTTTCCTCTCCTATTTATATGTATAGGATAGGGTTACATTAAGGTTTGGCTTGTTTGAAAATTACTATAAAGGGTAAACTTGAGCAGTACTCCAAGATACTAGTTGTACTTGACTCTGTTCACATGTTCACAAGTGGTTATTTCCCATCACTTATCTTCTAGTTCAACCATCTCCTTTTCATTAATTGACCGACTAAAGTTGGTCGGTGCCCCATTATTTAGCTCACAAAGAAATCAAACATCCTTCCACGCAAATTTTAAAATGTTGTATTTCATATTTTTAGTGAGTTAATTAATTTTTAAAAAGAGTAATCATATTGATAAAATAATATTTTATTTACCACATTATAATATTATTTTGAGAAATTGCATTATATGCTTTTAAAACTGTACATTATTGTAATAATATAGATAATTATTTTGATAATATATAATACCACCTTTTAATAAATGCAATATTTCGTAGAAACCTACTACGTGTACGAAAAGTTAATTTTTTTTTACTTTGGTTTGTTGTCTATGGACACAAATAAAAGAGAGTACACTGACATTTATAAATGAATCTTAAATATTTGAACGAACACATGGTCCCTCACAAAACGTGATTTGCATGTACCAACGAACTTAAGGATAAATCAATTGTTGTTGAAAAAATGTGTACAACTTGCATCAAGTAGTTCAATTCATGGTCCAATTGATAATGGATGTCAGCCATCAACCACATATTACAATATTAATTCAACATCTTAGTTGGATTCTGATTATTTATCTGACGGTGATTCAACATTTGCGTTGGGTCATATTCAACATCTGCTGCTGAGGCTGATTCATCTTGTTGTTAGACTGACTCATACTCTATCTGATTCACATGCGGTATACGATTAATTCATCATTTTGTTCATCACCAGATCGATCAAATCAAATCCAACATAAACGAGTTACTATAGATATCGATCAAGTTGAATTGATATTAATTCCAATTGCTGATGTTCAGATATCATTTCGTTCATCGTCAGATCAAATCAAATCCAACATAAATGAAATTAAATTCATACAAAGGGAAAAAATAGGTCTTGGTCGAAAGTAACCGACGCAAAAGAGAACGAAATGTTAGCGACCTTGCATCACACTGAAGAGAAATGGTTGCATAAAATAGGCACAAAATAGAGCGATGAAGAAAATGCAAAATTAAGAAAGTCCACGAGTCAATCTCATTTAAAAAGTGCATTTTACTTACATACTTTATGATAGGATACAAGTCAAATCCTCAATTTAATTGATATATATTTTGATTAATATTGACTAATCTTCCCAATATGCACGTTTGGCACAATCATTTCATTTCCCCTCTTAGCTTATTCATAACAGTACTGACTCTTGAAAATTTCCTATAAATAGACAGTACGTGGACATTGCCATATCTTATGTACCAATTCACAAGAAGAAAAAATGAAGTCTTATTCATTGCTTCTCTTTGTTCTTCTTTCCTCTCTTTACTGTGCAACTTCTTCAGCTCTAACTAGTAAAGCTTTTATTCAATGCCTTAACACCCAATATTCTGCAGACTCCGCCACAATTTCGCAAGTCATTTACACCCCAAAAAACTCTTCGTACAACTCTGTATTAGACTTCTCAATTCAAAACTTAAGGTTTGCATCATCCTCTAGAACTAAACCTGCAGTTATTGTGACACCTGTCCATGAATCCCAAATCCAAACAGTCCTTTATTGTGCCAAGAAACACAATATCCAAATAAGAATTCGGGCTGGGGGCCATGATTTCGAGGGTCTTTCTTATTCCACAGTGTCCCCTATCGAGTTTGTCATGATCGATATGATTAACTTTCGATCAGTCGATGTAGATGTTGCCAGTGGGACCGCATGGGTTGGTAGTGGTGCGAGTTTCGGGGAACTGGACTACAGAATTGCCGAAAAAAGTAGTACGTATGGCTTTCCCGGGGGTTTTTGGGCGACCGTGTGCACAGGTGGGTTCCTTGGTGGGGGAGGATATGGCCCATTGAAACGTAAGTATGGCCTTGGTGCTGATAATGTTATTGATGCTCGTTTTATGGATGTTAATGGGAGAATACTGGACAAAGAGTCAATGGGAGAAGATCTCTTTTGGGCCATTAGAGGCGGTATTGCTTCTAATTTCGGAATCGTTATTGCATGGAAGGTGAAGTTAGTTGCTGTACCGAAAATTGTGACCGTTTTTGCCGTTAGACGGACCTTAGAACAAAATGGTACCGCGTTGCTTCATAAATGGCAAACCGTCGCTCCCAATTTGGATAGAGATCTTTATCTTAGAACTTCAATTACAGCGGTAACTCAAGATGGAATAAGAACAGTTCAAATCTCATTCGAAGCGCTGTTCCTTGGAGGAGCTGATAGGCTACTTTTATTGATGAATGAAAGTTTCCCTGAATTGGGTCTGGTGACAGAAGACTGTATGGAAATGCCATGGATCAAATCTGCATTATTCTTTGCCGGAGGTAGTGCATTTACATTAGGTGAATCGATTGAGGTTTTGCTTAACAGATCTGCCATCCCTAGGCAATACTTTAAAGGAAAATCAGACTACGTGAAAGTCCCAATTCCTGTAGAAGGGCTTGAGGGGATATGGGAAAGGTACTTTCAAGTAGATGACGGCGCAATAGTTATAGATATGTCCCCGTACGGTGGAAAGATGTACGAGATCTCAGAGTCGGCACTTCCGTACCCCCATAGAGCTGGAAACTTATACATGATGTTCATTGGAGTTTTGTGGGACGCAAATACAACAGTGGAGGAACAAAATAGGCGTTTGCACTTCAGCAGATCACTACATAGCTATTTGGGTTCTTATGTCTCTAAGAATCCAAGGGGGGCATATGCGAACTACGTTGATCTTGATCTTGGAGTAGGGACGAGTTACAAAGAAGCAAGCAAGTGGGGTACAAAATACTTCAAAGATAATTTTAAGAGGTTGGTTCAAGTGAAGACTGCGGTTGATCCACATAATTTCTTCAGGCATGAACAAAGTATTCCCACTTTCACAAAGATTTCGGATATGTGAGATGGTATCTCCTTTTCATTTCCAAGAATAAATAATTTGGGGATTTTAAGTATTTAACTATGTCTAGAGTGTAATTGTAATGCCTTGCATGTTTCTTTCCCTTTTTTTTCCTTTTCCAAATTTACATCTTCTACGTGTTTGAAGTCTGCATTATTATTTATCATCAATTGATGAAATAATTTACACCCACCAATAAGTCATAAAAACAATGATCTTTACTGATTTGTCGATTGATTTATTTTTTCTTTTTTCTTTTAAAGTGTTGTCCTCGAGGGAACATAAAAGCAAAAGTTCTACTATGAGCTGGATTGGCCCATAATGAGAAATGATGCGACCTTAAATCGTTTTCTTTACCAGTTTGATGGATCCTTAACCCTTAAACTACGAACGTAGCAAGAACCTTGGAATTTTGTCAAAAATATGGATGGTGAAAACCTTAACCCAACCCTTGAAACATGAATTTAACCTTGGTATAGTGAAGACGCCACAATCAATTGATAGAGAATTGATTGATAAGTCAAGAACAATTGAATTTAATCAATTCAAATTATTTAACAAGTTCAAATAAGAACTCAAATGTGTTAAAACACTCAATAAAGCTTATTAGGATTACCTTAATAATATTTGACAATCTCCTTTAAATAAGAGAAAACAAAACCTTAGAATCCTAATTCAATAAGGAAACTAATCTTACCTAGAAAAAGAAAAGAATAACTCCTACAATATTGCTAATGCAATAAGGAAATTAACAAACACTCTAAAATAAGTGTAATATTCCGTATTTTTATGACACATAAATTCCACGTATTAGCCTCGTTCGAGTGCGCAATCTTGCTTTGACTAATGATTTTGAGTTCCGAGGAGAATTCAATGGTACAAAAACACTTCACATATGTTCCAATACATTAAATACATCTGCGTGGATAATCTTTTTTCATTTTGGGTGGTTCGGTTTGAAATTGAGGCATTAAGCTCATATTTTCATTTTACGCAACTTATGAAATTTAGCAAAATTTGAGAGATCATAACTCCTTTGTTTCACATCTGATTGACTCTCCGTTTGGTTCTTTAGTTAGGTTTTAATCTATTCTACAGCTTTCATGTTTTGACCGAAAACCAATTCATGCTCCTCTTTGGTCAAAACCACGTGTGAAGTGAGCTGATCGTTAAAATCTGATTTTTCGGTAAAGTAGTGGCAGAGAGCTATTTTCGACGAATTTCTGGGCTTAATCCATCCATAATTTGAAGAAAGTTCCTCTTATGAAGTTGTAGATCTTTGAATTAGCTTTTTGTAGACATAATGATTACCCCAATCCAAGTTCCGAGTAAGAAGTTATGACCAAAATACTAACAGTGGTCAGTGCTGTGGGAAGCAAAGCTTTAGCTGAGAGCTTCCAAGATTAATCTTGGGGCCCTAGAGTCGAATTTTCTAGAACTTTGACCCCTTTTTATACACTTAAATAATCTCTTCTCCTCTATTTCGAGCCATACTTCTCCCACACTCCTAAAGAGAGTTCTAGAGTGAGAGAGATGATATATGTGAAATATCATGGTGGGATTGTCATCTTGATTCAAGAATTACACACACAACATCACTATTCATCATCTTCCTCCTATCAACACCTCCATGGAAGCTTGGCAAAGATTGAAGTAAGCTAGGGCAGCCATATTCCTCCATCCATAGGACTTCAAATTTTGTTTGAAGCTTCAATCCAAGTGGAAACAATAGTATAAAACTCTTTTCTAAAGCTTTATGTGTTGCATGCTTTGATTGAACTAGAAATTGGGGTTTTTTCATACAAATTCGAGTTTCATCATATACATTGGGTTTGGGTTGAAACTTATTATTATTTTTTGTTGAGATTGATCTACTAATATTTGAATTTGATTATTATATAAGGAATTTGACATGTATACGCATTTCCCCCAATTTCACCCTAAAACCCATCGATACATAAATGTGTTTAACTGGAACTCAGATACAACTAGAAAAGGCTTATATGATGGGTTTTATACATGAATTCCTCTACATATATTGTGATAATGTGATGTTATAAAGTACATATGTCACTTGTTGACAAATGAAAAAGATTTGGCTAAAACCCACTTTATAACAAATTGTGCTAGATTCCGTTAAGCATATTATACAACAAAAATTTGTGTGTTATTGTTTGATTTCATTATTACCGATGAAGGAATAATGTCCAAGAGCTGTAAGTTATTGGGAAGTTTATAATAAATGTTAAGTAAATATCCCACCAAATGGATTACGACTAATGAAAACGTTCATGGAGTTTTGTACTAAATTATTGGTGGGATAAATGTATGTACCTTATGGACATCATTGTGAAAGGTTTATGTTGTTGTTATACATATGGCATATGTACATTTGGTAAATACATTACCAAATGTGAGATATTCCTTTGTTGAGCTAGTTTATATAACTAGAGTGATACGGAAGCAAAGTATCATCGATTATTGAAATACTTTTGATAATAGCCATAGATTGATGGATTATATATATATATGAGATTTCCATATTTGAGATTTATGAATAAGATACATTAATTTAGAACTAATCGGTGTGTTGGCTATTTTATGTTTTATTGCTAATTCGTGGTTTCAAGTTTGGCTCAATTATCTTCGTATGTGGTGATTGTAAGGTTGTAGCCTTCTTTATTGATTGGGTTGGAGCCCATTTGCTATTGTAGCTGCTTAGATTATTGGGTTGGAGCTCAAAGTACTGGTACTAGCCGAGGGTTGTAGCCCTCTTAATGAGATGAGATTGTAGCCTCTTGTTAGTGGTTGTAGTCGCTAATGCAATGGATTGGAGCCCATTGCATATAAAGGGTTGTAGCCCTTTCGGTTGCCTTTGAGATAAGATGAGACGAGACCTAGCGTAGCATAATTGGAGCCGTAATAGTTGCCAACACGTTGTACTTTCGGTTAATGATATTTTATTTCTCGTTATGCATGGTTTTGCATGATACTTAGGGAAACGGGATCATTTGATATGCATTGCACACATTTTAACATCTATGGTATATAGAGATGAGCATTACACATATATATATGGTATACTAACTATTTAACTATTATTTTTATACCGCACGATGCATGCATATTACTAAGTGTATTTTAGTATACAAAAACTTGTAGTTCTCACTGAGCCCGTGTTTGGCTCACTCCTATTTTTCCAAAATAGGTTTGCAGGTACACTCTTTGGGTTGGCGTGCGTTAAAGTATATTACCTCTTATGATCCCGGAACCGTGTTAGTCTCCCTTGGAGGGACGACTTGATTTCATTTGTATAATATTAAATTGGTCTCTTCATTTATTAAATGAACGTTGTATAATTAAACTTCTAATTGCTTTGTTTAAGGTATAAATATTGTAAACATTTTTAATCGTGTATTGGAACCTCGTTTGGAGGATTTGTATTTAATAGCTATATGTGATCTTATGACAACTGGGCTTTATAATATGTGGAGCTTGATTTCTAGAAATGAAATTTATTTTATCAATTCACAGGTTTTGGATTTGCTCAATTTACGGACTTCACATGCCAAAATTTTCTAAAAGTGAGTTTTAAAATCATATATATTTAACCTGCCGTCACGTACGGCACCATGACTAATCGGGTCCCGGAGGTTTAAAACTCTAAACAGGATTCGGGGCATCATAATAAGCCTATAATTATCCATAATCCTTGGGCTTCAAGCAATACAAAATAACAAAAAAATGCCATAAATTATTTTATTGTAGAAGCAATAAAACAGAGTTGTGAGAATCCGCAAATGCGACCCCGGGTCTCAATCCCTAGTTTGGGGGTTTGAGACGATGGAAAGGATTTCTTTGTTTCATTTGCTTCGATATAAGGATGAATCCTAATTTTCTATTTATAAATGCAAGTGGATTCATTCAGAGTTTCTAGAACGTTTTACGAGAAAACGTACACGAAGTTTGTATAGGGATACAGGCCATAGGCAAGCCTTATTCCTACACATTGTTATATACGAAACCAGGATATTATAGGGTTCGAGAACTATATTATGGTTTGGGAAGGTGTTAAGCACCCATTCCACCTTTTCAATCTCTAATGGCCTTATATGTTTATTTTATGTTAAAAAACTCGGATGCATTTTCAAAGAATTCTACCACTTTCCTAAAGTAATTTTATAAAGAAACTTGATTTTTAGGGAAAACGGAGAAATAAATTAAAACCTTTGTCTTCCTCTAATCCGATATTTTTGGCTTTGTGAGAAATGAAGTACAAATGGAAAAATTTATAGTTTTGGAAATTGAAAAGGAAGTTCTAGTATTATTTCCTCATATAATAATACTAGTCTCATCTTCGTTTTGGTTGTTTTAAGAAAAAAATTGGATTATTTATTTGAATTGATTTAATATGGATCTGAACTCTTGAGGAGGATGTATCAGGTGTATAGTAGTCTATATGGAAGACAAGATATACCCGATTTCAATTCCTAAACAAGTTTTATTGTTCCGGGTTTGGAAGACTTGATTTTATCCGAACGACAATGTACTTACCTTTTCTCGTTTCTTAAAATGGTTTTATTAGGGTTTTCTTTTTGAAAACAATAGACTATTTGTAACTCAACAACAAGTTTATTCAATTAGAAAGTGGACAGAACAACATATATAAATAAATGAAAACAAGTACATAATTATATAATTTTAAATACTAAAAGAAACTTTCTTTACCTTTCCGACGATATAATAAGAAATAAAGAGAAAAAATATAATTTGACAGAATATAATCCAGCGGATATTAGCTTTTCTTCTCTAGAAATTGTTGAGAATTCGACTCTAGAAGACAATACGTCAAGTATTGAGAAAGGACTCGAAGATTCCTCAAGAATTTGATAATAATAACTTAAACTTGATAATCTTAGAAAAAATCATATTCTTAGAGAGAGATAATAGCACTTTCTTCTGGGGCAAAGTTTCCGTCCTTAAACCCTTGAGGTGTTGGCCTATTTATACTGCTCGGAGGAATTCGTTGTGCGACATTCCCCAAAAAAGTGGAAATGCCGTGCGACAATTGGTAATATGTCGCGTAACAAACGGCTGACGTGATGTCCCTGACAGACTGATGTGTCAGGAAATGGATGGTTTGGGTCAGGGGGTTTGTCGCGCGATAAATGAGGGTTTGTAGCGCGACAAAGTCCCCTGAAAATAGGTTTGTTTGGACAAAAACTTCCTGAAGCAATTTCTAGTGTGTGGGTGAGTCTCAGAGTTCAAGAAAAGTTTATTTTCTAAGGCTTTTAGAGTTCTTGCAGGGATCACGGATTGGGGTGTCTACAGACACTTTCGACTCAAACTCCTTACTTGCAAAGAATTGAGTTGATTGGAAGAGACAATAATCCATGACTTCCGCAAGAACTCTAAGAGAGTGTGTGCATGCAAAAGTGTATGTGCTTTCGGAGAGGACTTTTCCTTACTTTACTGCCTCTCTGGGAGGGCTTCCTTTGCTCCTAAAAAAAGGAAAATAATAATAACTACCTCCGAGGAGGGTTTGTGCCTGTGATTCGCCTCCAGAGAGGGCTTTATGTGATTTGCTTAAGGGATCAAGTTCTCTATATCTTTCTCCAACTAATAGAGTGAGAGAGAGGAATCTTGGGGGGTGGAGAGAACTCGTCATGAGTTTATTTATACTGAAATACTTTCCACCATCTAGGAATCTTTGAAACTTTATATGTCATTTTATTTCCGAGGGAAAGGGACTTTTTTGAAAAGTAGTTTTCTAGACTTTTCACGTCTTTTGCAAAGTGATAATTCAATCATTTGCTTGCTTCCAAGTTGTCTCTTCTATATTGTGCTAAAAAGAAAATTTGTTTGAAAGGAATCTCTAGTCCTTTGGCATTATCCATTCTCTTGAGGAATTTGTGGGCCTACATCATTTTCTGTTTTTCAATGTCCTTATTTCTCCCTCATTCGGGGAAGATTTTCTTCGCTTTTTCTGTTTTTGGCCAGGAGCTTCTTGTTCTGTTTGGCGTGATCAGAAGCCTTACTCACCCAAGACGCTTGAGCCGGTTTGTGGCTTAGCTGTTACTGTTGGTGTGGCTCTCCTTGTCACCTTAATATATTTTTATTTCTCTCATTCTTTCTGGGCACTCATGCGAGATTTTTTTCTTTTCTAGTTTTTCAATTTTTTCTATTCCCGTTTTATTTTGATTTTTTCTCATTTTTCTTGCTGGTTTTTGGTCCTCTATGGGGACCAGAGATTCTTTCGTAGAAAGTTTTGATTTCGCAATTTTTTGAAGAAACAACTTTGGATTCTTGCTTTCAATCTTATATTGTGTGCATTTTTGTGAAAGAACTCAAGAAAACTCTTTTGGTAATGTCCCTGAAGGAGACAAAATAAAAAAAAGGATAAAAAAATTCGGGAAAGGGGGAAATGTCGCGCAACACTTTGGTAAAGTCGCTTTTGTCGCGCTACAAAGTGGCTTTTTGTCGCGCAACAATCGCATTAGGTATATAATCCCCTTGCTGAGATTATTCCACCTTATTCTCTCTTTCTCTTTCTCTTTCTCTTTTTAGCCTTCTCTTCTCTCTAGAGCGAAAACCCTGCCGCTTTTAGAAACCCCAGACACTTTTCCTACCGTTTTTTCATATTTGACATGGATCCCACTCAGCCTGACCTCTTGGAGGGTGACCACGAGGAGGTTACTTACACCAATACTCATGGAGTTATTCGCCGTAGTTCCCATCATAACGATTGAGAGGGGATTGACTGGTATGGAGAGGATGGCGTGGATCGCGACCGTACTATGGTGTACCGGGACGTGACTCTAGTTGTTCTGGCCCCGGATGTTCCTTGGCTCCTTATGGAGCCAGTCTCTCACGAGATTCATCACAGGTCCCTGTACGCTTCTCTTGAATTTGATCTTTCTTTTTAATAAATATGTATGTGCAAATATTTATGTATGCTGGTATAGATACTTCGTAAAAGATGCATGTTTTTCTAGGAATATGTGAATGATATGTCATTTACGCTGATGGGGTTAAATACTAATTTTATCATTGGCATACAAAGGTAATTCAACACTTTTACCTCCAGTAAAATACCAATTTTTACCTCCAGTAAAATACCATTTTTTACCTCCAGTACCTAAGCATACACATCATGTACATTCTAGAATACATGTGACCTAAGCATACACATCATGTACATTCTAGAATACATGTGACCTAAGCATACACATCATATACATTCTAGAATACATGTGACCTAAGCATACACATCATATACATTACCAAATTTACCTTTTTGCCCTTCTACATTTACCTATAAATACCCCCCTCATTCATTCATTCAAAACACACCAAAAAAACATCTCTTCCTCCTCTCCCAATATCCATCCATCTTTCCTAAATACAAGCCAATTTTTGAGGGTCTTATACTCTCTCTTTTCATACCCCAAAAAAATACCAATCCTTATACGCTCTCTCTCCTACACAGTTTATTATTTATTCTGTTGAAATATTTGTAATCCTAATTCTATACTTATAAATAGAATTAAGGAAATTATAGAAAGAGAGAGAGATTGGTAGCTTGTATTATCATCCAAATTGATTGCCTTTGAGCTAATACAAAGCAAGCACACACAAAAGGAGGACGTACTGCCGGACTAGCATAAGCGCTACTGGGGGAACCTACCTTAACAAAAATGTCTCGTGTTCACCTTTATTTTTAATCAGTTTCTGTCGGTACTGTTCACAGTCACTGTTCATATATACGGTGGTACTGTTCACATTTACTGTTCATAACTACTGTTCACAGTCACTGTTCACATATACGGTGGTACTGTTCGCAGTCACTGTTCACATATACAGTGGTACTGTTCACAACCACTGTTCACATATACGGTGGTACTGTTCACAATCACTGTTCACAGTTACCATCCATTATTAAACCTCTAATTCACCATTTTTCATTGATTGGTCGGTCGTCAATTATCTGTTCTAGATTTTGACACCATCATACGCTATGTTTTCCATGTAAGGATACTGTTTGATCTTTGTATTCCTGTTTTGTAGTTCCCCCATCCACATTAAAAATAATATCACGTTAATTCATATGATTTCTCAAATAATAATATCTGATTTAGGAATTACATACTTTCACCTTTGAAACTAACACGTAAGCTCATAATATCCAAGATAACCTTAGGTTTTTTAAAATTACATAATTTACCTTTATAAATCGTATAACTTCTCATAATTACACCAAAGTACCCTCAGGTTTTGAAAATTACATAACTTACCCCTATAAACCCTATAACTCTCATAATTAGACCAAAGTAGCCACAAGTTTTAAAAAACTACATAATTGACCCTTATAAACCATATAACTCTCATAATTACACCAAAGTACCCTTAAGTTTTGAAAATCACATAATTTTCCCTTATAAACCCTATAACTCTTAATTACACCAAAGTACCCTCAGGTTTAGAAAATCACATAATTTACTCTTATAAACCCTATAACTTTTATAATTATACCAAAGTACCCTCAAGTTTTAAAAATTACATAATTTACCCCTATAAACCCTATAACTCTCATAATTAGACCAAAGTACCCACAAGTTTTAAAAAATTACATATTTTACCCTTATAAACCCTATAACTCTCATAATTACACCAAAGTACCCTTAAGTTTTGAAAATCACATAATTTACCCTTATAAACCCTATATCTCATAATTACACCAAAGTACCCTCAGGTTTAGAAAATCACATAATTTACTCTTATAAACCCTATAACTTTTATAATTACACCAAAGTACCCTTAAGTTTTAAAAATTACATAATTTACCCTTATAAACCCTATAACTTTTATAATTACACCAAAGTACCCTCATGTTTTGAAAAACTCATAATTTACTCTTATATACCCTATAACTTTTATAATTACACTAAAGTACCCTCATGTTTTAAAAATCACATAATTTACCCTTACAAACCCTATAACTCTCATAATTACACCAAAGTACTGTCGGATTTCAAAAATAACATTATTTACCCTTACAAACATTAAAACTTTCATAATTACACCAAAGTACCCCCAGGTTTAGAAAATTACATAATTTACCATTACAAATCCTATAACTCTCATAATTACACCAAAGTACCATCAGGTTTTGAAAATTACATAATTTACCCTTATAAATCCTATAACTCTGATAGTTACACTAAAGTACCCTCAAGTTTAAAAAATTACATAATTTACCCTTATAAACCTTATAACTCTGATAATTATACCAAAGTACTATCATGTTTTAAAAATCACAGAATTTACCCTTACAAACCCTATAACTCTCATAATTACACCAAAGTACTCACGATTTTAAAAAATTATACAATTTACCCTTATAAACCCCATAACTCTCATAATTATACCAAAGTACCCTCAATTTTAGAAAATTACATAATTTACCCTTATAAACCCATAACTTCTCATAATTAAATATATGTGATGCCTGCAGTGGCTTGGTCGTGGTTGGTGTTCGCCCAACACTATTTCTACCGAGTGGTGACAGGCTGTTGTGCATGTTCAAGAGTTGTTCTTCGCGACTCCTTTTGGATCTTTCTTCGATGCCTTACCTAAGTGAGTATCTTGGGTAGTGGTCCTGGTGATGGCGCTGGCCTCGCACTAGTGGGATACTACACACATTTTTCAATGGAGTTGGGGAGAGATGACGATGACACCGCTAGATGTATTCGCTGTCACTGGCATACTTTCGAGAACGATATCTATCTAGATCGATGTCCTACTGTGCCTTACCTGTGCTTTAAGATGGGCTTCGAAGCGACAGGGTCCAAGAGATATAATTCCCCAAGCCGTCTTGATTTCACATTTAGCGACGGATAGGGCTAGAGTGACTACTGCCGGGGGGCATATAACTAGACAGGTAGCACGTCAGTACACGTGTGTTTTATTGCTCTGATATTTCACGACCTCTTTGAGGCCCGCGAGGGAGATACGACCCATCTATGGTTGCTGCCATACATCAGGAATTTTGGTGCCCTATTTGACTACTATTGGGGCGACTTTATCCTAGCCGTCCTTTATGATGCTATAGACCAGGCTTTTCGTCATATGGCCCTGAATCTCAAGGGCTTTACCTTACTGTAGGAGGTATAAATCTTTAACTCTCCATACTTACTATTTTTATCCATATTTATCTTGTTAATGTGTTAATACTCTTGTGTTTCTTTTCTCAGAGTTAGATTATAGCCTACACCTGCCAGGGTCTTGCTTAGGTGGATCTCCTTGTGGAGAACGATGATCAGTTTTTGCTTCTCTGTCAGTTTATAGCAGAGAACTACGGAGCTCCATAAGTATACCGGACTAGAGAGACTGATGTTATGCAATTTCTAATTTGTTAGAAGAGCATGTAAGCTCTTTTCTTTATCTATTGTTTCTCTGAATTCTATAATACCTAGTGTTAATAGCGTCTTACTTTTCTTTTAGGTTGAGTGGGCTCCTTTGGCCGGCCTAGATCATCATTATGGCTATGCCCGAGCCTTGACGACTTTTAGGACCAGATGACTACTCCGGGATAAGTACGGTCTCTTATTTTACCCAGGTGAGAGGGTGATCCGTCAGCACACACCAACTTGATGGCCTCGAATTCCGAGCTTTCCTCTTGCTCTTATGAGACGGACGAGTGAGATTCTTCCTATAGAGTCCTAGCCTTAGTAGATGGATTATATTTTCTGAATTTTACCCAGGAGGATGATTATGCTAACTTCTCGGTTCGGTATCTAATGAGGGAGCTGAAGGGTACCCCATGCTGGGTTTTCTATGATCGATACAGGGCGTTGGGTGGCCATCTCAACTATATTAAAGGCCAGTTCCACCTTTTCAAGCCAGTCCCAGGTCATCTGCCTCCTATCCCTAACTAGAGGGATACAGTTCTAGATTCAGACGATGATGATCTATATGGTGATAGAGAGGTTCTTACAGCTCTAGAGGGTGATGGTTGTGACAGTCCAGAGGGCGGTGATGGAGGAGGAGTAGCTCCGGCTCACGAGGGACCCTCTCAAGTGACACTTAGGGACCATAACCGAAGGTTTCCAGTTTCCTACTGCTCCTTTTATATCCGTGGGGGCTATTTTTAAGGAGGAAGATGTTGTAGAGAGGGGTGGTGGTGCCTTCTCGAAAAGATCGTAGGACCCAGCAGATTTTGGAGCGGATTATGAGCAGTTTGGGCAAACCCCTCCCACTGCCGTGGCTATGCCTTTTAATGGGGTCCCACCTTTGAGGGTGACTACTGTTGTAGATCCTCCCAGCGTCCGGACTTTTGCTACCCTAACGCCCACTCATCCAACTGCTATGGGCATTTTGGCCCGATCTTCTGGTATGGACGCTTCATCTTCTCGGCCTCCCATATTTTTGACTCGTGAGGAGGGGTCTTCTTCAACTCCAGTAGGCCCTACTACTTTATTTGTTAATCTACTGCCGCTTTCTAAGGACATATCGTATGCCGGTGCAGGCCCTCGTCTCTATACGGTACCAGAGGTCCCCCTCCCTGATGATTATTTCAGCTTTCTGGGCGACCGTCCTGATAATGAAGTATTCATCATTCTCTCTTTCCCTATCTCTTTTCACTTTGTGTCTTTATTATTCCTGTGCTAATTCAATTTACTTTTTGTGGTGACAGATGGTTATAGTCTAAGTAGGTGACCTGCGAGCCTTATATGCACGTTCCCTATAGAACTGGAACTTGTTGTAGTTTGTAGGACAAGATCCCGTCACTTATATGCATGACTATCGGAGGTCGATCGAGGTATCCTTGTTGGCGAAAGATCCTTTGACTTATTCTCGAATGAAGACAAAGTCTCGACAGAGTAGCCGCTAGCTTTCTAGGCGTTTGAGGTCCTTAGCGATTCGACCTACATCATCCGTTAGGACAGTGGAGGTGTCCTCTATTGTGCCAACTACAAAGCTTGCGGGACCAATAACCGACCCTACTGGGATCATTCATCCTCCGAATAAGGTTTTCGGAGACGGTGAGAGTGTGTTGAAATGCGCTCAGATAGATTAATTTACTTTCCTACACAACTTTAGGATTTTTGGACAAAAGTTTAGTCGTTAGTACAGCTTTTTTTATTTATTTTGAGTTTGTTCAAAAACTATTTTTATAGGAGTTAATTTTATATGAACAAGTTTTTATAAAAAAATTGTTTCCCTCTTATGTGTTTGTCATGAATATGATCTATCTACATATACATATAATCGAAATGTTGTTAATTTAAAAAGACATACCTTCGTTTGTATCGCAATAGGGCCCTAAGGTCTCTGCAAAAAGAACAAAGTAAGCATGATGCATACACACAGAAGTAATTCTTTTGGCAAAAATATTTTTAATAGCTTAAGGGGTGAATTTTTAGGGTTTGTCGTACGACAATCCCTCCTGGACATAAGTTTGTCACGTGACAATCTCTATTGAGATTGTTTTGTCACGCGACAAACAGGTATATGACATTCCTTTTACTATTAATTCTCCATCTTCCTTCCTTCATTCCCACACAATTTATCTCTTTTTTCTTTCTCCCTTAGATACAATGTCATCATATAGTTTTAATTTCAATTTTATATATGTATATTAAAGTTCGGGATGCCTTAGTATCTTCAAAAAATAGTCTTAACTTTCGTGTCTTCAGTTCTTTGGCGGCGTGGGGCTTTCGTCCCGTATATTTCTCTTTTTTGTTGGGTGCCTCATATTTTTTTAGTCTGGATGACCATCTTTTTCGCTTCGGTTTAGACGAGTTATGCCTAACTTTTAAGGAGTTCTCATGGATTTTACACTTTGATACGCGATTCCCAATGGCTATCCCGATCGAGGCAATCAATCCTCGGGATATGCTCATTACACCATTATCGATTCCCTAAGCGGCCTACGATCATTGTATTTTACTGGGGGTTTGTTGGATCTTCATTTGATGGTTAACTTTTTTCATCGTTATGAGGACGACCCCTCCTTTATTACTACTCATACTGCTACGGCTATAATCTGTCTGGTTTTTAATATGTTTCTTGGTGACGGACTCTACTTTGGTTGATCCAATTATCCTGAGTTTGATATATCAAGCCCGGAACGAAGAATCTATAGTGCCCACCATCATTGTCGAGACTTTGAATGGCTTAGATGATCTCAAAAACGGGTTTTCAACATTTCTTAGGGGGAGTCCAAGCCTCCTATACATGTGGTTGCTGGAGAGCTTTCGGTCAGTGGGGTGTGGTTAAATAATTCGACACATTTTTTTTCATCGCCCTCTCTTTAGTGCTTTGACCATGTTTTCCTCTGCTTGGACAATATGGTTTTCTAAAAACTTTTGTGCAATCCAGTGGCAGTGTGCACAGTTTCGGGTCTTGCACCCAAGAGACTCTGTCCCATTTTTCGGCCCCGACTAATGAGACCACACCTGGGACCGATTACTGGACTACGCAATCTTACCATCATATATCACATCAACAATGAATCATACAATATATATATATCACAATGATCTCACAATCCATCCCATAACTAAATAATAATAATAAGTTATCAAGATATATAACGTTGATAGAGCAATTCTCATATCACACATTATCATCATTTATATACGTACACATATACATCCAACATAACCACACAATTCATACACATGTGCGATCTAAATCACAACTTTATCGTAAAATTGTTATTCACGTTCTATGGCTGATTATCATATTACCAGTACTTTACGTCTCATTATGTATCATGTGTAGAAAACTAAAGCCAGGTGTGTCGTATCGAAGTCCTCATGTGATAACGTCAAGCCTAATGCCAGTTTCTAGGTCCCTCGCCTAACCGTTAAACTTATGGCACTCTAAACTCTAATGGTTTTGGTCACGAAGATCTAAACCTTGCCAATTTCTACATTTAATGTTGTGTTCTCGACCCTATCGCTAACAATAGTCAACACAAGACTGTATGTTTCACCAATTGCCTCATTTCTATAACCAATTCAATAGTGTGTTAAAAGTATGTATAGTGTTGTTACGAACTGGCGAGTTATTCAACAATCTCATAGAGAGCCAACTAGTAGCTTAAATACAACAATAATATCACATACGTGAGTAATCATTATCGAAACATACTTTAAAGCCCATTAATATATCATCATATATATGTATCGCAATTATCTATTCGATCGTGTATCCGTCTATATGGGTTTCGTACCGATCTTCATGCTTATAAATCAACAATGGGGGATTCCATATATAATTATCAAATCCCAATGAATGCGTAAATCATGAATTTGTGCCAAAAAACCCTAATCTAGTTTGAAATCAATCATATTACACATAATAATTTAAAAATAGGTTTGAGTACTAGTGTTTCCACCTCTATTAATGATAATCAATGACATTTGAGTGTTAAAAGAAGTGTAGATGTCCAAGCCCGAAACCTTAGCTCTCGTTTCAAGCTCCCATGGTGAAATTTGAAGGTTAATTGGAGATGATGAATATTGATGAAAATGGAGTTTTAGGGTTCAAATCTTGGATTGGGTTGAAGAATCAACAAGAAGCCTCAAGAATCACCTTTCTCTCTCTTTCTAGAATGGGGTATGTATTCATGGGGTGTTATGCTCGAAAATGGAGGTTTTGGGGGTTAAAGAGGTGTCAAAATCGGGTCAAAAGTAATCAAAATAGGCTTGTACTGATGAGCAAGATCGATCTTGGTCCAAGAAAAAGCATTTTGGTGTGTTCTGCCAGCAATTTCTGATGAGCAAGATCGATCTTGATGTCCAGGTAAAACGCACTGTTAGTATTTTGATCATAACTTCTTGCTCGGAACTTGGATTGGGATGATCTTTATACCCCCGGAAAGATAATTCGGAGACCTACAACTTTTCTTAAGGAATTATCCTCAAATTGTTGCTATATTAACACCAAAAATCCATCAAAGACAGCAGTCTGCCACCACATTACCGACGGATCAAATTTTAACAAATGGGTTGCTTAGCAGGCTGTTTTGACCAACGAGAAGCATGAACTGACTTTTGGTCAAAACATAAAAGTTGTAGAATGGCTCAAAACCTAAAAATATACGAAAACAAGGGCTTGATTAGTTAACAAATGGAAAAGTTACGATATCTCAAAGTTACCAAAAATTAAGAAATCGCATAAAATGAAAACAAGCAATTGATATTTCGACTTCAATTCAGACCACCCGAATTATGAAAATATTGTTCTTGCAAACTCGATATGCTAAATATGACATGTTAAAAATGTTGAATCAACTAAGAAGCGTCCGGAATCAAAAGTTCATTCCTCAACGGAGATTAAGCCTTAATTGGGCTTAAGAAAGGAATTAAAGTGGAAAATTGAACTCGGGGTGTTAGAATTCCTTTGTTTCATTTGTTTCAATATAAGGATGAATCCTATTTTTCTATTTCTAAATGCAAGTAGGTTCATTTAGAATTTTTCAGCACGTTTTACGAGAAAACGTACAAAAAGTTTGTATAAGTGTAAAGGCCATAGGCAAGCCTTATTCCTACACATTGTTGTCTACGAAACCAGGATCCTACGGGGTTCGAGAGTTATATTACGGTTTAGGAAGGTGTTAAGCATCCATTCCGCCTTTTTAGTCTCCAATGACTTTATATGTTTATTCTATGTTGAAAAACATGGATGCATTTTCTAAGAAGTCTACCATTTTCCTAAAGTAATTTTATAAAGAAACATGATTTTTGGGAAAACAGGAAAATGGATGAAAACCTTTGTATTTCGTAATCTGATATTTTTGGCTTTGTGAGAAATGAAGTACAAATGGCAAAATTTATAATTTTGGAAATTGAAAAGGAAGTTATAGTATTATTTCCTCAGATAATAATACTAGTCTTATCTTTGTCTTTATTATTTTGAGAAAAGATCGAATTCTTTATCAGAATTGATTTAATATGGATTTGAACTCTTGAGGAGAGTATATCACGTGTATATCACTTTATATGGAAGACATGATATACCCAATTTTAATTCCAAATCAAGTTTTATTGTTCCGGGTTTGGAAGGCTTGATTTTATCCGAATGACAATGTGCTTACTTTTTTTGGTTTTTTTAAAATGGTTTTATCAGGGTTTTGCTTTTGAAAACAGTAGACTTTTTGTAACTCAACAATAAGTTATTCAATTAGAAAGTGAACAGAATAACAAATATAAATAAATGAAAACAAGTACACAATTATATAATTTTAAATACTAGAAGAAACTTTCTTTACCTTCCCGACAATATAATAAGAAATAAAGAGAAAAAATATAATTCGACATAATATAACCGATGAATATTTGATTTTTTTCTCCAAAAATTGTCAAGAATTCGACTCCAGAAGATACGTCGAGTATTGAGAAAGGACTCGAAGATACCTCGAGAATTTGATAATAATAACTTAAACTTGATAATCTTAGAAAAAATCATATTCTTAGAGAAAGATAATAGCACTTTCTTCTGGGGCAAAGTTCCCATCCTCAAACCCTTGGGGTGCTGGCCTATTTATACTGCTCGGAGGAATTTGTCGCCCGAAATTCCTAACAAAAGTGGAAATGTCGTGCGACAATTGGTAATATGTTCCGCGACAAGCAGCTGAAGTGATGATCCTGACAGACTGATGTGTCAAGGAGTGGTTGGTCTGGGTTAAGGGGGGTTTGTCGTGCGATAAATGAGGGTTTGTCGCACGATAAAGACCCTTTGAAACAGGTTGTTTAAACAAAAACTTCCTGAATCAGTTTCTAGTGTGTGGGTGAGTCTCAGACTTTAAGAAAAGTGCCTTTTCGAAGGCTTTTAGGGTTCTTGCGGGGGTCACAGATTAGGTGTCTACAAGTGTGCAATTTTCAAGGTTGTTTTACTACAAAAGTACTTTTACAGTTTTTCAATTTTATTGCAAATCGACTTTTGCAGCTCTCCACAAGTCCTTTCAATGATTCAAACTTCATTTTTAAACCTTGGGACTTGATTGGCATGTCTTCAAATGATTTTTCAACATCCCTAGCTGCCATTAAATACATTGGAACATCTCCATGCTCTGTAAATCTCATCAAGTTTGATTGCACAACTTCTTGGCTAAGCATTGTTCTCCATTATTGTTCTTAATTTTCTTAAATGCTTCTCGAAGCTCCAGCTTTATTTATCATATCTTTGACCATAATCATGACCACCTCCTTAATCTTTCTTGCTCTGGCTCTAGTAATTGGACCACTTGGAACCCGGATGGGGTCTTCATAGTCTTCACTCCATGACCCAGCTCCGGTGCTAGACTTGGACTCGTTAGAAGGCCTACTAGATCGAAGACTTCGTGTGCTTAGCAAACTCAATTTTCCTAACATAATTAGTGTGCCTAGTAGACTCATATGCCTAGCAGTCTAGCAAACTCGGCATGCCTAGTAGCCTACACTGTGCCTATAAATCTCAATGTGCCTAACAGCCTAGGCAGACTTCGCATGCCTAGGCAGACTTCGCATGCCTAGCAGTCTCGACATGCCTAGTAGAAGACTCGATGTGCCTAACACAATTGGCGAGCCTAGCAGCCTAGCTAGTAGACTCAATTTAGGACTTTAACTAAACCTAGGTCATTTAATATTGGGAGAAAATCTAATACATATGCATAACGTACAAAAGCAGAATTTAGAAACAACTTTAAATTTAGTTAACTTAAATTACTTGTCTTTAAATACTTGTAAATCCCTCGTATGAGATCTAAAATATATACTATAATATATCAAATCGAAGCTCTTTAAGAGAGGAATCTAATGGTGAAAACCAGAGCTCCAACAGATCTGGTCCTCCACTTGAATGGAGCCATGCACCCCCACTCTAAACCACGCGCTAGCGCAAAGGTCTTCTTCTTCACTTAGTTAGATCTGATCTTCAACTTAAACTTATTTTGAAATTTTATCACTCATTTTTTTTAACAATTTTCAATGATTCAAAAGCATATTTTGTGTATTTTTTGAGAGGAAACAAATATATGCAAATACCCTTTTCCAATTCAAAGTATTGAGAGAGAATTTTGTTCTGGTTTGAATTTACTAAAACTACCTATTTCAAAATCTAAAATTAAGCATTCTAGAGTTTATATCAATGAAATACAACCTTATAGAACTCTTAGATGGTGCTAACAACATAGGTTTGTGTCCTTAATTCAATCAATTTTATTCAAAAATGAGTAAATTACAAAATTAGGAAAAAATAGTGTAATTTTAGTTTTTACTAAAGTTAGCGTACCAAACCTAAAAATAAAATAAAGGCTATTAAAACCAACTATTATTCTGTCACATAATTGAAAACGACTATATATCGAGTATTAATGTCTTTTAGAACAAGCCATGCAACTATAATTATGGAATAATGGGTTAGTCAAACTCATACTTGGTATATTACTACAAATTCACTTAGAGGTTCTTAACACTTGAGCCATCTTACTCGCTATTAAAAAATCTGAAAAAATAAAAACCAATCCACGTTTGAGATTTTATTATATATTAAGTTATTAATTAAGATGGCTGCTCGAGATCTTATTTAATCCTCTATTAAGTTTTTAAATATATGACTTTGGTGCACAAGATTTAATATAATGGATCATAATAATCTCTAGCTTAGTCCCAAATCATATACTATATACAATACATGCAAGGAAGAATTAGAAATATTTATGCCTATGCTCTCATTTGTTTGACAAATGTCCCTCAATTAATATCGATGATTTATTTATTTTTGACGCATACAAATATAAGTGCTCTCATATCTTTTGATGGGTTAGGGAAAAGTTGCACATTTATTAGTATTTAGTCATAAAGGAAGTGTACATGGTTAATATCTTTAGGCCTCGTTTGATTCAGGTATTAGGATCAGTGGGATTAATAATACCAGTATTAATAGTACTGGACTATTAATCATGGTATTAATTTAATACCAATACCCTGTTTGATTCATGTAGTATTAATACTGGGATATCTCATGCTAATATTAATACCATGTTTGGTTCTGTAACTTGTATACGGAATTATATTTTGGACTAACAAATTTTTTAAAAAAAAAAAATTTTAAAAAAAAAAAATTTTAAAAAAAAAATTTGAAAAAAAATTAATTTTTTTTTAAATAATAATAATATAGTAGTAGTAATGGCATTTTTGAAAATTATATGGTTCATTTTTATTAATCCTAGATAAACAATACCACCTCTCCCCTGGTACTAAATTATAGCACAAAGAGTGGTATTAAGTTAGTACCGGTATTAGTAACCCCAGCACATTTGTGCGAATCAAACAAGGTATTATAAAAAAGTGGTATTAATAATCCCATCCTACTTTTTAATACCCGAATCAAGCGAGGCCTTAAGAGTTTTGACATGTTAAAGTAACATAACTTATCTACAATTAATATTTTTAAAAAGATTAATTATAGTATTAAAACAATATTTTATTTACCATATCATAATTTTGTTTTGAGAAATTACATCATATGCTTTTAAAACTGTACAATATATATTATAATAATATAAATAATTATTTTGATAATATATAATACCACCTTTTAATAAATGCAATATTTCGTAGAAGCTAATTAATGAACCTACTATGTATCCGAAAAGTTATTTATTTGACTGAGATTTGTTGTCTATGATATGGACACAAATAAAAGAGATTACACTGACATATATAAATGAATCTTAAGTATTTGAACGAACACATGGTCCCTCACAAAACGTGATTTGCATGTACCGACGAACTTCAGGATATACTTGACTACTGCTCTATGGGATAAATCAATTGTCATTGAAAAAATTTTGCATCAAGTAGTTCAATTCATGATCCAATTGATAATGGATGTCAACTATCAACCACATATTACAATATTAACTTAACATCTTAATTAGATTCTGATTATTTATCTGGTGGTGATTCAACATTTGCGTTGGTCATATTCAACATCTGCTGCTGAGGCCGGTTCATCATGTTGTTAGACTGACTCATACTCTATCTGATTCACATGCGGTTTACGATTAATTCATCATTTTGTTCATCACCGGATCGATCAAATCAAATCCAACATAAATGAATTAGATATCGATCAAGTTGAATTGATATTAATTCCAATTGCCGATGTTCGGATGTCGATCATTTTGTTCATCATCAGATCGATCAAATCAAATCCACATAAATGAAACTAAATTCATACAAAGGGAAATATTAGGTCTTGGTAGAAAGTAACCGACGCAAAAGAGAAACAAATGTTAGCAGCCTTTCACCGAACTGAAGAGAAATGGTTGCATAAAACATACACAAAACATAGCGATGAAGTAAATGCAGAAATAAGAAAGTCCACATGTCACGTTTAAAAAGTGCAATTTACTTATATAATTTATGATACGATACAAAAGTCAAATACCGTTTTGCAGTCACATGGAGTTTGAACAACTTTCATGTATCAAAAATCTTTTTTCACGTATCAAAAACCTTTCGTTTTATATTAATATAAATAGATATCTTGTAAAAAAGTAAGACAAACTACAAAAATTTAATGTCATAATTAAGTCGGAGAACTTCTGTCTTATATTAATATAGATATATATCTTGTAAAAGAATTTCTTTAAGATTGGTAGAAATACATGCCAAAATAGTACGATACTTGTAATACGTGTTCCATTTTGCAACCTTTTCCTCCCCTTTCCAGCAATTTAACCAAAGTCTCTTTCCACAACATAAACACTAAACCATCACACACGTACTCTCTCTCTCTCTCTCTCTGAAGTCACATTCATATTGACAATTATTGTTTCTTCATACCGCCGTAGCCATAATTATCTCACATATTAAAAGAAAACCTGAGAATTTGGTGGGAGGTGAAAAATATGCATGAATGCATTTTCTCGATCACTCGAGTTAAAGATGTTAACGGTGATATTTATTTAAATAGAATAAATGAGCCTTCATATATATATACATATAAGCAATATTTTACAAAACAACTTAATTCTATTATTTTATAAACAAGCTTTATATAATTCCAGAAACCGGCCATCATAATAATTGGTGGACAGACAACTACTATAACAAAAAAGTAGACAGAACTATGTGCGGATGTAAAGAAAAGGATTTAAAATTTCTTTTATCTAAACATTAATCCATATATATGATAAAAGAGGGAAAAAAATTGTCCTACGTACGTAACAACATTGCCCTCTTTATTCATACCACAACAATCACATGTTTAAAAATAAAAATGAAGCCAAAAATTGTCTCTCAATCTCTTGATTTCACTGGGAAGATAAAAACAAAAAACATATACATCTTCATTTTTTGCTACTTTCACAGGTCTACCCTCTAAAGATGAAGCCAAAACCAGTGCATATGAGAAGCTCAATTCACAACATTAAACACCAATATATCGGATGAAATAGATCATTCTATAATTTGTTTATTGGGGATTTTTTTTTTCGCAATATAACTCAGGTCTATACACAATGTCGATGTTACTAACAGAGTAACCAAATCGCTGTGTGATTGTAATCAAGAGTATGATGAGCGAAAATTTAAGATACCGTGGAAATATAGTAAACATGCTTGAGTTTAGATATACTTGATCGACTACTGCTCTATGGGACAAATCAATTGTCGTTGAAAAAATGTGTACAACTTGCATCAAGTAGTTCAATTCATGGTCAAATTGATAATGGATGTCAACTATCAACCACATATTACACTATCTGTCTTTTTCCTTCCCAAACCCAACTATTCAAATCAAGAAATACGAACAGCCTGAATGCAAAACAGAACAAAATTACACTATTAAATTACAATGCTAATTAAAATATTGTTTTTTACTTTAGATATGGCCCAAATCCGAAATTCCTTCTTCTTCTTCTTCTTCTTCTTCTTCTTTTTTTTGGTAATTTGAAATACCCAATATTATTTTAATAAAAAAGAAAAGAAGAAGAAATATAATCTTTAAGTACCTGAAATATAAACCCTTGTCTAGTTTCAATTCCAAAAAAAAAGAAATATAATGATGTACTTGGAATATAAGCTTAAAAAACAACATTACCATTTCTTACGGCATAAAAGAAAGGGGGAATATAGCAGTCATTCTTACGGAATTATTTAAGGGAATATTGAAAAATAGGGTTTATATAAAAAAAGTTTTTTACAAAAGAACCATGGAATAATATTTTTATAAATTAAGGGCCTATATTTAACCAAACTCTAAAAGGAGTGCAAGTTAATTTTGCAATAGATTTTTAAATTGTATTTTCTTATGGAATCATGCAAAATTAAGTTTGTACTACATATTTTTTAGCATATTATTATACATTAGTGTTTATAAAAAGGTACCACTCAAGTTAAAAGGACAAGTTAAAAGGAAAATTCTATCGTACCGCGGTTAGACCAGCAATGTTGTATGGGACTGAGTGTTGGGCGGTCAAAAGCCAACACGAGAATAAACTAAGTGTAGCTGAGATGAGAATGTTGAGATGGATGAGTGGCAAGACTAGGAAAGATAAGATCAGGAATGTTACCATCAGAGAGGGAGTTGGGGTGGCACCTATTACAGAAAAGATGGTTGAATCTCGACTTAGATGGTTTGGGCATGTATGGAGGAGACCTGCAGATGCCATGGTTAGGAGAGTTGATCATATGGAGGGAAGCCTAGTTGTTAGAGGCAGAGGAAGACCTAGAAAAACTATAGGGGAAACTATTAAGAAGGATTTAGAGGCGAATGATTTCACTAGAGATATGATTCACGACAGACCACTATGGCGTCGTTTGATCCATGTAGCCGACCCCACCTAGTGGGATAAAGGCTTGTTGTTGTTGTTGTTGTTGTTTAATTGACAGTACTTTAGAATAATTTTAACAAATTGCATATTTAAAGCCTATTTATTAATAAAATGCATATAATAATTTTTTCAGAGTTATGAAAAGTTAAGTTTGCACTGCTTATTTTCTAAAACATTATTATGTATTTGTGTTTATTTGACATTGTTTTAAAGTTTTATGAATGAAATATAAGAATATACTTGTTAAAAAAATATAAACACATCATGCAAAACAAATTGTTGGTCAAAAAACAAGCCTAGAATGGGGGTGAATAGGGTTTTAAAAACTTAATGCGGAATTAAAACGTTTTTTTAAAATATTTAAGCAAAGCAAATTAGCTAAGCTACAATATTAAGAAAATAATCAATTTCAAGTAATCAATTCCAAGATAAGAAAATAAGCAATCTTAAAATGCAAACAATAATATAGCAATAAAAAGAGAGCTTGAGTTTAGAAAGATTAAACCAATTTGAAGCTCGAGACTTTTTGTCCGCGCTCGGTTAGTTCCCCGAGAATTTTCACTATTCAATCTTCTTCAGGTAAAGATCAAACCTCAATACAAATGTTGCTATGCACACAACACTTACAATGTAGTTATACCCACTACACTTCTCACAAGATATACTCTCTTACTCTACAAAGAGACAAACTATCTTTTGAAATGAAGAATAAATTATTTGTGGTGATACACACCAATACAATAACTCTCAAGTGTATTTGAAGATTATAAATGAAGCTCACACTAGAGTTATCAAGATTGATCAAAATATATATAGCACAAAAGATGAAAGATTGATCAAAATGTGTTCTTGAATCTTTGTATATTTGAATATATGAATAATAAAGTATTAGAATGATTCAAGGTATGTTAAAACATATCTAGGATATCATATATATAACTTGCAAAATCATATGGCCGTTAGGGGTGATTAAGAAAGGTTTTGGGTCAAAGGTATACATTTTCAAACTTTCTAACAACTAGTTTTGACAAAAATATTCAAATTTGTTTTGATAATTTCTCCAAATTTGACCGTTGGATCATGCTAAAATTTTGGTCAAAAGTTCTAAGAGATGTTTTCTAACTACTGTAAAAATTGCAAAATGATCGGAATTCGGGAAGGCCTCCATCTTAAAGTTAGATCAAAACTGTGCGAAAATTAAGCGAATTTTAAATGCAAAATAAAAATATTTTTGTAATTTAACAATTTTGTTCCAAATACAATTATAATGATTTGTGAACCTCAAAGATATGTTTATAAGATACCTATTTTTATTAGAACTTAAAATATGATCATTTAAAATTAATACGAATTTATTTTGAAACTCGGCCTTTGTAAAATGAAGTTTTTCAAATAAATTCAATTTCAAGCTTGTTTGAATCAATCTTTAAAAGATGCATGAATACGTTTGAGCTATAGGGATTTGATCAATAAAGTAACTTTACATAAATCTTAAGCACTCACTCAATTATTGAATTAACGAGTCTTCGAATACTTTGATTTGTTTCTTCGAATTGATCTTCATTTGAAACTTTTTCCTTGAATCTTTTCATATAGTCTTTTGATCATTTGTGCTTCATGATTTGCATTGAGAGATTTGATCTTCCTTGTCTTGTCCAATGATCGAATAGTAAAAGAGTGACCCTTGTTATGTTTTTTTTGAATTTTTCAAGTAAATGAACTATATACTTATATCAAGAAACATGTTAAATTACACATGATTGATTTATTGTTATTATCAAAATTAGATTAAGACCTTAGGTCAACACAAATTTGTATTAATTTTTTTTATCGCAAAGTTAAGTTTCGGCAAAACACAATTTTGTGCAAAGTTGAGTTTGCACTTGTGAGAACCTGCGCTTTCGAAGCCGATCCCCCTTTGGCGGCAATTCCTCTGATTTTTTGGTTTATTTTGGAAAATGATTCATTTTATTATAAGAAAATAAGTGATGATCTGTAAATGAATCAGAGTCGCCAGTTTGTTTTACTAAACAAACAAAAGTATGTATAAAAGAGAAACATTTATATAATTATTCAGTGTTATTTACTCAAAATTATAATAAAATTGGTAGGTATCTGCATCTATATAATTATTTAGACTTGCAGAGCATTTGGTTACAGTTCTTCTCCAGTAAAATTAAAATGCTCAAGATACAATATTTCCTTTGAAATTTTCAAACTGTAAAATAGTTTGATGTTGTGCGTGGTTAAAAACTAACCAAACCCAGACTGAAGAGAATCAAACCATTTTGCTTATTTGGTAACCATAAATTATGAATGAAAAAGATGAACTATGTTGATAAACTTAAGAGCAATTAAATAGAGAGAATACCAAGTCTTTAATTCCCAATTCGACAGTGCATCATCCTTATGTGTGAATCATATCAGCTTAAAAGATTGAAAGATGTATAATATATAGTAAATTAAGGTTTTTACTTGGGGAAAAAGGAGAGAAAGTGTGGGAGTGAGTAGAGAGTATAGAGTTATCTTCTATCACTCTAAGATACTAGTTGTACATACTTGACCCTCTTCACATTTATACAAGTGGTTTTTTCTATCACTTATCTTCTAGCTTAGCCATCTCCTTTTCATTGGCCGACTAAAATCGATCGATCCGCCTTCAGTTAGTTCACGTTAGTCGGCTGACAATGACAATTAATTGGTGGTCGGCCAACATGCAAAACACACCTAGCTTGCTCGGTTAGATAATTCCTTGTTTGTAATGGAAATGGGCATATATATGCCAAAAATCCATATTTAATTTTTACCACCAGCGTATGGATTTCAATTTTTTTGATAGGTAAGCCAATCAAATGCACTCGTAGAGTCTTGATGCAGCACTTGCACTTTACAAAGAGATCACGCACCCATCCACTCAAATTTTAAAATGTTGTATTTCGTATTTTTAGTGAGTTAATTAATTTTTAAAAAGAGTAATCATATTATTAAAATAATATTTTATTTACCACATTACAATACTGTTTTGAGAAATTGCATCATATGCTTTTAAAGCCGTATATTATTATAATAATATAGATAATTATTTTGATAATATATAATACCACCTTTTAATTAATAAATGCAATATTTCGTAGAAGCTGATTGATTAACCTACAACGTATACGAAAAGTTATTTATTTGACTTAGATTTGTTGTCTATGGACACAAATATATAAAAGAGTGTACACTAACATATATGATGAGGTTAAATACTAATTTTACTATTGGCCTACAAAGGTAATTCAACATTTTTTTTACCTCTGGTAAAATTCTATTTTTACCCCCGGTAAAAATCTCATTTTTACCTCCTCACCTACCACACCTCACCTACTACACCTACCACATCTCACCTACCTCGCCTACCTCCACCAAAGATTAACTTATGCCATTCATTTTTATCAAATTTACGGTTTTTGCCATTCTCCATTTACCTATAAATACCTCCCACCATTCATTCATTCAACACACAACAAAAACATATCTTCTTTCTTTATTAAGATCCATCTATCTCTTCCAAGAGATATAAAGCCATTGGCAATACAAATACAAGCCAATTCGGGAAAAAATAGAGGAGTCATATACTTTCTCTTTTCATACCCCCTAGAAATAGAAGGGTCTTATACTCTCTATTTTCATACCCCAAAAAATACCAACAACCCTTATACACTCTCTCCTACACAGTTTATTATTTATTCTGTTGAAATATTTGTAATCATAATTCTATACTTATAAATAGAATTAAGGAAATTATAGAGAGAGAGAAGTTGGTAGCTTGTATTATCATCCAAATTCATTGCCTTAAGAGCTAATACAAAGCAAGCACACACGAAAGGAGGACGGACGTATTGCCGGAAAAGCATAAGCGCTATCGGGGGAACCTACCTTGAAAAAAAATGTCATGTGTTCATTATTGCGCCGCATTTATTTTTTATTCACCGATATTCGCTTATTGATTGGTTAATTATCTATTTCTAGATTGTGACACCATCAGTTGGCGCTGTCTGTGGGAACGATAAGCTCTCTAAAGCTCTCGTTCTTTAGAAATTACAAGTGAATTTTCGGTGAAAAACTTGAAATCCCGCAGGTCTACGTAGCTCAATATTCTCGGGGGCATAACTTTCTGCTCGGAATTCCAAATCATACGATTATGGGGTCCATTTTGGAGAAAATTTCAAGAGCTACAACTTTTCAGTTTAAGCTTTTTTCAAATTCGTTCATCTCGGGGTTCAAAACTTCGATTCAAACTTTCTGGAACAAAATTCCGCGGGTCTATGGTGATTCAATATTCTCGGGGGCATAACTTTTTGCTCGGAACTCCAAATCATGCGATTCTGGAGTCCATTTTGAAGAGAATTTCAACTTTTCAGTTTAAGCGTTTTTTAAATTCTTTCATCTCGGGGTTTAAAACTTCGATACAAACTTTCTGAAACGAAATCCCGCGGCCTATGGTGACTCAATATTATCAGGAGGATAACTTTGTGCTCAAAACTCCAAATCATGCGATTCTGGAGTCCATTTTGGAGAGAATTTCAAGAGCTACAACTTTTCAGTTCAAGCCTTTTTCAAATTTGGCCATCTCGGGGTCCAAAACTGGGATACAAAGTTGCTGCAACAAAAAATGCAGAAATCCTGCAGGCATACGCTTGCTCAATATTTACGGGCGCATAATCATTCAAAAATCCGGTTCCAAGCTCTACGACTTGCATCCAACGTCTAACGAGTTCTACACATTGATGTTTCGAGCTCAACGACTAGCATCCGAGATCTAGCTTCCTTGAACTAAGACTCGAGATCAACGTCTAGCCAGCCTTACACAATGCTGTTCTGAAACTCTAAGACTAATGATCAAAGTCTATCTAGCTTTATATATTAATGTTCCAAGCTCTACGACTTGCATCCAACGTCTAACGAGTTCTACACATTGATGTTTCGAGCTCAACGACTAGCATCCGAGATCTAGCTTCCTTGAACTAAGACTCGAGATCAACGTCTAGCCAGCCTTACACAATGATATTCTGAAACTCTAAGACTAATGATCAAAGTCTAGCTAGCTTTACACATTAATGCTCCAAACTATTTATGACCAAAAAGTATTGAGAACTTTACATAATAATGTTCCAAGCTCTACGACTTAAATCCAATGTCTAACGAGTTCTACACATTGATGTTTCGAGCTCAACGACTAGCATCCGAGATCTAACGTCCTTGAACTAAGAATCGAGATCAACGTCTAGCCAGCCTTACACAATGATGTTCTGAAACTCTAAGACTAATGATCAAAAGCTAGCTAGCTTTACACATTAATGTTCCAAGCTCCACAAACTTACGGTCAAGGATTCGGGCCTAAGACATCACGAACATCAGAGCTCAGAGCTACTACTAGCTCCCGGGTTGAAGGATATCCTCACCAATCAGCTCATCCGAGCTAAATGATAAGGATAGGGGCAATTGATGAGGTTAAATACTAATTTTACTATTGGCCTACAAAGGTAATTCAACATTTTTTTTTACCTCCGGTAAAATTCTATTTTTACCCTCGGTAAAATCTCATTTTTACCCCCGGTAAAATCTCATTTTTACCCCCGGTAAAATCTCATTTTTACCACCTCACCTACCACACCTACCACATCTCACCTAACTCACCTACATCCACCAAAGATTAACTTATGCCATTCATTTTTATCAAATTTACGGTTTTTGCCATTATCCATTTACCTATAAATACCTTCCACCATTCATTCATTCAACACACAACAAAAACATATCATCTTTCTCTCTTAAGATCCATCTATCTCTTCCAAGAGAAATAAAGCCATTGGCAATACAAATACAAGCCAATTCGGGAAGAAATAGAGGAGTCATATACTTTCTCTTTTCATACCCCCTAGAAATAGAAGGGTCTTATACTCTCTATTTTCATACCCCAAAAAATAGAAGGGTCTTATACTCTCTATTTTCATACTCCAAAAAATACCAACAACCCTTATACACTCTCTCCTACACAGTTTATTATTTATTCTGTTGAAATATTTGTAATCCTAATTCTATACTTATAAATAGAATTAAGGAAATTATAGAGAGAGAGAAGTTGGTAGCTTGTATTATCATCCAAATTCATTGCCTTAAGAGCTAATACAAAGCAAGCACACACGAAAGGAGGACGTATTGCCGGAATAGCATAAGCGCTACCGGGGGAACCTACCTTAAAAAAAAAATGTCATGTGTTCATTATTGCGCCGCATTTATTTTTTATTCACCGATATTCGCTTATTGATTGGTTAATTATCTATTTCTAGATTGTGACACCATCAGTTGGCGCTGTCTGTGGGAACGATAAGCTCTCTAAAGCTCTCGTTCTTTAGAAATTACAAGTGAATTTTCGGTGAAAAACTTGAAATCCCGCAGGTCTACGTAGCTCAATATTCTCGGGGGCATAACTTTCTGCTCGGAATTCCAAATCATACGATTATGGGGTCCATTTTGGAGAAAATTTCAATAGCTACAACTTTTCAGTTTAAGCTTTTTTCAAATTCGTTCATCTCGGGGTTCAAAACTTCGATTCAAACTTTCTGGAACAAAATTCCGCGGGTCTATGGTGATTCAATATTCTCGGGGGCATAACTTTTTGCTCGGAACTCCAAATCATGCGATTCTGGAGTCCATTTTAAAGAGAATTTCAACTTTTCAGTTTAAGCGTTTTTCAAATTCTTTCATCTCGGGGTTTAAAACTTCGATACAAACTTTCTGAAACGAAATCCCGCGGCCTATGGTGACTCAATATTATCAAGAGGATAACTTTGTGCTCAAAACTCCAAATCATGCGATTCTTGAGTCCATTTTGGAGAGAATTTCAAGAGCTACAACTTTTCAGTTCAAGCCTTTTTCAAATTTGGCCATCTCGGGGTCCAAAACTGGGATACAAAGTTGCTGCAACAAAAAATGCAGAAATCCTGCAGGCATACGCTTGCTCAATATTTACGGGCGCATAATCATTCAAAAATCCGGTTCCAAGCTCTACGACTTGCATCCAACGTCTAACGAGTTCTACACATTGATGTTTCGAGCTCAACGACTAGCATCCGAGATCTAGCTTCCTTGAACTAAGACTCGAGATCAACGTCTAGCCAGCCTTACACAATGCTGTTCTGAAACTCTAAGACTAATGATCAAAGTCTAACTAGCTTTATATATTAATATTCCAAGTTCTACGACTTGCATCCAACGTCTAACGAGTTTTACACATTGATGTTTCGAGCTCAACGACTAGCATCCGAGATCTAGCTTCCTTGAACTAAGACTCGAGATCAACGTCTAGCCAGCCTTACACAATGATATTCTGAAACTCTAAGACTAATGATCAAAGTCTAGCTAGCTTTACACATTAATGCTCCAAACTATTTATGACCAAAAAGTATTGAGAACTTTACATATTAATGTTCCAAGCTCTACGACTTAAATCCAATGTCTAACGAGTTCTACACATTTATGTTTCGAGCTCAACGACTAGCATCCGAGATCTAACGTCCTTGAACTAAGAATCGAGATCAACGTCTAGCCAGCCTTACACAATGATGTTCTGAAACTCTAAGACTAATGATCAAAATCTAGCTAGCTTTACACATTAATGTTCCAAGCTCCACAAACTTACGGTCAAGGATTCGGGCCTAAGACATCACGAACATCAGAACTCAGAGCTACTACTAGCTCCCGGGTTGAAGGATATCCTCACCAATCAGCTCATCCGAGCTAAATGATAAGGATAGGGGGCAATTGATGAGGTTAAAAACTAATTTTACTATTGGCCTACAAAGGTAATTCAACATTTTTTTTACCTCCGGTAAAATTCTATTTTTACCCTCGGTAAAATCTCATTTTTACCCCCGGTAAAATCTCATTTTTACCTCCTCACCTACCACACCTCACCTACCACACCTACCACATCTCACCTAACTCACCTTCCTCCACCAAAGATTAACTTATGCCATTCATTTTTATAAAATTTACGGTTTTTGCCATTATCCATTTACCTATAAATATCTCCCACCATTCATTCATTCAACACACAACAAAAATATATCTTTTTTCTCTCTTAAGATCCATCTATCTCTTCCAAAAGATATAAAGCCATTGGCAATACAAATACAAGCCAATTCGGGAAGAAATAGAGGAGTCATATACTTTCTCTTTTCATACCCCCTAGAAATAGAAGGGTCTTATACTCTCTATTTTCATACCCCAAAAAATAGAAGGGTCTTATACTCTCTATTTTCATACTCCAAAAAATACCAACAACCCTTATACACTCTCTCCTACACAGTTTATTATTTATTCTGTTGAAATATTTGTAATCCTAATTATATACTTATAAATAGAATTAAGGAAATTATAGAGAGAGAGAAGTTGGTAGCTTGTATTATCATCCAAATTCATTGCCTTAAGAGCTAATACAAAGCAAGCACACACGAAAGGAGGACGTATTGCCGGAATAGCATAAGCGCTACCGGGGGAACCTACCTTAAAAAAAAAATGTCATGTGTTCATTATTGCGCCGCATTTATTTTTTATTCACCGATATTCGCTTATTGATTGGTTAATTATCTATTTCTAGATTGTGACACCATCAGTTGGCGCTGTCTGTGGGAACGATAAGCTCTCTAAAGCTCTCGTTCTTTAGAAATTACAAGTGAATTTTCGGTGAAAAACTTGAAATCCCGCAGGTCTACGTAGCTCAATATTCTCGGGGGCATAACTTTCTGTTCGGAATTCCAAATCATACGATTCTGGGGTCCATTTTGGAGAAAATTTCAAGAGCTACAACTTTTCAGTTTAAGCTTTTTTCAAATTCGTTCATCTCGGGGTTCAAAACTTCGATTCAAACTTTCTGGAACAAAATTCCGCGGGTCTATGGTGATTCAATATTCTCGGGGGCATAACTTTTTGCTCGGAACTCCAAATCATGCGATTCTGGAGTCCATTTTGAAGAGAATTTCAACTTTTCAGTTTAAGCGTTTTTTAAATTCTTTCATCTCGGGGTTTAAAACTTCGATACAAACTTTCTGAAACGAAATCCCGCGGCCTATGGTGACTCAATATTATCAGGAGGATAACTTTGTGCTCAAAACTCCAAATCATGCGATTCTGGAGTCCATTTTGGAGAGAATTTCAAGAGCTACAACTTTTCAGTTCAAGCCTTTTTCAAATTTGGCCATCTCGGGGTCCAAAACTGGGATACAAAGTTGCTGCAACAAAAAATGCAGAAATCCTGCAGGCATACGCTTGCTCAATATTTACGGGCGCATAATCATTCAAAAATCCGGTTCCAAGCTCTACGACTTGCATCCAACGTCTAACGAGTTCTGCACATTAATGTTTCGAGCTCAATGACTAGCATCCGAGATCTAGCTTCATTAAACTAAGACTCGAGATCAACGTCTAGCCAGCCTTACACAATGCTGTTCTGAAACTCTAAGACTAATGATCAAAGTCTAACTAGCTTTATATATTAATGTTCCAAGCTCTATGACTTGCATCCAACGTCTAACGAGTTCTACACATTGATGTTTCGAGCTCAACGACTAGCATCCGAGATCTAGCTTCCTTGAACTAAGACTCGAGATCAACGTCTAGCCAGCCTTACACAATGATATTCTGAAACTCTAAGACTAATGATCAAAGTCTAGCTAGCTTTACACATTAATGCTCCAAACTATTTATGACCAAAAAGTATTGAGAACTTTACATATTAATGTTCCAAGCTCTACGACTTAAATCCAATGTCTAATGAGTTCTACACATTGATGTTTCGAGCTCAACGACTAGCATCCGAGATCTAACGTCCTTGAACTAAGAATCGAGATCAACGTCTAGCCAGCCTTACACAATGATGTTCTGAAACTCTAAGACTAATGATCAAAATCTAGCTAGCTTTACACATTAATGTTCCAAGCTCCACAAACTTACGGTCAAGGATTCGGGCCTAAGACATCACGAACATCAGAGCTCAGAGCTACTACTAGCTCCCGGGTTGAAGGATATCCTCACCAATCAGCTCATCCGAGCTAAATGATAAGGATAGGGGGCAATTGATGAGGTTAAATACTAATTTTACTATTGGCCTACAAAGGTAATTCAACATTTTTTTTTACCTCCGGTAAAATTCTATTTTTACCCCTGGTAAAATCTCATTTTTACCTCCTCACCTACCACACCTCACCTACCACACCTACCACATCTCACCTACCTCACCTACCTCCACAAAAGATTAACTTATGCCATTCATTTTTATCAAATTTACGGTTTTTGCCATTATCCATTTACCTATAAATACCTCCCACCATTCATTCATTCAACACACAACAAAAACATATCTTCTTTCTCTCTTAAGATCCATCTATCTCTTCCAAGAGATATAAAGCCATTGGCAATACAAATACAAGCCAATTCGGGAAGAAATAGAGGAGTCATATACTTTCTCTTTTCATACCCCCTAGAAATAAAAGGGTCTTATACTCTCTATTTTCATACCCCAAAAAATAGAAGGGTCTTATACTCTCTATTTTCATACTCCAAAAAATACCAACAACCCTTATACACTCTCTCCTACACAGTTTATTATTTATTCTGTTGAAATATTTGTAATCCTAATTCTATACTTATAAATAGAATTAAGGAAATTATAGAGAGAGAGAGAAGTTGGTAGCTTGTATTATCATCCAAATTCATTGCCTTAAGAGCTAATACAAAGCAAGCACACACAAAAGGAGGACGTACTGCCGGAATAGCATAAGCGCTACTGGGGGAACCTACCTTAAAAAAAATGTCATGTGTTCATTATTGCGCCGCATTTATTTTTTATTCACCGATATTCGCTTATTAATTGGTTAATTATCTATTTCTAGATTTTGACACCATCAATATATAAAAGAATATATCTTAAAAGATGAACGAACACATGGTCCCTCAATCACAAAACGTAATTTTCATGTACGTACAGACGAAAAAATTATGAAGGGGTTTACTAGACGACGGGATATTTGATGGAAGAATGACTCATGAACTTTTTCACCGAGATTCAACTCAGCTCTCTCTCTCTCTCTCTCTGAATTTGATTTTTTTTGAACGAAAGAAAAAAGGTTTTACCCAGGTTTAGATTCATAATTTCACGATTTAAGTTCAAGAGATTGTTGGAAAAAGAAAAGAACAACAATAGAGCGGTCTAGATCGAATCGCAGTAGATACAAAATCCTTCGTAACCAACATCGGCACTATCTGTAAAGAAGATTAGTCTAGGTGCATGTACGAAAGTTGATCCAGACAATTCTAGCACATACCAAAAAAATGGAAAGGTGAATTTAAATACACCCACAAAATTTGGAAACTCACCCCTATTTTGAGTTTTTTGTATCTCTCCCCACCTCTTTTTACCCAAACCTTAAAATTCACCCACCAAGTAGGGTGTGTTTACAAAAAAAACAAATATTTAACATGTAAAAAACAAATATTTAGTCACAAATTATTATCGCTAAAATAAGAAATCTATTCTCAAAACTAATTAATTGTAATAATACATCACTGAAGCAATGGCAAACAACACCAATCCCCTTGCTTTCTCTCTCACACCCTCGTCATAAGTTATAAACTTCATTCATCAATTTGATCGTGTATAAATGCATAAATTTCAATCCTCTAGTGCCTCATTTGTGCATTGAACACTCACACAACTCAAAACATCATCCCTAAAAATCTGAAAATCATGTGAATATATTGTTCATATTGAAAAGCATTATATATATATGGACATTTATATATACATAAATACAAAAAATTTCAAATACAGACCGGTCCGTATGAACTTTACTTTTTGCGACTCTTTTTCATTGCTAAAAATATCTCCCCAATTTTTTGGTGACGAAAAATCGTCGCTAAAAAGCTCGGTCCTTACCAAAAATGCACTCTACATATACATACTATGTACAAGGTTTAACATAACTCTTTAAAAGGTGATTCATCTTTACCTCTATTTAGTTTTTCTTCCCACAAAGTACGCCTCACTCTCATCCAAACGACTTCTATCGGCCATGGGACATGACTCAATTTCAACCTACTCAATTTAACCCTATAGTTTTTTTTTGTTCTTTTTATTTATTTATTTATTTATTTTAGTGGAGTTTTGCTTAAAATAAAAAAGAAATAACACAGTTCATGCACCGGAAAATAAGGGGAGTGGAGAGAATTGAGAGAAAGAACTTTGGGAAAATAAGGGAAAGAAGAAAGAGGATGAGAATTAAGAAATAAGAAAGAGCTGTAGCGACCAACGAAGAAAAATGGGTTGGGGTGAGTTTACATGGATTTTTCTGGTTAAAACTAGCTAGTAGTATCAAAAAAAAATTAGTGAGGTGAAAAGATCAATTACATATGTGCATTTAAAATGACCCAAAAAGAAACGGATTTAAAATTTCTTTTATCTAAATATTAATCCATATACATGATAAAAGAGGGACAAAAATTGTCCCACGTAACAACATTGCCATCTTTATTCATACCACAACAATCACGTGTTTAAAAACAAAAATGAAGCCAAAAATTGTCTCTCAATCTCTTGATTTCACTGGGATGATAAAAACGAAAAACATATACATCTTCATTTTGTGCTACTTTCACAGGTCTACCCTCTAAAGATGAAGGCAAAATCAGTGCATATGAGAAGCTCAATTCACAACATTAAACACCAATATATTAATTGGATGAAATAGATCGTTCTATAATTTGTTTATTGGGGATTTTTTTTATCGCAATATAACTCAGGTTTTTACACAATATCGATGTTACTAACAGAGTAACCATAATCAAGAGTATGACGAGCGAAAAGTTAAGATAACGTGGAAATATAGTAAACATGCTTGGGTTTAGATATACTTGATCTCTATGGCACAAATCAATTGTCGTTGAAAAAATGTGTACAACTTGCATCAAGTAGTTCAATTCATGGTCAAATTGATAATGGATGTGATCAACTATCAACCACATGCATATTACACTATCTGTCTTTTTCCCTCCCAACCCCACTTTTCAAATCAAGAAATACGAACAGCCTGAATGCAAAACAGAACAAAATTACACTATTAAATTACAATGCTAATTAAAATATTGTTTTTACTTTAGATATGGCACAAATCCGAAATTCCTTCCTTTTTTTTTTGTAATTTGAAATGCCCAATATTATCTTACAAAAAAAAAAAGAAGAAGAAGAAGAAGAAGAAGAAGAAATATAATCTTTAAGTACCTGAAATATAAACCCTTAATTGTCTAGTTTCAACTCAACATCTTAGATTCTGATTATTTGCATTGGGTCATATTAAACATCTGCTGAGGCTGATATAATACATCATGTTGTTAGACTGACTCATGCTCTATCTGATTCACAGTTTACGATTAATTCATCATTTTGTTCATCACCAGATCAAATCAAATCCTACATAAACTAATTACTATAGATATCGATCAAGTTGAATTGATATTCCAATTGCTTATGTTCGGATATCATTTCGTTCATCATCAGATCAAATCAAATCCACATAAATGAAATTACTGAATTCATACAAAGGGAAAAAATAGGTCTTGGTCAAAAGTAACCAACGCAAAAGAGAGCAAAATGTTAGCGGCCTTTCATCACACTAAAGAGAAATGGTTGCATAAAATAGACACAGAACAGAGCGATGAAGTAAATGCAGAATTAAGAAAGTCCACGTATCAATCTCTCATTTAAAAAGTGCATTTTGCTTGCATACTTTATGATACGATACAAAAGTCAAATACCCTTTTGCGATCATTCCGAGTTTGAAAAACTTTCGTGTATCAAAAAACTTTTGTTTTATATTAATATAAATATATATCTTGTAAATGAGTAAGACAAACTACAAAAATTTAATGTCATAATTGAGTCAGAGAACTTCCGTTTCATATTAATATAGATATATATCTTGTAAAAAAATTTCTTTAAGATTGGAAGAAATACATGCCAAAATAGTACGATACTTGTCATACGTGTTCCATTTTGCAACTTTTTCCTACCCTTTCCAACAATTTAACCAAGGTCTCTTTCCACAGCATAAATACTGAACCATCACACACGTACTCTCTCTCTCTCTCTCTCTCGCTGTAATCAAATTCACATTGACAACTATTGTTTCTTCATACCTCCGTAGCCATCATTATCTCACATATGAACAGAAAATCCTCTCTACAAATTAATAAAAGAAAACCTGAGAATTTGGTGGGAGGTGAAAAATATGCATGAATTCATTTTCTCGATCACTCGAGTTAAAGATGTTAACGGAGATATTTATTTAAATAGAATAAATGAGCCTTCATATATATATATATACATATAAGCAATATTTTACAAACCAACTTAATTCTATTTTTTTATAAACAAGCTTTATATAATTCCACAAACCAGCCATCATAATAATTAGTGGACAGACAACTACTATAACAAAAAAGTAGACAGAACTATTTGTGGATGTATTTAGGAGAATGAAAAAAAAAAAGAAAAAAAAGAAACACCCACCTTTTATATATATATATATAACTTATGCAAGGGTATAAATATAATGAATATTGTATCAGCGTATATAAGGTCCCAATAAATATTTTGTATAGAGTAAAATTAAAGACCTTATATTTTAACTTTCGCACAAAACCCTCTATATTTTAGGACTGGCCTGCCTTAGTAGAATTTATTACTATTTCTTATAAGGTTAGAATATACGTCTGCTAACAGGTTCGAGCTTGCTTTAATTGATATATATTTTGATTACTATTGACCAATCTTCCCAATATGCATGTTTTGTCACAATCATTTCATTTCCCATCCTAGCTTATCGATAAAAGTATTGACTCTTGAAAATTGCCTATAAATAGACAGTGGACATTGCCATATCTTATGTACCAATTCAAAAGAAGAAAAAATGAAGTCTTATTCATTGCTTCTCTTAGTTCTTCTTTCCTCTCTTTATTGTGCAACTTCTTCAGCTCTAACTAGTAAAGCTTTTATTCAATGCCTTAACGCCCAATATTCTGAAGACTCCGCCCCAATTTCGCAAGTCATTTACACCCCAAAAAACTCTTCATACAACTCTGTATTAGCCTTCTCAATTCAAAACTTAAGGTTTGCATCATCCTCTAGAACTAAACCTGCAGTTATTGTGACACCTGTCCATGAATCCCAAATCCAAACAGTCCTTTATTGTGCCAAGAAACACAATATCCAAGTAAGAATTCGGGCTGGGGGCCACGATTTCGAGGGTCTCTCTTATTCCACAGTGTCCCCTGTCGAGTTTGTCGTGATCGATATGATTAACTTTCGATCAGTAGATGTTGATGTTGCCAGTGGGACTGCATGGGTTGGTAGTGGTGCGAGTTTCGGTGAACTGTACTACAGAATTGCTGAAAAAAGTAGTACGTATGGCTTTCCTGGGGGTTTTTGGGCGACCGTGTGCACAGGTGGGCTCATTGGTGGGGGAGGATATGGCACATTGAAACGTAAGTATGGCCTTGCTGCTGATAATGTTCTCGATGCTCGTTTTATGGATGTTAATGGGAGAATACTAGACAAAGAGTCAATGGGTGAAGATCTCTTTTGGGCCATTAGAGGCGGTATTGCTTCTAATTTCGGAATCGTTATTGCATGGAAGGTGAAGTTAGTTCCTGTACCGAAAATTGTGACCGTTTTTGCCGTTAGACGGACCTTAGAACAAAATGGTACCGTGTTGCTTCATAAATGGCAAACCGTCGCTCCCAAATTGGACACAGATCTTTATCTTAGAACTTCAATTACAGCGGTAACTCAAGATGGAATAAGAACAGTTCAAATCACATTTGAAGCGCTGTTCCTTGGAGGAGCTGATAGGTTACTTTTACTGATGAAAGAAAGCTTCCCTGAATTGGGTCTGGTGACAGAAGACTGTATGGAAATGCCTTGGATCAAATCTGCGCTATTCTTTGCCGGAGGTAGTGCATTTACATTAGGTGAATCAACTGAGGTTTTGCTTAACAGATCTGCCATCCCTAGGCAATACCTTAAAGGAAAATCAGACTATGTGAAAGTGCCAATTCCTGTAGAAGGGCTTGAAGGGATATGGGAAAGGTTCTTTCAAGTAGATGACGGCGCGATAGTTGTAGATATGTCCCCGTACGGTGGAAAGATGTACGAGTTCTCAGAGTCGGCACTTCCGTACCCCCACAGAGCTGGAAACTTATACTTGATGTTCATTGGAGTTATGTGGGACGCAAATACAACAGTGGAGGAACAAAATAGGCGTTTGGACTTCAGCAGATCACTATATAGCTATTTGGGTTCTTATGTCTCTAAGAATCCAAGGGGGGCGTATGCGAACTACGTTGATCTTGATCTTGGAGTAGGGACAAGCTACAAAGAAGCAAGCAAGTGGGGTACCAAATACTTCAAAGATAATTTTAAGAGGTTGGTTCAAGTGAAAACTGCAGTTGATCCACATAATTTCTTCAGGCATGAACAAAGTATTCCCACTTTCACAAATAGATTGGATGTGTGAGATGGTATCTCCTTTTCATTTCCAAGAATAAATAATTTGGGGATTTTAAGTATTTAATTATGTCTAGATTGTAATTTTAATGCCTTGTATGTTTATTTCAATTTTTTTCCTTTTCAAAATTTATGTCTTGTACGTGTTTGAAGTCTGCACTATTATTTATCATCAATTGATGAAATAATTTACACCCACCAATAAGTTATAAAAACAATGATCTTTATTGATTTTTAGATTGATTTATTTTTGATTTGTTCTTTTAAAGTGTTGTCCTCGAGGGAACATAAAAGCAAAAGTCCAACTATGAGCTGGATTGACCCATAATGAGAAATGATGCGATCTCGAATCGTTTTCTTTACCAGTTTGATGGATCCTCAACCCTTAGACTATGAACGTAGCAAGAACCTTGAAATTTTGTCAAAAATATGGATGGTGAAAACCTTAATCCAGCCCTTGGAACAATAATTGAACCTTGGTATAGTAAAGATGCCATAATCAATTGGTGGAGATGCCACAATCAATTGGTGGAGAATTGATTGATAAGTCAAGAATAATTGAATTTAATCAATTCAAATTATTTAATAAGTTTGAATAAAAACTCAAAGGTGTTAAAACACTGAATAATAGCATATCAGGATTACCTTAATAATATTTGACAATTTCCTTTAAATAAGAGAAAACAAAACCTTATAATCCTAATTCAATAAGGGAATTAATCTTACTTAGAAAGGGAAAAGAATAACTCTTACAATATTGCTAATGCAATAAGTAAATTAATAGACACTCTAAAATAAGCCTATGATTATCTGTTGACCTTAAAGTCAATTAATCTTATTTTGATAATTACAATAAGTTAATATAGTGTTATTTAACTCGGTTGTTCCAATGATGATAGCCATTAGCCGATATCTTTTTCAACCAAGTGTGACGTCAAACCGATATAGTCAAACTCTCACACAAAGCTCCACAAATGCTTTCACTCACAAGAAATGAACTCAAATGATCTCCATGTGCTTCACAAAGAATCAAAACCAAGAAAGGATCAAGAACATCAAACAAGTAAAGATACGCACAAGAAAATCAAGCATCACGAAGACTCGAATTATCATTAAATGGAGTGAGTGCTTAGATTTTATGTAAAGATACTTTATTGATCAAATTCCTATAGCTCAAACATATTTATGCATCTTTTAAAGATTGATTCAAACTAGCTTGAAATTGAATTTATTTGAAAAACATCATTTTACAAAAACCGAGTTTCAAAATAAATTCATATTAATTTTAAATGATCATATTTTAAGCTATAATAAAAATGGGTATCTTAGAAACATATATTTGAGGTTCAAAAATCATTAGAATTTTATTTGGAACTAAATTATTAAATTGGAAAAATATTTTTATTTTTCGTTTAAAATTCGCTCAATTTTTGCCCAGTTTTGATCTAACGGTAAAATGGAGGCCTTCCCGAACTCCGATCATTTTGAAATTTTTATAGTAGTTAGACAACATCTTCTGGCAATGTTTACTAACATTTGAGCATGATCCAACGGTTAAATTGGGATAAATTAACAAAACAATGTTGAATTGTTTTGTCAAAACTAGCTGTTGGAAAGTTTGAAAATGTATACCTTGGAGCCAAAACCTCTCTTAATCATCCCCAACGGCCATATGGTTTTGCAAGCTATAAATATGAGGTCCTAGACATGTTTTAACACACTTGAATCATTCTACAAACTTATTTTACATATATACAAAGTTATTCAAGTATTCAATTCATTTTATTGATCATATGCTTCATTTTTGAGCTATATATTTTGATCAATTTTGATATCTCTAGTGTGAGCTTCAAATTGTATTCTTTACACAC